>NW_017547174.1:2550504-2668880 GCF_001854935.1 Bemisia tabaci | reverse complement strand
GCACGGGAGGGGGAGGGGGTCAAGGTCAGCGTTACGCAACAAATCTAAGTTTGGGGGCGGAGGGACTTGGAAAAAAAAGTGCAAAAAATTGAAAATCCCGCCCTTGACAAAATTGTAAGCAAATTAAAAATTCTCTCTCCTTGGACATTCCTCTCCTTATTGTATTTCAATATGATTTTTTGAATGTTTAACTTATTCAAAATTGTCCAAGTGCACTTTTCCGGTACAATTATGAATAAAACAAATCTAATTATGTATCACTCTTGTTGAGCTCTTGTCGTCATATTTCAGCTTAATATCTCCTAAGAAAATTGCAAATGTTTTGAAGCTGTTTTCTCAGCGTTTTCTTGATTTTTTGAAAATAGGGGGGAGGGTCAGGCCAGCGTTACGCAGTGCAAAAGGGGGTTGTGGAGTGCGTTACAAGGGGGGGGGTTAAACAATCAGAAAAAGTTCGTCACGTAATACTTGAATGGCTCCTTGATGAACCATAAACAGTAGCTCTTTATTTGGAGAAGAAGTCAATTTTCTCCGTTTCAAAGGCTATTTTTCTAAAATTAAAAAAAAACTTGAACCATTTTTACAGCGTTTCCATGACCCCAACGGCTTCCGGACCCGTCACGGCGTCTGTCCCCGTTAATTTCCGCCCCCGCACTCGCGAGGAAAAGGTGCGCTCGTAAAAACGGTTTCTCCGTCTCGGCCGGGCCTAATGGTCAAAACTTCCAGCTATGATTGATCACCCCCAGCAAAGACAAAAACCCCCGTCATGTCGCGAGGAACTTTACAATTTTGACCGGAAGGCGAGTCCCCGAAAAGCATCCCCTCCTCTCCCCCCCCGCCTCACCCCTCGCGTAAGATCCTCATAAATAACGCATCGGAAGTTGGGATTGGTGGGGTCTTATTTTAAACAAGGGCTCGCACCGCCGCACAATGGGTCGGGTCAGTTATGAAGTTGTCGAGAAGTTGAACATCACTGAAAAAAAAAGTATGGTAAAATTTTCTATGAGTCTACTTGATTTTTTGCAAAATGCGATCCATTTAGTGTAAATACCGAGAATCATAGTTGTATTCAACAGAACTCTGGTGATACTTACCACAAAATGGTAAATATTACCATAGAGTCGGGTGTTTATTACCATACTCGGATAACTGTGTCAGGGTATGTTAAATCTACACCATATTTTTTTCAGTGATGAAATTTGTGACTAAAACTGCAAATTTTGATGTTTAATTCGTTGAATTTTAAAGTATAAGTGAAGATTCTGAAAGAGAATTTCACGTGGAAACCCATGGAACCACTTTTAGATCCTCAAAGCTTTGTATAAACGGAGTTATAAGCTTTTAAAGTTTCCAAATGTTGTCCGACTTCTCCGATTGACTAGATCCATTGTGCGCTGTGTTGAGTAAAAACGCCGTATATGCATTTGAATATTGCCGAATTTCCTCTTTGAAAAATTGTGTCTTTAAAGAAAGTTATGGATGTTTTTCCCTGGCGTTTTCAAACTTTTTAAATCAAATAACGAATTAAATACTTACAAAAATCGAAAGAGAGATAGTCACAAATCTACCTGAAAATTCGTGAAGGAAATGTGGCAACGCCTGATGGCTCTTACGGCCTTTTTACTGAGCGCGGTAGCACAGCGTGGGAGAAATCCGTCGTTTGGAGCACCATATGAGTATATGTTATGCACTGCACTATGGTCTGGGGGCGCCGAATTGTGGCCAAAAATCCGATTTTTGAAAGTACGAAAATCTAGCAATCGAGCATATAATCCTTATCTACATCCTTTAGTAGGTGTGAAATGACCCATCAAATCTTCTGTAATTGTTTTTACGATCAGATACATGGTGGCGAACTTCACATCCTCGAGGTAAGTAAACAAACGTGAGAATTTAAAGTGCACGTTATCGTGTATTGCCTTGTGTCGTTTTGTGATAAGTTGGCGTAGATCCCCGATCAAATATGGACAAGAAAGGTGAAAGTAAGTACTTTTTGATGGTTTAATCGTTTTTAGTATTAAGATTGATTTTATGACCACCATGAGACTCCAAAGTTTTGTCCTGATTTAGGCAAAAAATTGCCTTCATCTTAAGTTTTAGTTATCACTAACACGAGCTAACACGTTCTTATCAGTGCAAGAATGTAGCTCATATGTTCCTCTAACAGGATATCATCGGTTTTTTTGCCGCTTTTTGCCGCTTTTTGCCTCTGGGGAATTTTTTGGTCATTTTAGTGAAGGACTTATACGATTTTCTGCGCAATCTGATTTCATTGCAGAAGGTGATAAGAGAGATGAGACAAGGTCAACGTTTGCTACAGGGTGATTCATATGTATTTTTGGCTGCTGAATCCGAAAATGATATCAGTTTTTTTCCAGCACTTGCCAGATTTCCGGAAAATAAAGTTTTTTTTGCAAAAAACCTCATTTTTAAGCAAAATAATATTTTCTCCGGAAAAACGACAAATGGTGGATAAAACTTAGGTATTATTTTTTATTCTTCAGCCTGTATACATAATAGAAATTTATTAACTCGGCCCGCTGTGGTGCGTAGTGGTTGGAGTGCTGGCTTTAAGATCAAGAGGTTCCGAGTTCAATTCCTGGCTAGGCAACCCGAGAATGGTAATCCGCAAGGTTTTAGGGTCTGATCTGGGTCTGGGTCTGAAGGCCCCGGAGGCAAAAAGATGCAAAAAAACCTATGATATCCTGTTAGAGGAACATATGAGCTACATTCTTGCACTGATAAGAACGTGTTAGCTCGTGTTAGTGATAACTAAAACTTAAGGTGAAGGCAATTTTTTGCCTAAATTAGGACAAAACTTTGGAGTCTCATGGTGGTCATAAAATTAATCTTAATACTAAAAACGATTAAACCATCAAAAAGTACTTACATTCACCTTTCTTGTCCATATTTGATCGGGGATCTACGCCAACTTATCACAAAACGACACAAGGCAATACACGATAACGTGCACTTTAAATTCTCACGTTTGTTTACTTACCTCGGAGGATGTGAAGTTCGCCACCATATATCTGATCGTAAAAACAATTATATAAGATTTGATGGATCATTTCACACCTACTAAAGGATGTAGATATGGATTATATGCTCGATTGCCAGATTTTCGTACTTTCAAAAATCGGATTTTTGGCCACGATTCATTAGACCTAGAATCTTTATAATAATTCTAACCATGAAAATCAGCGCAGAATGGCTGACAGCCTCCAATGAGTATAAGAATGTCAAAGCTATTTAGGTCTAAGTAGTATTGAGTATATCTAGAAAATTTTGCTAGCGGGGTTTGATGATCAAAGAGTAAATTATTTTTAAAAAATCGCTAGAAATGAAAATTTTTAGGGACAATTTTTGGTTCGGGGAGGGGGCACCCTAAAGGGCTAATGCCATATGTCTTGCTAACACGAATATCACCATATTGAATGTGCAATTTTTTAACTTACGCTCCAGTCAGGATCAATAGACCGAAAAACATAGTACTGACTTGATTCAATTTCAATCATTTCTTCTCCTCTTATTTTTCTGGATTAAATACGTATTTTTGGGGCTTCTGTCTCGATAACCTCTTGATCATTGAAAAATAGATTTCATATTATAGTGAGACAACCTTCAAAACATTAAACTGACATTCAATTTGGTATTCTAATCATATTTTGGCTTTTCTTCTAATTTTTTGGTTTCAAGGGCCTGCCGCCATCTTGGATTTAAGAATTTTGTAAAACTAAGGTCAAATTTGAATTCAGTGACCCAAAAAACATAAGTACACCAAATTTCATGATATTCTGATAATTTCCTGATTTATGGCCACAATTCGGCGCCCCCAGACCATAGTGCACTGTATCGATGGCCAAAAAGCGGAACCACGTATCTCCGTTTGTGACGTCGCACACTGAAAAAAAATTATTGGCGTTTTTACCACGGTCCGTTGGTACCTTTACCATCTCACTTTTTTTTAGCAATTATTGGTAATTTTACCAAGGCAGACTGGTAAGCTTACGTAAAAACCGGTATTTTTACTGTTTTTTTCAGGTAAGAATACCACTTTTATTGGTGATCAATGCCCGGTAACTTTGCCATTTCATCTCGGTAATTATACCACAGTCGATAAAAAATATTGGCGTTTTTACAAAGGTCCAGTAAAATTACCGAGGAAGTTCAATAATTTTACCGAGATTTCTCGGTAAAATTACCAATTCCATAAATGGTAATTTTACCAAAAAAAACTGGGATCAAATAGAACCCTGAATTCTTGGTAATTTTACCCTTTTCATAGTAAATACACCGAGATTTTTTTTTCAGTGCAGACTTTCTACTATTCTTCATTTTTTGGGTGAACAACTAGTCGACGTAATTTCTTGAAAACTTCCTGGTTAAAATTCTCTCTAAGCAGAGCATTCTGAATAAATTTTAAGCTATATTTGGCTTATTTTTCTTCAAAAAATAAAATGGAAGTATGCATTTTTCCGCAATAAAAGAGACCGTCACGTTTACACATATAATATTACGGTGTAGAAATATTATTTTGTCATACGTCGTAAATCTTTTCACGACACAATGATTTCTCCAAGGTTTAAAAATAGGTTTGCTATCAGAGTGTTTACAGAATATCCTAATGATGAAGGTGTCCGGTGTAAAAACATCCAGGAAAACATACATATTGTTTTCGATGTCTACATTTAGAAGTCTGAATAACACTTATTTTGTTGGAGTAGGTCAAAGAAGAGCACCTGTAAAAGTGAGGCTTTGCCATTGCAATTCGCATCGATGGAAAAACTTCTTCGAGCAGTTAAATTGTGTTCACCTCTTGTTTGATGGGCTTGTGTCCAGAATGAGATTTTCTGGGTCTTCATGAATAATCTTTTCCGTTCATTCTCAAATCATGCGTGTAATTTGTTACTTGCCTAATTTTTGTGAAAAATTTGCATCTTTTTAAAATTTGATATATAACTGTACAGATTCCTAAATTATGATTGTAAATGGCGCTTCCTCCTATCCTCATTAAGCGCGAGTCTCCAATAAGCTCCGACGAATTATCATTAGCTAAGTATCTAATTTTAATAAATATCATCTCTACTTTTTCTCTTCAAAAAAATCACACTTATAAAAATCGAAATGTTTTTGGGAATTTAAAATTACCAAAGTGAAAAAATATGCTTACAAGCCACCATATTACGATCAATTCTGCTAGAGAACTTCTAGTCCTCATTCTTGCCATTCAATTTTCTTCAGAATTATCGGCAAAATCCGACCTCAACGAATCCTACGATGACAGATTTACGTCTTTCACTCTTGATGTATGCATCCAAATTGTCAACACCTCAAAGCAAGCATTGCTGCACGTGGTATATTTCGATAACAAACTACCAGTGGGACACTTCATGCAAACATTACATGAAAATTCCATATCAACGGTTCTGATCTCCAATCTTACAACTTTCAAAAACTCCATCAAAGATCATCATCCCAAAAATTTTCTCTTTTTTGTAGAGAACTACAGCGAAATCTTCGGGTTGATCCTAGACTCAGTTTCACAACCCGAAGAAACTGACAAAAAATTCGGACCGTCACAGAATGTAGATGCATCCTACCCGAAGATAGATAAAGGCATTCCAAAATACTGCATTGAAGACGAAGAACACAAATTAATTATCGCAGCTGACTCGCACGGCACTTGCGATTATCATCTACGGATCACTACAACAGAAATTCAAGACAGATCAATACTCACGGATCATGTACTAAAACACACCCGTGGACTTTGCCTCAGCAAAATATGGAATTACAAAAACTACATAATATTCCTCCTCCCAAACTCACAGTACCCACGATTTTTCAACGAATCGCTCTCGGGACAAGAGACGCAGCCACGTTCACACCCTTTCAGCGCAATCCAGGAATTTTACCGCACACTACTTTTCGCATTCCGGTTCTTCTGGCGCTTCTTCAACGGCTCCAGGGTGCTGATCTGCACAGGGTACGTCTGTTTCAGGTTCGCCCCTTTCGCTCAAGAAGTAGTCAAATTCAACGGCGGACAGGACGATATATTCTTTAACTTTTCGAATCCAGTTTTACACACCTACGATATCTACTCCCTCACTACATACGAGTCAGGCGACAAGTCAGAAAAGGTTTTCACATGGTTTATCTGGTCGGTCATCCTAAAGAGTGCTATTGCAACGATCCCACGTTCCACGAATTTAGCATTCACGATTGAAACTTTGTACGAGCCTCCGAATTTCCGCCAAAAGGTTGATTCGTATTATCAAATAGGTGTCGGTCTCTACGCAGAGCCTGCTGGGTTTGCCTACGAGGAAGAGGACCTCTCTCTATTCGACTATACGGTCGCTATCGATACCTGCACTGTTTGTATAGCGACCCCCAGGCCTGGGTTCAAGCCCCAGGTTTTGGCGCCTTTCCACTGTTTCTCGCCGCTGGTCTGGGTGGCTCTCATTGTGACAATCGCCACGATTCTTGGTATGCAATACTTGTTTCAATACGCGCAGAGGACAAGTTTCCGGAGTCTGTACTCCGAGCGAGAAATCATCGGTTTTGAGGAAACTCCCGTGGCTTTGACTGTCTTTGAGTACTTTGTGTGCGGCCGTCCAGCAAGGTAAGATATCGGTGGCCAAAACGCGAAACCGCTTATCTCCGTTCGCGACGATGCAGACTTAATCTGCCGTGCTAAGGAAGAACGCCGTATGAGCCCTTAGGTGTTGCCATATTTCCTTCTATAAAATCCAAATACTCCGGGAAAATTGTGAATATTTCTCTTCAACTTTTTCGGACGATTTTTTTTGCAATTTTTTCTAAAACGTCTGGAAATTTCTAGGAAAAATACGAATAATTTTCTTCAAAAATAGATGTTTTATTTGGGGCAATCTGGCGACTCTCGAATCTTCATACGGCGATTTTCCTTAGCACGGCAGTAATACCATACTTTATTTTTCTGTGCAAAATTGGTTGACGCAATTTCTTGAAAACTTCCTCGAGTTTTTTTCTTTATCAGTAAAATATTCTGTTTAGATTTCACACTATTAAGTTGATTCGATACCTTTCGAAAAAATAAAAAAAGAATGGACGTTTTGCAAAACCGCGATGAAGATACGTAGTTTCGTACTTTCGGCCATCGATATGCCTTATGATGACTATGATGATCAAATTTTCGAGCAATTCGTTTTGGAATCCTTGTCTAAATTGCAAAAACCTACCTACCAGATAGTTCCAGTGGCGTGGCGTGCTTTGCGATATGTCGATCGATACGCCACTCAAACCTATGAAAAAAGATCGATCATTAGGGTGTTCGCAGCGAACACCTTAGTAATCGATTCTTTACCATAGCTTCAAATGGCGAGATATCGATAATCGATCATTCACGCCACGCCACTGGATAGTTCTTACGTCCATTAGATAAACTAATAAAACAAAATTAGCTCACACAAGTCGTCACCCCCCCCCCCCCCACAAAAGAACGTAACTACCTATCAATGTTGCCAAATTTTCCCTCGCAGATTGAATTTTTACGAGGAGAATCTTAGACTTTTCTAACTGAAAATTTCACTCATCAATTTTTCCTCTGATCTCAGGCAAATGTTTTACTAAATCTGCACAGGTACAGTCTTGTGAACAATTTAAGTGATTGAGACAATTTTGCAACTTTGGAATGGAGTTACATTATTTCGTGGAATCGTTTGTGGAACTCGCAATGTACAGTGTGATCCAACATTCCCGCACCACCAACATCAAACATCACCCTTGCAACTTCAAAAAAAAATTGAAAATTGAAAAAAAAAAAGAAAATAGATACTTAAACTTTTGCAAGTGCTCCTACGTCAAAAGAAAGGACTTTTGGGAACCCCATCCTCAAAAAAATTAACCTAAGATTACTCTGAAAAGGGAAATTAGAGATTCTGAAGTGTTGCCATGAAGATGCAACATTTTCGAATACGGCCATCGGTTTTTTTTAAAATTCCTATTTTTTGGTAGAGACCAGAAAAAACACTCCATTGGTATCTTGGCACTATAGTGGAAGCTTTTACTTTCGGGACTTTAATATTCAACTGTTGACCTACCTGCTTGGTGAGAGCAGAGCTCAACATTCACCTAGTAAGTAGGTGGCTCAATGTGTTGAGCATCATCTCAATCGGCAAATAAGCCGAAGTTTGGTATACTTGTTTGGCACACGAAGCTCATAATCCGTGTAGTAGTTTGGTCAACAGCCAACACAAGGAAGATTATTGCTACGCTGCCGTGCTAAGGAAGAACGTCGTATGAGCCATTAGGCGTTGCCAAATTTCGTTTGAAAAACGACGAATTTACAGGAAAATTTGTGAATATTTCTCCTCTGATTCTTCGGAGGATTTTTTTCAAAATTTTATCTAAAAAGTTTGAAAATTTCAAGGAAAACTATCCATAACTTTCTTCAAAAATTAAAATTTTCTGAGAGGAAATTTGGCAATGTTCGAATGCCCAAACGGCGTTTTTCCATAGCATGGCAGTACGCAGTACGGTCCTATAATTTTTCACACGGAAGCGTTGACTATCCGAGAATAAAAGTATGTTGGAGTTTTTTAGCCAACGCGCGTTAAAAATTCAGCATAAAGCTGAAAATCTCAGTACAAAGGGAAAAAGCTCGTTCGAGCACAGTTTTTCCTCAAAGAGATATGCTGTTTGGAGCAACACTAGTTACGTCCATTCATATGTTGCTCCAAACAGCGTATCTCTTTGAGGGAAAACTGTGCTCCAACGAGCTTTTTCCCTCTGTATTGAGATTTTCAGCTTTATGCTGAATTTTTAACGCACGTTGGCTGAAAAACTCCAACATACTGTCGTACGAGTGCGACCACCGCAATCAGTTTGTGAGAATAAAAGTGTCCACCTGTCGCCGAAAAGTCAGTGGAGGGTCTCTCCTTGTCTCTGTTTTTCTTTATATCCTAATATCTAGTTGGTTGTATTTTTTACATTCAAGGGTGCTGCTGGGACGCCTGTTCACTGGAAAACTCATTTTTTGTATCTTCGTCTTCGGAGCCTTAGTCCTCGGCACTCTATTCCAAAATGGAATGGTCAAGCTACTGAGTAAACGCGTCAGATACCAAGACGCTACAACAATAGACGAGCTGAGGCAATCAGACATTCGCATACAATCACGTGACGTAGAATCCCACACTAAGCTCTTCAACCAAATCCCGGAGTACCGTGGCCTGGTAGAGAAACTTGCCTCCAATTACGAATATTATAAATCTGAAATCCTGGATAGCGGAAACATTGATGATTCTATTTACTACCGTACTTTCTACGAGATTGCCAGAGGATTCAATCCATCCCAGGTTGATGACGCTCATCACACTGAGGAAGTTCTGTCTCTTTTTGAAGAAGCCACGCGAACTGCCGAAGCTGACGCCCTAATTTTTAGTATCCCGAGCTTCCTTCTATCCCGCCAGAGCTTCCTCGTGAAGCACAACACGTTCCTCAGGCCTGTTCAGTATCATCACATTCAAGAGTGTCTCCTAACGTATCCTCTGACGTTTCGTGTTGCGAAAAACTTCTACTTCTTCGAGACTCTCAACCAATTGCTGCTACGCAACTTCGAGGCGGGGCTTACCTTGAGGCTGGAGGAGGAATTTGAATTTGATCCCTCGACATTTTTCGCTGTTGGTGAGAAAGAGGAACTGCCGAGGGTGTTCAACTTGAGGGATTTCCAGCTGGCGTTCATGGGGTTGGGTTGTGGGCTCTTTGTTGCTTCGCTCATGTTTTTTGGTGAATTGCTGACTAGTTTATGGAAGAAATAGACAGCTTTTTTGTCGTTCTAAGGAAAAACACCATATGGACATTCAAGAGTTGCCAAATTTTTTCAGGAAAAACATGTATTTTTTTAGGAAAGTTATTCATATTTCTCCTAGAAGTTTTCAGATATTTAAGATCAAATTGCGAACAAAATTATCTGAAAATTTTGGAGAAAATGTTCGCAATTTTCCAAGAAAATTCTGTTTTTATGACGTTTTTCCTTAGTACGGCTGTATTGGTTTGGCGAAATGACGCAATCAAAAACGAAAAGTTAACTTGAAATGAAATTGCTCGGTAAAATTTAAGATATTAATGCAGTAGTGTTTTTAAATAGTGGAGAGGGCACTGAGTTTATATCACATGAGTTTTCTAGCTTAATCCGTACGTTTACATGTAAATAAAACTATAATTGTATTATTAGATGCCTGCAAGGTTGTGGTTTTATCTGGATTTTTGTATCTCTGGTGGACGGACGGGTCGTGAGACAGTATGTTGGAGTTTTTTGCCAACGTGCGTTAAAAATTCAGCGTAAAGCTGGAAATCTCAATACAGAGGGTAAAAGCTCCTTTGAGCACAGCTTTCCTCAAAGAGATATGCTGTTTGGAGCAACACTAGTTACGTCCATTCAGGAAGGCAACTGCAGAGGCGTTTTGGCCTCGTTGGGCCAATGGACCACTAGACAAGGTACGAATTTAAGCAATCTGATACATGTTTCTTAACCAGAATTTCACGTCGAACACGATTCGCACAACGAAAATTACCGAAACCAACTCCTAACGAGAATATTTACGTTTTCATTTCACATTGGTTACGAGGAATTTGAACTGCCCGCTTACAAGAAACTCAAAGCTCTACGTGAGTCAAATCGCACACTTCAACGGTTTCAGCAAGCTTCTCAATCGAACAATGTTCATTTCCCACCATGTGTAGTTCAAACTATTACCAATGTGCTATAGCTGAGCCAAAGCGTCAAGATTGAGGTTGCCAGATTTTTATATCGCAGAGACTGTCATGATAACGTCTACCGCGCGATGTGAATCACGCAGAGCATTGAGTTTTAATGAGCGGGTGGTTTGAATTCATGCATCAGGAATCATTAAATATCGTCGGAAGGAGTTGATTTCGGTAATTTTCGTTGTGCGCATCGTATTTTACGTGAAATTTTAGTTAAGTAACATGAATCAGAATGCTGAAATTTGTACCTTGTCTAGTGGTCCATTCTCAGTGCAGTGCAGCCTCCTGAATTTTCTGCCACCAAGCTCTTGGTATGGAATGGACGTAAGTATGTTGCTCCAAACAGCATATCTCTTTGAGGAAAGCTGTGCCCAAAGGAGCTTTTTCCCTCTGTATTGAGATTTCCAGCTTTACGCTGAATGTTTAACGCACGTTGGCAAAAAACTCCAACATACTGTCTTACGGCCCGTCCGTCCACCGCAATCAGTTTGTTAAAAAGCTTGAAAGCCGGATTAGGAGAATGGAGGGATTCCATTGGTTGAAACGGGTGACATAGAAAAAATAATTTGCGCTGTTTAAAAAATAGGCCAAAATTCGGATCACATAACACTCCAGCTGACTAATTACTAGAATAGATGAACCAAGCGATAGAAAAAGAAGAGAAAGGGTGAATGGAGCAATCCCATTGGTTTAAACGGATGATTCTCAGAGACTGCGAGGGGGAAATGATGCAAAATCTATGAAATTTCTGAACTGCGTTAGACTCATTCATCTATTTTACCTCTTAGGTGGAACAGCAGCAATTATTTCAGCTTTGTGCTGAATTTTTAACGCACTTTGGCAAAAAAAATTCCAACAAACTAAATTTTAAACAGCGCAGACTCTTTTTTCCAGGTCTCCCGTTTCAACCAATGGAATCGCTCCATTATCTGCCTCCCTCTTCTTCTTCCATCGCTTTGCCCATCAATTTCAATAATTAGTCCGCCGGAGTATTCTGTGATCCGGATTTAAAAGTAAATTTCAAGCAGCGCAGATTCTTTTTTAAGGTTCCGGAACCGGGCGCGTGGCGCATCTAAATCAAACGGGAGCGTTTAGTGCGGATTTTCGCCGCTGCGCGCGCCTCGGTCGCGTCGCGGGCGTTTGTCGCTGACTTCCCGCCTCCCATCTCAATGATTACTTTCATTCCTCCGCGGCCCGAGGGGGCGGGGGCGGGGGTGGGGGCGGCGGGGGATATTAAGTGATGTTGCTGGTGGCGGGTATCATTTTTTCGGAATAAACCCGCTTTTACACGCGCTCGACGGAATATTAAATGAACCACGTCGCGGCGAGCCATTTCCCGGGCCGCGCCGGAATATAAAGGAGGCGATCGGGCGCGCCGCCCGCTACGATGCCCGATCCGCCCGGAAATTCCGGAAAATTCGATTCCGGCCACTGGAGCCGAAAATTCCGGGGATGAGTCAAAATCAAGGACGATACAATGAAAAAAAAGAAATCTCGGTGTATTTACTAAGAAAAGGGTAAAATTACCAAGAATTCAGGGTTCTTTTTGATCCCAGTTTTTTTTTGGTAAAATTACCATTTATGGAATTGGTAATTTTACCGAGAAATCACGGTAAAATTATTGAACTTTCTCGGTAATTTTACTGGACCTTGGTAAAAACGCCAATATTTTTTATCGACCGTGGTAGAATTACCGAGATAAAATGGCAAAGTTACCGGGAATGGATTACCAATAAAAGTCGTATTCTTACCTGAAAAAACAGTAAAAATACCGGTTTTTAGGTAAGCTTGCAAGTCTGTCTTGGTAAAATTACCAATGATTGGTAAAAAAAAGTGAGATGGTAAAGGTACCAACGGACCGTGGTAAAAACGCCGAGAATTTTTTTTCAGTGTACATTTCGGAAAACTTGCATTATGAATCGGAGGATGGGCTACTCAACAAGGTGCGAATTTAAGGTGATTCGTCAAGCTCAAGTGACGTGGTCGAACTGGTGTGCGATATATCGCATCGATTAGGGAAATAATCTCGGCAGATTTTGAATTTTTAACAAAGTAAAGGACGATAGCCCCTCCGCATGAGCCTAAAGAATCATTCAAAACCCAAAAATGTGCAAAATTCAGAGAAATGAGAGCAGAATAGTGTTTGGAAAAAACCTCTCATTCGATACAGGAATCGATAGCTGAATCGAATCGGAGGTTTTTTTCCACGCACTATTCTGCTTTAATTTCTCTGAATTTTGCCGATTTTTGGGCTTATAATGATTCTTTAGACTCTTGCGCAGGGGATATCGTCCTTTGTTTGGCTGAAAATTCAAAATCTGCCGAGATTTTTCACCTAATCGATGCGATATATCGCACGTTAATTCGACCATGTCACTTGAGCTTGACGAATCACCTTCAATTTAATAATCCCTGTTTCCTCATCAAAATTTCATTTGGAACACAAATTTTGTATCAAAATTACTTAAAGTAACTTTTAGTCGATATGTTCCGGTTTTTCCGGCCACACTGTTAAAAAAAACGGAGTGAGACTCAGCACAAGCGCGAGTAAGAACGGGCCCTCACTTCGCCGGACCGAGGAGTCACTCCGACGGAGAATCGGCTGGACGGATTTTGGGTGCCGTACGCATAGAAATCACTCCGACGCCGGACGGATTCGCGGGAGCCGCAAATTTAGGGGTTTGCAGCTAGGGGATGGTGGAAAGGGGTTAATTGTGGAAATAATTTTTGAAACCATGAAAAATAAAAATAACGAAACCATTGGTACGTGATTTAACCGACTTTGAGGATTGGAAATTTTCTACCTATCTTGGGAATTGAACCCGGGACCTACCTAACACTAACTGACGACCTTACCGATTGAGCTATAGCGAACGATGCATGAAAGAGACGCAAAAACGGTATTTAACGTCGATTTGAACGGGCCGCTAAGATATTTTCAATCTACCTGGATTTGTCCGTGTATTTAGTTTACTTTACTATATTTTTTAACTATATTTTATCGTTTTACTTTGTTTTATTTCCTTGTTGTCTCTATTTTTTCTTCACTCTATTTTATTTTTTCAAGCACTTCATTTTTTTTTCTCTAATTATTTACTTCTCATTCCTTTACTTTGTTTTATATTTACTGTGATTTCCTTTAATACTTCATCATAATTTTTGGACTTCACTTTACTCTTAAAATTCATTCTATTCTTTAACATCATTTAGTTGTTTCCCTTATTTTATTTTTTTCTTCATCTCCTTGCTCCCTCTAATTATTTACTTCAATTTAGTCTTTGACTTCATTTTATCATATATTTGATTTACTTTATTTTATTTCTTTTCTATTGTCTCAGTTATACCATAATTTCGACTATTCTATTATTTCCACTATTCTATTATTTTTTCTATTTTTTTCTCTTTAAATTTTTCATTTTCATTCTGAGAGTGGTAGGCTTAAAGGGGAGAAGAGACAGTATACAGCGCTAGTGCGAGGGAGAGAAGGTGCGCGTGACTCCGGGCCGTACTGCAACTCCGGTGCGGAGTGCTTTGCCTACACATGCAGCCCGTCTCAGCACCTACGCGCTGAACCGCACTCCCGTGTTCATTCTCACTCCGGTTTTTCCGTCGGACGGAATCAACGATTTTTAACAGTGCACAGGAGGCGAAAATTCCAGGGATGAGTCAAAAATCAGGGACTAAGTATTTAGGAGACCTTCTTCTAGGAATCTGAGAATGGGCCACTATACATGGTGCGAATTTAAGCAATGTGGTTCATTTTTTCTTATCAAAATTGCCTCCGGAACACAATGTCAGCCAGAAAATTGCCGGAAGTAACTCGTAGCCAAAATATTAGCATTTTTCATGCATAAATTGGACTACGTCTTTCGATTTGGAATGAAATCAACAGCAAGGATTTACAGTCTCCTTACCTGGATTATAACACCTATCTCTCTGCGACTCATTTTTTCGGTGAAAAATGACGTTTCCGTAATTATAATCTTAAATTCCAAAAAATCGGTCCATTCATAATTTTCAATCTTAAAGACTAAGACAGTGGTTAATCATTTTATTAGTGTAATTTATATACTTTTTTATAGTTATTTGTCTTTTGATTATAATGAAAGATTAGATTTAATATCCTAACTTTAATTTGACAAATAAATATTATCACATTTTTCGTTTGCTAACTTACTAAAACTAATTAATTTTTTAAACTTCAAAGGTTAACGCTTATAAACTTGCAAGTTAACAAATTTTATCTAAGATATTACCTTCCAGTAATTTTGCTTTGTTACGACTTATCTTAACTTATTTTATCCAGCGATGCATCCTAAAGCACGCCACACCATTGGTGGGCTCGTGAAATAAACTGGAGTACCTGTATAGCGAGAGTATGGACAGATGTGAAACTCCGAAAATCCATCAGGCCTTCACCGATGCCTCCGGGAATGAAGTTAGGGCCCAGAAATGCAGCCAACCTATGAATTTCGAATGTCCAGAGCGATTTACAAATACAATTGTTACGAACCGTCGTTTATAAAGCATATATTTGGCTTACTTTTTGCATAAATTTACTTATTTTTGTGAAAGAACGCTCAGTAATGTACATCCTTGGACATGTTGGTTAGAATTGAAAATCTGTAGGCTGGCAGTGAAATTTTGCGTGTTAGAAGTTGCTCAGAAGGGTGGCTGCACTTTTGGGCCCTAAGCCCTCCATCAAGCAATCTGTCCATACTCTCGCTATGAAGATACTCTAAAATAAATTGGAGACCGGAAAGAAGAAATACGAGCGCCTCTGGTAAATCTGACAACAGGGGCTCCAGGACCATTTGTGCAAATATATTTTTCAAGCGTATGATGTAAACGGAGACTGAACGTGCTTCCTCATCTCATAAACGGGCTGCAATCGCGCCGAAAAACGCCGCCCCGCGAGCCCGTGATACCACCACCACTACACCTAGCCCGACAACATAAGGTGCGATAATGAGAGAACGTTCGTCGAGGGAAAACAGAACTGCCGCGTTATCAAGGAGAGTACTGATTCTAGATAGTAACTTTCGAGAAATTGGGCTTCAGGATCACGGAAAAACCAACTTAGCACACCTTAGGTAGCCAACTACAGGCAGTAGGGTAGGGTGTCCCTTATTTTTGAAATTTGAGAAGATTTAAGCTCTCCAAGTCTCGAAACGTGCTATGAGGTGTAAAAATAAGGAGTATTTTTGGAAAAAAATTGTAAATTTGTTTTCAAACGCCTGTCCAGTGCCGTAAAGGGCGCATATATAAAAATTGGTATTTTGGCGAAAATAGTGCTGATCCTCGATGGCAATCATCAAATTGCGGGTCTTTAGGGCAAAACATTTCGTCATACATACTATATGTAGGGATCGTGTGCTACAGGAAATTCTGGTGAAGAAACAGGTATCAGATTGCTTGAATTTTTACCTTGTTTAGTGGCCCATTGACGCATCAAAGAACCTTAAACATCTTTGGGAAATTGATTTCAATAAATTTCGTTGCGTGAATTGTGTTTTACGTGTAATTTCGGTCAAAAAACATGTATTAGATAGCTTAAATTTGTAACTTGTCCATTGATCCATGGAGCCGAAGATACGCCTTCAATTGGCCGACTATGCAAAATGACTGCCCTGACGCACGAATAGTGGTATCACAATTTTGCATTGAGATTACACAGTGTGTTGAAGGCGCTCTTCTTTATCTTATTTTAGTGGCTCTGTCTGGTGATGTTAACCGAAAACTTTCACAGTTTTTGAGTTTTGATTTGGGCCGAGTTTTGAATAAAATAAAAATGTTTCGTTTCGCGAATCGTATTCTACGAGAAATTTTGATGTTAGAAACATTGGTATCAGATTGCTTAAATTCGTACCCTGTCTAGTGGTCCATTAACTGTTTATATTGCAAACTACTATCAGTAATGCCACTTATGAGATAATTTTGAAATTTTTTGATACGTTCAATGCGTTTTGACAGAAATTCTATTTAGAAAAAATGCACTAGAAAAAAAAACACATTAGCTCTAGAGTCTAGACTCTTGAAAACATTGACAAGAAAAAATACTCTTGATTCAATCAGATTTAAGCTTAAATCAAAAGGAAATCCGCTCAAATTAAGAGGCTGGGTTCTTGATTTAAGCTTAAGTCCGATTGAATCAAGAGTATTTTTTCTTGGCGATGTTCTTAAGAGTCTGGACTCTAGATCCAATGTGTTTTTTTTCCAGTGTGTACCGCAGTGCTTAGTTTCTTAGCCTATCAATTGATCCACTGGAAAACATTTAAGGCAGCACGTTCGTTTTTTAGTAGGAAACTATTTTCTTCAAAGTCTCTCTCGGAGCATTTCATTATCTAAACACGCAACACTCGATGTTGACATGAATCCCGAGAGTTATTCAAAAAGCGGAATTCCATTGTTTCAATTGAGTGTTAGCAAGCAACAGTCGCAGATAAGTCTAAGATGTTTCACCCCTCACTCTGAGCTTCACCGCGCCGGAAACTCAGAGGAAAACCACCCTCGTACATGGGGTTTCCACGGGACTTGAGCGGTTTTAGCCTGAACCGCGGCGAGTGAAATCGGCTTTCATTGCTCAGCTGTGCAAGGAGCAGCTGTAATCCTTGAAGTGCCGCCTAAGAAACCCGGGAAATTGGTGCCGCGAGGGGTTGTCAAATTTAATCGTAAAGGCATTTGTTTCTCTAAGGAAAGAGATCTATTTTTAGATGAGTCTCAAAAAACTACTGCCATTATGCAACCTAAGGCTCACCTGGGTGTAGATATGGTCTCTTTTCGAAAAAAACTCGTGACTTTATACACTGGAAAAAAACCTATTGGATCCAGAGTCCAGGCTCTTGAAAACATTGACAAGAAAAAATACTCTTGATTCAACAGGATTTTTGCTTGAATTAAAACGAAATCCGCTTAAATAAGAGGCTTGGTTCTTAATTTAAATTAGATTCTGATTGAATAATGAGTACTTTTTCTTGTCGGTGTTTTTAAGAGTCTGGAATCTAGATCCAATGTATTTTTTTTTTCCTGTGTACCTTTAGTCGTTCCGAAAAAAGCTCCTTTTCTTAGAGAGCACGGAAAAAAGCACGAGGCTGTTGGATGATATGGACATTTCCAATTAATTATGGTAGCACCCCAATTAATTATGGTAGCACCCCAATTAATTATGATATCGCCCCAATTAATTATGGTAGTACCCCAATAAATTAGGTAACTAACCCAAATGTTGCGATACTGTCCTAACTTGGGTTGCGTTACTACAACAAGTAATTAGAAATGTCCATATCATCCAACAAATTGGGGTAGTACCACAATTTTAGGGGATAACCCCTAACACTTTTTTTCCGCTAGGCTATTGTTATTGAGGAAAGTATATTGCGGCTTTTAATATGGCATTATAATCAGCGAAAATCCATCCCTTGCACACTAGGATGCTACACAATTGTGTAGCATCCTAGTGTGTAATATTCAACATGCCCGACGCAAGCCCGCCAAAACTCATTTGACGAGACGAGATTTTATCAACCGGCGTGTTAACATTGGAGGTATTTCCACCAAACGGAACTACTTATGTGCACTATGGCGTGAGCCCTGTTATGCATACATCTGTATGGGTTTCAGGGCTCATGTCTAAATGCACATTGTTCCGTTTGGCAGACGTGCGTCCTATTCGGAAGGAACGACTCCTCTTACGAAAGTTTACTTATGCCGTAATATCCAGGACGTTTCGCGCCAATTACACGCTCGTTCTCAACTCGAAATATAGATGTAAACAAAAACTTAAAACAAGTAGATGTGCGCACAACTGTTGCATTAACTCGTAACATCGGTCATTCCATTAATCCTGTGCTTCGAACTTTATGCGACACGACAATCCCAATATCGAAACCTGGCAGTTTTTAAAACGCCTTCAAACGCGGCGTGATACCGCACGCGTTCCGGAGAGTACGAATAGTTGTATCGTTGCGCCTTACCAATGCGACGGAAGATTACGAAATGTTCACCTGTGTAGTAGAATCGTTTTTGAAGCGGAAAGCTCAAGAAAATGCATATTTTTCGTGCAGATTGTAGAGTTAAGAGTGTATTCCAGACGTCTTTGATGCACTCGTCGTGATTTTTTGACTATTTTCTGCAAGAAAAACGCCTCCTCTTGCTTTTGCTGAAATTTGCAACAGGCCCGTTAACTAAATCCTATGAATGTATCAGAATGCTTAAATTCGTACCTTTTCTAGAGGTTCATTCTAAACACTATGTCCATACTTTGCATGCAGTTTTCTGCCGTACTGAGGGAAAACGCCGTATGAACCTTCGTTGATTGCCAAATTTACTTCGATAAAATACGAATTTTAAGGAAAGCGTGAACATTTCCCATTCAATTTTTCAGAGAATTTTCTTTGTAATGGAGAATTTGCATGTAAATTTTTAATTGCTTCATCTGAAAGTTCTTAAAGAGCTGATTTCCAAGTATTTTTTTAATTTTTTTCTGATATGGGAAAAAGTATAAAAATTGACTTAAAAGTGAGAAAATGCACCGCCTAGTGACGTCATCTGGCGGCATTTCCCATTTAAATACACGTATTTTAGCAGATTAGATCATTTTGTCATATCTTTTCCAATAATTGGTCAATTCATGACCCAAAGGTATCCTCGTGTTCAGTTCACTCAGTAGTTTCCACTTAAACATGAAATTTATCAAATTTGAGACACCTGCAAATTCTCCATTAGATCTAAATTATCCAAAAATGGAGATGTTGCATGTGGGAGGAATTTGCGATTTGACTTCTGATTTTTATGTAAAAGTTCTTGAGAAACACGATGGTGCCACTGGTTTTCTCTGAAATCAACCCCCAAGCTCAAAAAAAGCTCTCAATTTGAGACCAAAATGGCCGGGGATATCCCACGCTATCCTGAGAGTCCACCTCTACATCAAGACAAACTCTCCATGCAAAGATAAGGAGCAAATACATTAGCAGTAATGCCGTGTTTTCAGTTTTAGAGTCCCCAAATAAAGTGGCAGCCCTGTCAATGTATTTGCTCCCTATCTTCGCGTGGAGAGTTTTTCTTGATGTAGAGGAGGACTCTCAGGATAGCGTGGGATATCCCCTCCATGTTGGCCTCAACTTGAGAGCTTTTTTTGAGCTTGGGAGTTAATTTCAGAGAAAACCAGTGGCACCATCATGTTTCTCGCGAACTTTTACATAAGAATCAATAGTCAAATCGCAAATTCCTCACACATGCAACATCTCCATTTCAGGAGCAAATATCCATAACGCTCATCAAAAATACACGTTTCATACGCGGAAATTTGGCAACGCTCGAATGTTCATACGGCGTTATTCCTTAGCACGGCAGTTTACCCTACATCACAGGAATTCAAGGAAAATTCGCTGAAATTGACGCACATCCGGCAACGTGGGGCTCATAACGCTCAAACGAAGCTGTGATTCGGCTCGGTCCGATGGGCGTTCAATTAGGGCGCGGGCGACGGGCGACGCACAGTGGCATTAAAACTTATCGACGCCTCCCAGCTCGGGATTAGATTTTCCGCCTTCGTTGTTTTTTTCGGCTGCTCCCCGAAGCCCATTTAAAACTGTCAAACAAAGAATATAAACGCACTTTTTGTCGCCGACACGGACACGGGATCGGCGGATAAATTCGCACCGACACCGACAGCTTCCCTGCGCCCGAGTTTGATTAACGGAGAGCTGACGTGCTAAGGAAGAACGCCGTATGAGCCTTCGAGAGTTGCCAAGTTTCCTCCGAAAAAAGCGAAATTACTGGGAAAACTGTAAATATTATTTTCTCAAATTTTCGGACAATTTTTCACGCAATTCAATCTAAAATACCCGTAAATTTCAAGGAAAACTATCTATGAATGATGTCTCCTCCGAGCGACTGTTTTGTTTGCCATGGGTCCTTTTCTTCCCACACGAGTGGCATGTCGCGGGCAATCGGTCTGTTGCACGCAAGAGATACACTGTCGTGCTATGGAAGAACGCCGTACGAACATTCGAGATACACTGAAAAAATGAAATTGCTGATTTAACAATTTTATAGTTAAACAAAGTGTCCGACATGTTTTAATGCAGATTTTACAGTTAAAAAATGTTAATTGAACCTACCCCGTGGTTAAATTAGCTTTCTTCTACTATTGTAGAATGTACGTTTGAAACATGTCGGACACATATTTTAACAATAATTGTTAGATCAGCAAATCCATTTTTTTCCGTGTAGACTCGATGATTTGGACCGTTCACCAGCACTCGACCTCAGTTTATCCATGAAGAATCCAACTTAAACCTACATTTTTCTTTGAAGTTATCCTCTTCGTATTTTGGTCTAAATGTGCGATTCCCATGAATCGGTGTAATATCGTCTTTCCTTTGACGTAAAGGCGTAAGTGCATTTCAAGATAAACCCCGGCGCCCGTATGATTCCATGATGTTGCAGAGCTCTTGCAGAAATGTAATTACGCTTTTACGTCAGGGAAGCAACGATATGCGGGTTTTGATTGCTGTGCTCTTTCAAACAAGCTGTGCACCCTCCACAGCTGATCGCTTTCGAATGCAATTAATTCGAGATTTCAATTAAAAGCTTCGGTCGCATGTTAATGTATTCGAAAGGAAATCCAATGAGTAGGGCCGAGGGTCGAGTTCATGTACATTAACGACAGCAACTCTGTGCGCGCGACAACATTAAACAGACTGTAATGTGATCTGCGGAGAGGGATCTTACGTTAACATGTTTAAAATCGAGTGTTCTGAATATTTGGACGTGTTTACGATAAAAGGACTATGTAGAATTGAAGCGAATCTAAATGAGCCATGGAACGCGGAACGTGCAAGTCCTATGCACTGAGTCACTTTTGGTTTTATTCCGTCATACAGTCCTTTAAAGCGAAAACGCGTCCAAATCTTTTCGAGGATTGGAAAACTTGCCCTTCGAAAAATGCTTCATAAGAAAACGTATGCAAGAACGCATATTAACGACTGTGGCGTGGGGTACTCTGCAATTTGTCGATTTATCTGCCATTTAAACCTATGGAAAGGGACCGATAAACAGAATTTTCCCAACTACCTCCTTAATAATCGATTCTTTACCATAGCTGCAAATAGAGAATGATCGATAATCGATCAATTGTCACTGATTGACGAATACACTTATGCTACACGCGCAGCCGCGTATTGTCGCTCCTCTGGTGTAAGGGCGTATCTCCATATCCGCATGAGCCCCAGGGGACCGATTATTGAAATTGATAGACAAAGCTATAGACAAAAGAGATATGGAGGGATCATATTGGTGGAAGCGGGTGGTTGCGCAATGAGCAAAGGAAGTAGGTAATAGACTAACGAACTGCAACCCACGAGGGACCCGATAGTCAGTCCATCATATTCTCCCTTAGTCTATAGGAACCACTCATTTCAACCAATAGGATAGCTCCATATTCCCTATGCCTTCTTTGTCTATAGCTTTGTCTATCAATTTCAATAATCGGCCCGCAGAAAACATGGCTTTATACGTAGAATAGGGCTCACGTGGAAATCCAGATACGCTTTTACGTCTGAGGGTTGACGATACGTGTAGATTAGAGTTGAGTGCTTCTTTTACATCCCTTAATTACGTTGTAAACTGCATGGAGCTCCCAAGGAAAGAGGTTGACTTAGGAACGACTCAATACAACCCTCAGGCTCCTTTCTTCTTCTGTTTCAATGCACCTCAAATTCGAACATCAACGTTGCGCGCGAAAATTTATGGCGGGAAATCAACCCCCTTCCCCTCGCGCGCACCCCCTCGGGGCCCGAAAACCCGCGGAATACGTCGGCGGGGAAAACTGAGATCGGTGTATCGCCTTTCACGACTTCGACTCGTCCATCAAAGCTGTTAACAACCTGTAGATGGAGTGCCCGATCGCGAGTCGCCGGTCGCCGCACAGTGAACTGGGCCGCTGGAAGAGAAACTGCAACGGCCTAAAAACAACACGGGAAAAAAGGGATTGTTGATCTACAAATTGTAGAAAGATATGTCCGACTTGTTCCAAAAGTACTTTCTACTCGTTAATGGAGATGATGCATATGTGAAGAATTTGCGATTTGACTGTTGATTCTTATGCAAAAGTTTGCGAGAAACACGATGGTGCCACTGGTTTTCTCTGAAATCAACTCCCAAGCTCAAAAAAAGCTCTCAAGTTGAGGCCAAAATGGAGGGGATATCCCACGCTATCCCGAGAGTCCACCTCTACATCAAGACAAACTCTCCATGCAAAAATATGGAGCAAATACATTGACAGGGCTACCACTTTATTTGGGGACTCAAAAACTGAAAACACGTCATCACTGCTAATGTATTTGCTCCTTATCTTTGCATGGAGAGTTTGTCTTGATGTAGAGGTAGACTCTCAGGATAGCGTGGGATATCCCCTCTATTTTTTCCTCAACTTGAGAGCTTTTTTTGAGCTTGGGAGTTGATTTCAGAGAAAACCAGTGGCTTCATCGTGTTTCTCGCGAACTTTTACATAAGAATCAATAGTCAAATCGCAAATTCCTCATACATGCAACATCTCCATTAAACTACGGGGTTGGTTAAATTAATATTCTTTAACTGTAAAATCTACATTAAAACATGTCGTAAACGTTTTTTAGCTACAAAATTGTTAAATCAGCACTTCCATTTTTTCCGTGAAATTAAACCTGTAGTAATCAAATTAAAGCGGTAGTATCCCAATTAATTGTGGTGGCACCCTAATAAATTAGGTTGCAACCCAAGTGTTGCGGAACTACCACCATTAATTAGAAATGTCCATGCCATCCAACAAATTGGAGTAATACCAGATACCTCAATTGGATCGCATTTAGAAAAAAGGAACAAGCGTGATTACATCAGTGTTTTAAAAATGTTGCTCCATCACAATATTCTAAAAAAATCTTCTGAAACAGGAAACAGTTTTCTCTTACCGCCGAAAAATTGTTCATTTTTTAGAAACATAGTTGTGTAAATGAATACTGCACATTTTTAAGTATTTTTAAACGAAAAGAGGAAGTTGCACGATTTTGAATACACTGTAATCGCGCTGGTTCCGTTTTGCTTTATGCGTATTCCTATTTTAGAAAAAAGCCCCTCACGCTTTTTTCCCGTGCAAGGGACAAGATTCAGACCTCAACGGATTGGAGTATAAGCAAACTTGGGTGAAAGCACGTCCCCCTTAAAAAAGGGGTAGTTTCAGTAGAAATTTTCTACGGAAAAATCAACGGAGTCACCCTTAAATATCTACATTTTGAACTGCCGAAGAGATGAGCTTTTGAAGTTTCCACATCATATTTGGATCGCATTTAGCAAAAAGGAACCAGCGCTAAAACAGTGTTGGAAAAACGTTGCTTCTTCATAATTATCTAAAAAATCTCCCAGATTAGCAAATAATTTTGGCTTCCCACCAAAAAATTGTTCATTTTTAAGGAAAGTAATCGTGTAAATTTTAAAACTGTACATATATCATGTATTTTTAAAAGCAAAGGAGAATCTGCACGATTTTGAAAACATCATAATTGCGCTGTTTTCTTTTTGCTAAATGCGATCCATTCGAGCTCTCTCGTTGACTTGTTTCTTCTGTGCGCCGGCGGCCGTTCTCGACGAAAATCCGATCATTTCACGTCATCGAAAACGAGAAATCCATCAAAGCGGCAGCACTATTAGCGTCTACATCGCCGGGAAATCGAAACCCGGGCGGGGGTGGCCGGGGGTGCAGCGGAGGGGTAAGTTTGAGGCGCAGGTCGATGGCTTAAATAAAACGTATTGCGGATTTAAATAGCGCAGTGCCCCCCGCGCCCCTCATAGTCAGCTATTCAATGATGACGTTGCCTGATTGAAGTGTAAAGAAGCGATTTTTTGTGCGACCTGGAGTACCTACGGGGAGTGTTACCATGTCCGTGCAGCCCTCTCTCTCGTCGCTCTTCTGACGTGAGGGTGTATTTCAATTGCCACGTGACTCCTGTTTTACTTGTTAATCCACGCTATTTAGGGTTCATGCTGAAATCGAGATACACCCTTACGTCAGAGGAGCGACGATCTGCACTGAAAATAAAATCTCGGTGTATTTACTAAGAAAAAGGTTAAATTACCAAGAATTCAGGGTTCTTTTGATCCCAGTTTTTTCTCGGTAAAATTACCATTTATGGAATTGGTAATTTTATCGAGAAATCTCGGTAAAATTATTGAACTATCTCGGTAATTTTACTGGACCTTGGTAAAAACGCCAATTTTTTTATCGACTGTGGCAGATTTACCGAGATAAAATGGCACAATTACCGGGAATTGATTACCGATAAAAGTGGTATTCTTACCTGAAGAAAACAGTAAAAATACCGGTTTTTAGGTAAGATTACCAGTCTGCCTTGGTAAAATTACCAATAATTGGTAAAAAAAATGAGATGGTAAAGGTACCAACGGACCTTGGTAAAAACGCCGAGAATTTTTTTTCAGTGTGAAGAGCGAAAATTGAAAACCTGCTAATTGCCATCAGCGGGCTGATTGTTGAAATTGATAGACAAAGCAATAGACAAAGAAGACAATAAGGATATGGAGGGATCCTATTGGTGGAAGCGGGTGGTTTCAATGGACAAAAGGCGTAGGTATAATAGACTAACTAACGGCAACCCACGAGAGACCCGATAGTTAGTCCATCATTTATTCCCTTAGTCTATAGAAACCATCCATTCCAACCAATAGGATCGCTCTATACTCCTTATGCCTTCTTTGTCCGTAGCTTTGTCTATAAATTTCAATAATCGACCCGCAGATGTTGCTAACATCGTGTGATGGATCGTATTCGATACATCGAATAGGTGAGATTGTATCGATATTTTTATCGATACCTATCGATTGGTTCAACATGTAAACATAGCCTCAAAAGTCACTCGAGTAATCCGTGTGAATGGGTTTTTTGGATAGATTTTTGATTCTTATGAGTGCCGCATGGCAATGAAAAGTGTAATTGTTTGGAATTTTCTCTTCTTCAGCTTCTCTACCTTAAATCCTAAAACTTTTGTTTGCAGTTATGTTCTATTGTATTGAACCAAACGATATATCAAACCACTATCGAATACGATCTATTGTTTCTCTCGTCTATCGAGAACCGGGATCCAGGCACTCTGGGAATAACAACTTGACTATTTTACAATTAGGATTCTCAATGTCTAGATAGTTCGTATAAGCACTTATGTGCATAGAGAAACTAACGGCTCACACGTTGTTACAAAACCGCGCCAGACTTTGTTTAACGTAATTGCAAAATGTAATTAGTCCAACTCTCGTCATAAAAATAAGACCAAAGCTTAGAGAAATTTCCTCCAATTAAATGTCCGCGAAGCGAAGACATTTATGTTTTTTTTACAGTGAAGAGCAGCTCGCACAATCTTTGAATAACATCTGATAGCGCTCACCAGGTGTTGCATTTCCATGGCAACTAAAGTTTAGTTCTCCGTAGTACTTAGATACTAAATTTTGGAATTATAAACTACAATTTCAGGCTCATCCATGAAAGCACCTGACTACATAGCGTCGAAAATGAGCTTGTAGCGGCTGCGAAACATCCCGGTTTCCTATGTTTTATTTTTTGCGGCCTAAGTGCCATTATGACCGCGTTAAGCAGAAAGGAACCAAGCTACATCAGCTAAAGCCAAATGTAATTTAGCAAATAATTTTTACATGATAACGGTTGTGCGGATTTTTTTGTAAATTTTAGTAAATTTTCTGCATAGTACGAAGCAAATCCCTTAAAACTTTCAAAAAAAATCCGCACAATCGTTCTCTTGTAAAAAATTAAATTGCTCGGTTAAATTTGGCAAAAGCTGCTGTGCCTTGGTTCCTTTCTGTTAAACGCGGGCCATTCAAGGTTGTTAATTCTATATCATCATTTCGGGTCGATTCAGATGTTTTCCATCTCCATTGTTTCATGCACCGCGTTGCCATTGAATCTCGCCCGATGTGCCAATAGCGCATCATTCAGATCAGTCCCTAATGAGAGCGCAACGAACCTCATTTCACCGGGCTTATATCACGCCGGGACCGGGTTGGCGAAATTTGAAAATCGGGAGCTTTTTCGCGGGCGGGAGGGGGAGGGAGGGGGCAGGGGGAGGGAGAGGGGGAGGGGGAGGAGACAGAGAATGGCTCGATTCGAGTCGAGTGCCTGCCACTCGCAGGCGAACAGGACCGTCCTAAGGAGGAACGCCGTATGAACATCCCAAAGTTGCCAAATTTCCTGCGATAAAATGTTTATTTCTGAAGAAAGCCATGGATGTTTTTCCTTGGAATTTTCAGGAAATTTAGGTGAGATTGCGAACAAAATTATCTGAAAAATTGGAGGAAAAACGTTTACAAATTTTCCGGAATATTCGTGATTTATTGAAGGAAATTTGGCAACGCCTGAAGGCTCTAACGATGTTTTTCCTTAGCACGGCAGAACAGGATCAGGGGGATGCGTGTTAACGAGACTCGAGAGGATTCCGAAAAAAACGGGATAAGAGGGGGGCGCCGAGGTGAGAGGGTCGTTAAAATGGTTCCTGTGAAACCTACGGCCGGATTGCAATGTCATTGCACCCCGAGGATGCTCATTTTGGTGCAATGATATTGCAAAAATCGTTGCTTCCCCGACCGAACGGCGTATCTCGGTGTTTCAATCTGAGCCACAGAAAGCATGGATTCTGATGTAAAATAGGGTTCACCACGAAATCGAGGTGCGCTCTTACCTCAAGAGAGCGACGAAATACCTATATCAACGGTGTAATTCCGCAACCACCTATCTTGGTTTGCGACGTCGCAGACTTCCGGCATACTTTATTTTTTAAACGGAAAACTGATCAACGGCAATTCTTTAAAACTGCCGTAATTTGCATTAAATTTTGAAATTCTAAAAATGAGAAAATTCCAAATAACTTCATTTTCCATTGCCATTTGGTACTCGAAAGAATAAAAATTCGAATACGAGAGACCCGTTGCCTCGGATTTCTAAATTGACTTTTAAAGCTATTTTTACATGCTGAACCAATCGAAATCGATACAATCTCACCTATTTGATGTATCAAGTACGGTCTATTTATTCTCGTTCGATTCATGTCTAATGTGCTGGTTACACGCTCAAATTTCCATCAATGTCCGATCAAATGGTGACTGTTGCGCACCATCTACCATCAAATTTCTGCGGCCTGCAAAAATTTGATGGTAGATGATGGAGCTGTGGGGCTCATCCTTCATCTGATTTCCACACAACCGTGCTTATTTTATGCTTATTTCAATCAACACGCTGTTTTAATTAATTTTACTCATCAATCTAGATAACTCTTGACCGCCATTTTGGTCATCATTTTGATCGGATTTGGACGGAAATTTGAGCGTGTAACCAGACCACAACGAATCGACACCGGTTTTTCAATAATTTGTCGATCGAATCGGTGTCGATCTGTTTACGTCCATCAATTCACGTTTTTATTTTACGATCGACTCATGTCACTCGAATCCATACCCTCAGTTGTTTCGCACTTCAGCCATCGACATTCTACGTTCTGTCTGTGATTTGGCTAATTATTTATTTGTGTGATTTAATTTGTATTTTCCAGTGTTTTGCCACGCGCCTCCGGAGATCGAGAACGCGCGGCACAACGGGTTCCCGGAGCAGACGACGTTCGACGTGGACGTGACGATCCAGTACCAGTGTCAGCACGGCTACGACACCGACGGATTCTCGCAGGCCAAGTGCCTCGCCATCGGGGGCGCCACCGCGTCTTGGTTCGGACCCGATATCTCCTGCAAACGTGAGTATTATGTGCATCAATTAATCAGAACTCTGGCTGAAACACTGCCGTGCTAAGGAGAAACGTCGTATGAGCCTTCAGACGTTGCCAAATTTCCCTCCAGAAAGCATCAATTTCCAGGGATAATCGAAGACACAGGAAAATGCGGAAACAATGCAAAATACAAAGGCAGGACGTTTCGGTACCTTACGGCACCATTATCAACCGCTAAAATAGAATTAAAAATAAAAAAGAAATTGAAATAAAAACCAGCAAACGGCTTTACATAGTGGAATTGGTAAATGAGACTGCCTATGAGAATGAGACTTTCCAGGGATATGTTTGAATATTTTCTTTCGAATTTGTTGAAGAATATTATTTGTAATCAGATCCAAATTAGGTAACTATCTAAAAGCGCAAATTTCCAAAAGCGTAAAAGAACTTTTGGCGTTTTTTGGATAAAAGCGCTTTTGGGTGTTGCGCTTTTGGAAGTCTTTGCTAAATTACCTGAAAACAAGAATAATTATCTATCGCATTCTTCAAAAATGAATATTTTATCGGAGGAAATTTGGCAACCCTCGAATGTTCATATAGAGCTCTTCCTTAGCACGGTAGTATTGGTGTTTTCTTTATCACGCAGTCGAAAAAAATAGGTTTCAATCACTAAGAATCCGAGGAAATTTTGGTATCATTACCTTCGTCTGATATTTTTTAAGCCTTAGGTGCAAAAATTTCTAGACCATACGACCGGGCGGGTCGCGATCTCTCGCGTATGAAAATGGGAAAGAAAGCCTCCAAAACGGGGTTTGTAAACAGAAAAGGCGTTTGTAAGTAGCAAAATCCCTTTCTTTTCGTCAAACTGCCGTTAAAATCACATGGATTTTGCGATATTACGGTAATTTTCACGTACTTATAAGGCCTTAAAAGAGGCATATTTTTGAAAAAACTATGAAAATTTTCCCTCCCTCTTCTCTCTCCCTTCCCTCCCCCTCATCGAGCCGTATTTTGGGCAGCAACAACTCTTCAACTTAAGCCATGCCCGCATTCTTATTTATCATCGCGACGCGACGTCTCTTCTGATCGTTGTTCACTGAACGCGTAAGAAACGCCTTCAATTGAGCCTGATACTGTGCAACACACCCGAGTTGATATATTTGTATCATCAGTGCGAACCCAACCTTCTTACGCTGAAGCTACATCGCACACGGTTCGTTTGAACCAAAGTTAAATAAAGAAACATATTACCAGCAATTTTCCTTCGGAACCTTAAAGTAGGACGTTAACACGTTAATTTAAGCCCTAAACGAAAAACTTCGGTCAAGCTCCTGGAAAATAAAATCGATTTGAAAATTTTTGCTCTTAAACTAAAAACGTAACGGCTCTGACGAAATGTTCACCTGTGCCGTAATATCGCTTTTGAAGCGGCAAGCTCAAAAAAACGCAAATTTCTTACGCAGAGTGTGAAGTTAGGGGTACATTTCAGACTTTCCCGATGCGCTCATCGTGATTTTGGAGATATTTACTGATAGAAACAACTCTTAATTTGCTCTAGCAAAAGTTTGCAACAGGCCCATCCCGAGGAAATTTTGGTAGCTTTACCTTCGTCTGATATTTTTTAAGCCAATGTGCAAAACTGTCTTGACCACTCGACCGACTGGGTCGCAATTTAACGCGTATGAGAATGGAAATACCTCTAAAACGATGCTCCTTAGTAGAAAATCCGTATATAAATAGCAAAACCCCTTTTGTTGCGGGGAGGTCAGGAAAATGACTCGGACCACATATAACTCTCGTATAACATATAATAATCACAATAAAATCTTACATCTTAACACTCTGAAAACTGACAATTCTAAAACTTGACTGGTCTCTCACGGGGGACTGACCGGACCATCCGGGAATCTATTCCTCGTGACTGATCTCGCCCATGCGATCTTGTGCGAATCTTTTTATGTCAAAACGTGTGCACTTCCGCGACACTGAAGCTTCACGTTTAGACATAAACAAGCGCCAACTTCCGACGGACCTATCTCTATCGCTGGCCCTGGAAATCCGTGAATTCTCACGAAAAGCCATGACGCAAAGCACGCCTCATCTATGGAGCCGAATGTGGGAACTTAAGCCTGTAAAGACTTAAGCGTTCCCACAACACTTTTTTTTTTCAAATTCCCATCAAAATTATGTCGATTTTGCTACTTGTATATTTCTGTGAAATTCCCCCCTTCATCTCCTTCTTTGATTCTTCCCTCTCCCTCATCGAACCGGATCTTGGGAAGCACCAGCTCTTCATCTTAGGTCATGCCCGAATCACTCTTCATCGTCGCGACGCGACGTCTCGTCTGATTGCTGTCCACTGAACGCAGGAAAAACGCCTTCAATTGAGCCTGATACTGTGCAACACACCCGAGTTGATATATTTGTATCATCAGTGCGAGACCCAACCTCCTCACGCTGAAGCTACGCCGCAGTGATTTCGGCCTCTTTTCCATCGATTTTTGTGAAATTCGGTAAAAAAGGGTATTAATTTACGGGAAACTCGGATTTTCAGTCCAATTTTCAAAATTCCAAAATCCAAGACGACGCCATCTCGACTCCTGTTTGACAGGTTTTTGTGAAGCGCGATGTCATATAGGTGGTACTTTTTGACGGGAACTCGAATTTTAAGTCAAATTTTCAAATCCCAAAATCCAAGATGGTGGTGGCCTACAGTGCTATTTTTGCTTTTTCAAAAGTATCTATCTCCGCAATCAAGATATGCTTTAATTTTTTGTTCATTTTCAAAACCAACTTATACCGACTGATGTGTCGACACTGCTTTTTATTTAGTTTCCGGCAATTTTTTTGTTTTCTTTTTTCTTAATTTTCATGAATAAACGTCTCAGATTCAACTGAATTTAGCCTTTGATAGATAGATCTAGGATCATGAATAATGCAGCTTCTACTCGTTCCGGCTGATATCCTCATGTTATAATAATTTTTAACACGATAATTATAGAAATCTTGAATAGATAGATTTATTGATGATACATACAGCCTATAGTAAAAAGCTCTGGCATAAGTCAAATTTACAATTTATACAACAATTACAAAAATTTAAGCAAAATAAAATTAAACATTTTCTTCGAAAAATTATTTTAGACTATATCAGGCTTTATTTTTGAGTTTTATTTTCAATTGGTTAAGGAATATTTTGACGGAACTTTGCCTTGAAAGCTTTGAGCTTAGAAATGACTCGAAATATTCGAATCCCAAAATGCAAGGGGGCAATGTAGAAGCTCCTGTCCAGCTCAGTGATTAGGTCACGCTAAAAATAAACCGCGTGAATCGCATGGAAATGTTACGATCATCCGTCGTTTTTGCTTTAATCCTCGGCACGGGACTGCGCTTTTCAGCGAACTCAGCGGGGGCAAAGGTAGCCGAAAAACCGAGGCTTTTCAGTCGTCTCTCTAAAACAGACTGCAAAATTGTATAGTAAAATCCCTTTTATGCTCCTTAAAGTTCATGGGGGATATGGGTGATTTCAGTGCTATTAGGCAATTATGGTGTATCAAGGTTGTCAGATTGCATTGCGAGATTTGCATTCTTTGCATTAAGGTGCATGGGAGAAACGATAGTTTCCAGCACGATCTTGCATCCATGGGCGAGAGACGCCCTTGCAGCGTCTTTTTGATATCAGTATACGTCATGCAGTGTGGAATAAATAGACTGCGATCATCAAAAAGGACTGACGTGTTTGGTTTATTTAAATAACAGCGGATCTGTCATTGATATGTTTGTGTAGTTATGTGTTTTTTGAGTACTTTCATACACGGTTCCTTTTTGATGAGCGCTGACCAAATGAGCTGCTTTACAGGCGTGGTTTAAACTTTGGCAAGTTCCAAGAATTGAGCTACAAAATGAATGAAGGAACCATACCACCGTTAAAACTACAACAACGTCTATCTCGTTTATGGTGTTACAAAATCGACGCTCCAAATTCCTTACAAAAAGGTCCGAAATATCAACAAATCTCGAAAAACGCGAGAAATCTAGCATCGATGAGCATGGCAAGTAATTTTTGTTCTATAATAGGAGCAGAAATTTGAACTACCGGAATGGCAATACGAGCTCGATGCAATTTGGTGCATTTCTACTCGTAAACTCGGTCCATTCCTGAACATCGCACATAATGGGAAAGGGAATCTTCTTCTTCTACTTCTTCATCATCTTCTTCTTCCTCTACTTTTTCCTCTTCTTCTACTTCTACTTCTTCCTCCTCCTCCTCCTCCTCCTCCTCCTCCTCTTCTTCTTCTTCTTCTTCTTCCGCGCAAGGGCATGACCCTGCTTGTCTGGCCGTCTAGTATCGAGTACATTAAAACTTATAAATATTATAAAATACAACAATCGTTAAAAGTAAAGGATACACTGGAAAAAAAACACATTGGATCTAGAGTCCAGACTCTTAAAAACATCGACAAGAAAAAATACTCTTAATTCAACCAGATTTAAGCTTAAATCAAGAACCAAGCATTTGAGCGGATTTCCTTTTGATCCAAGCTTAAATCTGATTGAATCAAGAGTCCTTTTTCTTGTGAATGTTTTCAAGAATCTGTACTGTAGATCCAATGTGTTTTTTCCAGTGTACGTGGTAAAAATTCATAGAAACAGAGTAGATTTAAAAGAAATCCACAGAAATCCGTAGTAAATGGTTCCGTATGCAGATTCGTGGTGAAATCATAGTTTACCGTGGAATTTTCCGCGAATTTCACTGAAAAAGCTGTAAGCGTTGGCGACAACGCCGCGCCGACTGCAAATTCGCAGTATCCTGAAAACGAGAGAGGACGAAGGCGCGAGGGATGAAAGGGGGGCGCAATAAATCAGAACACCTGTTGCGAGAGAATTATTAATTTCCCGACAAATTAAACCCCCACAGTACCCTGGGATATTTTTCGAAACTTCCGCTAATGAGTTCTGAATTTGGGGGATCCTTTAATGCCACTTACGTCCCCACGACACGGCACTCGAGGGCGAAACCGATTCCGACACAATTTTCACCGTCCACACCCTCGTGAATCATTCTATTAGAGGTCTTATTTTTCTCGTTAGGGGTTTGCGTCTACCCCTACTCAAAGAGTTTGTCTCTGCCGCGACTCATAGTAGTGCAACTTGAAGATCAGCGTTCAAAGCAGAAATATAAGCAACAAAGCCTAGATCAAGAGCTTTGAGGACAGGTCGCATCACCACAATTTTTGCTATCTCGAGAAAAACGTGTATCAAGTTTCAAAATTACATGGGGTCTAAAGGCGGAACGAAAGTTAAAACTCACTTTTTGATGTTTAAAAATTGGATTTAAGTAGTTAGTTATTCACAGACAATATTTTAAAACCAGCTTTATTTGACATCATTAACATCTCTGTTCAACAACTGCACTTATGCGCCTTATCCTCTAAGCTACTTTTACGATATGTACCGGCAAAGCGTAAAATAATAGGATAATCATCAATCTTTCAAACGCCTGCATATTACTCTGTAGGCAAGAAGCACACACGCAAAACATGAATTGGACTACATTTTGCAAATTGGAACTATAATATCTGGCTCAGTATAGAAACGACGTATGTACCATCAGTTTCCATTCACATATCAGTGTTTTTACGGATAAGCCAGAAATTATAGTTCCTAATTGTAAAATAACGTCCAATTGTTCTTCTTTTCAATGAGTAATGCTCATACGAATGGCCACGCAAGACCGCATTTTAGCGGCTCTGCTTTCTATGACCCAACAACGACCTAGTGATTAGTAAGGCCCTACGTAACAAAATCGGATCTACTTGTGAACACCCACCCAGAGGCACCTGGTATCTAAAAGAAATGCTTTAAAAAAGCTGCATTTACCACAGTCCACAAAGTTCCTTAAATGCAGGGATATACGGCACATTGGGTCAACCAATGTGCGAATAACGAAATCCCATATGCGGTCTTCCGCCGATGAACGCAAGACCGCATCATGGCGATATAACATTCCTCTGAGAGGATTTTCACATGAAAATCCGAGAGGGTAACGTCCGGGACCACATTCCAGCGGTCTTGCGTCCATGAATGGAGGACCGCATTCTAGTGGTGGAAGGCAATCCTGTTGCAAACTTTTGCTAGAGCAAAAATAAGAGTTGCCTCTCATTGAAAACTAGGGGGCTACGCCCCCCGACCGCTACGCGGCCCAACCCCCAGAGGGCGCTTCGACAAATGAACGACCAAAAAAAATTCTACTCCTACCCTACTCCTTTCTCTCCTCCCTCATAGAACTGGATTTTGGGAAGCAATAGCTCTTCATTTTAGGTCATGCCCATATCAATGTTCATCGTCACGTCTGGTCGTTCTGCACTGAACGCGTGAAAAACGCCTTCAATTGAGCTTGATACTGTGCAACACACCCGAGTTGATATATTTGTATCACCAGTGCGAATGCCCAACCTCCTTGATCTGAAGCTGCACTGCAGTGAGCTCGGCCTCTGTTCAATCGATTTTTGAGAGACTCGGTAGAAGTGGGTACTTTTTGTAGAGAAACTCGAATTTTTCTAATTTTCAAAATTCCAAAATCCAAGATGACACTATCTCGGACCCTGTTTGATAGATTTTTGTGAAACGCGGTATTATGGGATACTTTTTAACGGGCATCTCGAATTGGAAGTCGAGTTTTCGAATCCTAAAATCCAACTTAGCGGAGGCTTAGTGTGCTATATTGGCTATTTCAAAAGTATCCATCCTTGCAATCAAGATATACATTCATTTTTCGTTAATTTTCAAAACCAATTTACGCTCAGCTGATATTGACTGATGTGTTGACACCGCTTTTTGGTGGAAGTGGGTATATTTTGACGGGAAACTCGAATTTTTAGTCCGTTTTTCAAAATTCCAAAATCCATGATGACGCTATCTCGGACCCTGTTTGATAGATTTTTGTGAAACGCGGTATCGTGGGGTAGTTTTTAAAGGGCAACTCGAATTGGAAGTCGAATTTTCGAATCCTAAAATCCAAGTTAGCGGAGGTTTAGTATGCTATATTGGCTTTTTCAAAAGTATCTATCCTTGCAATCAAGATATGCATTCATGTTTTGTTCATTTTCAAAACCAATTCATGCTCAGCTAATGTTGATTAGTGTGTTGACATCGCTTTTTATTTTGTTCCCGAGTTTTGTTTCGGGTTTTATTTTTCTTAATTAGTCTCAGATTCAGCTGAATGTGACTAAAAGCTTATGAAAGCTCTTATTTTTTCTCTAGAAAAAGTTCGCAACAGGCCCATTGTCATATGCCAATTTTACCAAATTCCCACCGAAAAGAAACCATACTTTTTAGTTGATCGCATGATCCGCATTCTCGTCGGATTTTTCCGCATTTGATCTTCTCTCTTGAATGTTGCAGCTCGGTCTTGCGGTCCACCACCCAGGATCACGAACGGGTGGTATCCTCAGGAATGTTACACTTTCGGGTGCAGGGTCAACTATCACTGTGTGGAGGGGTTCGAACTGGTCGGCCGCCAGGACACCATCTGTCAGGCTGATGGAACCTGGTTCCCTCGTGAGCTTCCCACATGTGTGCGTAAGTATAATTGAAGTGCGTACTCCTACATGCACATGCGTTGTTTTTAAAACGAGCCAATTCTGCCATGCTAATGCCGGAATCAAACCCTGAATATAGCAGCTGAATGTGGAAGTCAACAGTCATCGCCCAACGGCTGAAATTTCGCAAATTCGAGTTATTTTCATCCAGGTGTGTGTTAAATCTATTCGAATAGCTCAGACAAATCCAACATTAGTCCGATGGTTGCTGAGAATCGTCGCTGAATTTTGCGCGTCTCAAAATTCAGGCATCAGGCCGATGACTTCCACATTCAAGCCACATTCAGCTTCCATATTCAGCGTGTGATTGCGACATAAGGAAAAACGCCGTATGAACCTTGATATAATGTCAAATTTCCTCTGATAAAATACGAATTTATGGAGGCGGTTGTAAATATTTTTCTTTAAATTTGTCAGACTATTTTATTCACAGTTCAATCTAAAATATCTGGAAATTTTAAGGAAAAAATACATTTTGTCATGAATACATGTTCCATACGGAGAAATTTGACAACTCTCGAATGTTCATACGGTGCTCTTCTTTAGCAAGGTAGAATTACAGTGAGTTTTTTAAATTTATTAATAAATCCAGTCCAAATATCTCAGAAATGTGGCATCGATCCGAGCAAAATTTTATGGTAAATAAAGATTGTACTGTTGCAATCAATGTTGTCCTCCAAAAAATGTACTCATAAAATTACAACTCTTAAGTATTGATAACGTATGAAAAGTGCGATGTAAAATTTCTTCCTAATACATATAACGTTTCTGAGCTCTAAGATTTTAAAATAGTCGTTTAAAATAGTTTCCATTGTAATTTTTCGAATTTTCGTTGCTGACGCTGCGCTGGAGCTATTTCGATAATGGATCCGTTGCGCTGGCCACAGAATCGTGCTTTGATGCTTCGACTCCTGTAGATCAGCTGGAATTATTAAGATTATCCGAAACAGCAACTTTCTACGTTCAATATTAGTTCCAGATTGTTAAGTTAGAAGTGCATTTCAAAATTTGCCAATGCGCTCATCGTGCTTTTTGAGACATGTTTTACGAGGAATAACTCTTTTTTTCGCTCTATCAAAAGTTTGCAACAGGCCCATTGAACGTAGAAAATGGCTTTTCAGACAGATCTTATTATTTTCAGCTAATGTATAAGAATCAAGCATCAAACCCCGATTTCGTGACCCATTACCCATTCAATCCAAGTGAGTGTGATTGGACGAGAGCAGATACTTTTTGTCTTTGGTTTCCTTCAACTGTGGTTACAGCCGTTCAGTGCCCAGAGCCTGAGAACCCGGTGAACGGGAAAGCTATCTTCACTTCGACCTCGTATAACTCGATCGTCTCCTACGAGTGCCGCCACGGCTACACCCTCTCCGGCAATCTCACCCGCCGCTGCGGACCCGATAAACGCTGGTCCGGCTCCATGCCCAAGTGCCAAGGTAAGATCACACGCTGCTTTTTAGTCCACACTTATCCAATTTTGGGAACCATATCGGGGATTTCAAAATTCCCACCAGTGGCGTGGCGTGATTTGCTATATATTGATTGATCGACCATATAAACCTATGGAAAAGTATCGGTAGGCAAGGTGTTCGCACCGAACACCTTAATAATCGATTATTTACCACAGCTTCAAGGTGGGAAATATCGATAGATCGGAAAAGCACGCCACGCCACTGATTCCCACCCAATCAGCGGCCCAATTGTTGAAATTTTGTGTTTGTTGACCGGTTAAGACAAGATTAAGTTCTGTGATTTGTCAGCTTTATCCTTCGTCCTCTTTTTCTCGTCGATAAATGATGTAAGCATCGAGAAGCTAACGGCATCTCTTAAGTTGCCGATACTATGTCGTCAAATCCTGGTTAAATCCGTCATTTATGGGCGAGAAAAAGAGGACGGAGGATAAAGCTGACCAATCATAGAACTCATTTCTCCTTAATCTTGTCTTAACCGGGCGACACACACAAAATTTAAACAGTCAGGTCGCAGTTGTCTCTTACTCAGTTGCCGCAATCCGGTTTGACCAAAGGCGATGCAAATACACCCTTTCTTACAAAATGGAAAAAAATGGGGGGAAAAAAGCTCGTTAAATGTTTTGAATCTATTTTGCGATTCATCTTGATCTTTGTGTATATTTAAAAAAAAAATCATTTTTTTCTAAACATATAGAAGTATAAGTTTCTGATCCGGCACCGGAAATTTTGGTTCTAATGCCAGAATTTCGGTTCAAACAGCTGAAATATTCGGTGCTAATACGAGTCTTGGAACGACAAACAAAAGTTTTGCTTAACTGAATCGACATTCGATGTATATGATTGAGAACCTAGCTCAATTAGATTGAAAGCCAGAACTGCGGGTTAGTCATAAAAATTGAAAGGCAAAGCTATAGACAAAGAAGTCAAAGGAAAAATGATCCGATCCAATTGGTGAAAGCGGGTGAATGCACCAGACAAATGAGGTAAGTAATAGACTAACTAACGGCAACCCACGGGAGATCCTATACTTAGTCCATCATTTTCCCTCTCAGACTGTAAGACCAACCGGTTGTAACCAATAGGATCACTCCATTTTCTCTCTATCTCCTTCGTCTATCGTTTCGTCTATTACTCTCAATAATCAGCCCGTCGTATTTCTCGCGCAAAGTTTGGCCATTATTGCAAATTTGGAGCCGAAATCCTCACGCAACTGTGGAATAAAAATCTTTTTTGGATTCGGGACAAAGCGTTTATTACCCTTAAAATCGTTTCCGCAGATTACTGCACGGGGGTGGGGGAGGAGGGGGGCTCCCGATTTTAAAACAAGTCAGGAAGACCGGAACCAAGAATCAATATTTGGTTTCTATTCCCTGGAAGAACCCTCAGAGGGAACATTTTCAGCCCACCATTCCACAAAAAAAGAAAGAGAAAAAGAAATAAGAGGAAAGAAAACACGGGTGCAACAAGGAGGATTCGTTTACCGTTAGCTAATACGGAATTCCTGGAAATTAAAGAGGTCTCAGGACGACAGTTTCCCTTCCGTTTCTTCTCCCCGCGTGATTCCTATTAGTATGCGATGAGCGTTTTTGAAGGGAGATTAAACTCCAGATTTTATTGAATAGCGAATAAAGTTGATGAAGACGGAGATTCCACGAGTTCCGGGAGGGAATTCCATGTTGCCACCTTTTGCGATGGGAGGAGGCCACAAGAAATTTTGAAGATTGAAATGCATAGAATTCCAAATTTTATTATATATAAATTTCAAGGAATGGGTGAATTTCAATAACAAAGAAAGCCAGAATGATCGTAAGTAGCATTAGCATTTAAATGTTGCCGAATTTTTTCCAATGAGATGTTGATTTGCGAAATAGTCAGTAAGATTTTCTCTGGGAGTTTGCGTAGGCTAAGATTGAATTTCGAAAAAAATCATGCAACAATTTTAAAGCAAAACATTCGCACTTGTGTGAACAAAGTGTCACACAAAATGTACTTTAATGTTTAGAGTAGAGTTGCAGTATAGATGATTAAAGTGTAATATCACGTATCTTCATGGCGCAGTTAAAACATTTCTGGTCCTATTTTATTTTTTGGAAGAAAAACAAGTGAGCTAGATTATTTGAAATTTCTCTGCAATATTCTGCTAATAAGGAGGAAAACTCGAGAAAGTTTTCAAGATATCAAGTTGACAAGTTTTCCAATTTAAAAATGAGGTATGAAAGGAGGTCTGCAAAGTTGGATCGGACTTATATTGAAACGAGGCCAACATGAGACGAGTGGCTACAATTTGGATGCAACTATTCGTGCTCGTGGGATGTCTGTGTTGCATATACAATAAATTGCAGGCGTTTTGGCTGCGCTGGCCCGAATATAATGTGCAATACTCTGCCCTTGGTCCCTTTCTTTCTCCAGCCATATAAATTATTCTGCATGAAAACGTAATGAGGAAACATATGTGTAAGTGCTGTAGCCCTCGTCGTGTTTATTGGTCCATCAGCGGGTTGATTGTTGGAACTGATAGACAAAGCTATAGACAAAGAAGACAGAAGGAGTAAGGAGCAATCCTATTGGTCAAAATGAGTGCGGTTCTTATAGACTAAGGGAGAAACTAATGGACTTACTAAGGGGTCCCTCGTGGGTTGCCGTTAGTTAGTCTGTTACCTTCCTAATTTGTTCATTGCAACCACCCGCAGTTCCACCAATAGGATCCCTTCATGTACATTTGTCCTCGTTTCCTATAGCTGTGTATCGATTTCAACAGTCAGCCCGCTGACCCCTTTATTTTTCGACAGTACGTTGGAAATGCAGCCAACGTGCGTTTAAATCCTGATAACCGGAAAACTCAATACAGAGGGAAAAAGTTCATTCGAGCATAATTTGTTCCTTGAAGAGATACACTGTTCGGGACGACGACGCTAGCTACGATTTCTTGGGAAGGAACCGCAGACTCCTTATGTTTTTCATACCAAGCTCGAAGAGGTCGTGAAAACCACCCCGAGACTTGGGCAAGCGGTCGTTGGCGGCAAGTGAACTTGCGCCATCTAGTGAGAGGCTTTCCAAGCAGCTCTTTTTATTTTTCACTGAGACTACACGACTTTTCAGAATGTCTTCATAACCGACGGCGGAGAGGCCATAAAATTTTAAGTCTCGGGTAGAGAGGAAGCTCCGTTAACGATAACATGGAAAAATAAACCGCGATGTGTGATCGGCCCTCGAACTTTTGGCTCCCATCCAAAGCGGATATGAATTACTGTAATGTCTTTCGGTGTCACTGGACTATTATTTGACTCCGACATCATCAAGCAGTGAAATGTGGGCTGGCTGCCAGTCTACAACCGCTGACGCTTCAAGAACAATTTTCATCCTTCGCCATTTGCGATATACCGATCGATCTGCCATTTAAACATATGGTAAAGGATCGATAAACAGGGTGCTCGCAACAAACACCTCAATAATCGATTCTTTACCATAGCTTCAAATGGGTAAATATCGATAATCGATCATTCATGCCTGATATATCGATTAATTTGACATGTAAACCTATGGTAAAGGATCGATAAACAGGATGTTCGCAACGAACACCTCAATAATCGATTCTTTACCACAGCTTCAAATGGGTAAATATCGATAGTTATATTCGATCATTCACGCCTTGCTACTGGAGCCATGCTATAGCCCCACCCTCCGGTCATAGCATCAAAAGCGTCATGCAACGTTTCAAAATTTCCGCCGCCATTTTATTTTTTTCAGAGAAATGGTTGGTTGAATCTGTTTGAAAAACTCACTGAATTTTATCTGTAACGCAAAGAAAATACGGTGAAATTTTTGGAAAGCTTCGTTGAACAAATGGATTGCATTTTGCAAAAAGGAACCAAGAGCATTCCAATGTAGCTAAGATTGTGCAACATACATTCTTTAAAATAAAACTTCTGAAATCGTGCAAAAAATTCAATTTACAGTGGTTTTCGTCTTGAATTTATAGATTATTGGGAGTAAATATGAAACTTACTTAGATGATCATTTGTATTTGCAAGGTAAAAAAATTGCACAATCTTAGCGACATTGGAATGCTCTTGGTTCCTTTTTGCAAAATGCAATCCAATTTCTCTATAAAAAATGAAATGGAGACAGATTTTTTTTTTAACGTCGCATGGCGCTTGTGATAATTTGGCCAGAAGGTGACATTATGCAAAATGAAGTTTCTTGCATGTCACAAGAATTTGCGATTTATGTACATTTTCTCTTATAAAATGTTGCGTGAAGCAAGATGGTGCCATTGGTCATCTCTGTGCAAACTTCAAAACTTTAAGAGCTTTTTTCGAGTTTGAAAGTTCGTCTCACAGAAAACCAGTTGCACTATCGTGATTCTCGCAAAAATTCACGTGAGACGAAGAACTGCGGTTGACCCAGTGGCATCCTTGGAGAGTAATGCATCCACATGTTTCACGTTTTTACCGAGGTTCAGAAGAAGGAATCTTTCTGCTGTCTGGGACGAATCGCATAGCAAGTTCCCGACAGTTCGTCTCTTTTAAATACCTTTATTTAATAATCCTCCTCTCCAAATAAATGCAACTGTAATTTAATGCAACGCGCGGCGACATTTTTGAGACGTAGAATTCCACGTCCCGTGCGTTTATACTGCCGGAATTTCTATACATAAGACAGAATCAAGCGCTTTGTTACAAAGAAAAAAACGAAAAGTCCAATGGACCACTAGACAAGGTACGAATTTAAGCAATCTGATACATGTTTCTTAACCAGAATTTCACGTTGAAAACGATTCACACGACGAAAATTACTGAAACTAGCTCCTCAAGAAGATATTAACGTGTTTATTTCACATTGGTTGCGAAAAATTTGAACTGCCCGCTCACAAGAAACTCAAAGCTCTACTTGAGTCAAATTGCGCACTACAACGGTTTCAGCTAGCTTCTCAATCGAGCAATGTTCATTTTCCACTATGTGTTCTTCAAACTATTAGCAATTTTCTATAGCTGAGCCAAAGCGTCAAGATTGAGGTTGCCAGTTTTTTATATTGCAGAGACTGTAATGATAAAGTTTAGCGCGCGATGTGAATCACGTAGAGCATTGAGTTTTCATGAGCGGGTGGTTTGAATTGACGCATCAAGAATCATCAAGTATCTTCGTAAGGAGTTTATGGAGGTAATTTTTGTTGTGCGCATCGTATTCTACGTGAAATTTTAGTTACGAAACATGTATCACAATGCTGAACTTCGCACCCTGTCTAGTGGTCCATTACAGTGAGACTTTGGAAAAGTAAACTACTTCTGCAATCAATCTAACCTAAAAAGTAAGATTTGTAGATTGAGTTAAACTAAACAATATGAGTAGACCGCTGGAGCAAAAATGTTAGGAATCACTGATCATATACCTAAAATGCGTTGTTGAGGTAAGCAAAGTAGACCCGCTGAACAAAAGCGTTTAAAGGTATATAAATCAATTTTCATCAGATTTTATATGTAGAACACACACGTCTAAAGATGTCGATGCTCTTTTCTTTCTCCTTCTATTCAGATAGAGCATTTTTTCATAATACCATCACATACGAACTGTATTTCAAAATGGCTCAGCCATGATATTTAATATCTCGTCGTAGAAGTGCCCTCCTCGAACTCTCAGAATTATCTTATGCTGAAAATGAGAATAGAAATTCCTGTGCAATGACTGAAATTTCTTGATATTTTTTAATTTCAGTCATAACTCGAATCAAACTTATGTATATACACGGCAAATTTGAGATTGGAAACTATATAGATGTTTGCTTGCACTGATCAACTGACCGGACACAGCCGATCTTTAGAAGCTTCATTGCTTTTGATTCAATCGCCGAATCTTACTAGTGCGCTTCAAAACTTCAATACACATATCAATTTAAAGTATTCGCTTTTATTATTTTGGGAAATTTCTTTGGCAGAACCTGTTAAAGTGTAAACAAATCCCAATCTCCTTCCTCCTCCTTTCTATTTTGCAGTATAGTCAATATTTTTGCATTTGCTTTATTCTCAGCAATTCTTTAAATCAGACAAATTGAACCGCAGTCAGCCCATCTACATTTAACGTTGTCAAATTGCATATTGCGGGAACGGCATATACACTAGTTGGACCGCGTTAAGCAAAAAGGAACCAAGCCACATCAGCTATTAGTACCAAATTCAACTGGGCATTCTAATTTTTTTATAAAAACAGTTGTGCGGATATTTGTGCAAATTGTAGTGAATTTTTTGCCTAGTACGAAGCAATTTGCCTATAATTTTTAAATCCGCTCAAACGTTCTCTTGGAAAACAGTAAAATGTCCCATGAAGTTTGGCAATAGCTGATGTGGCTTGGTTCCTTTCTGCTAAACGTGGTCCAGTTGTGCAAGCATAAAAAAATTAGTGTCCCTCGTTTAGTTTAGGTTGGATAGGCCACTAAACTAACTTTACGATGAGGCGTGAAGTATCATGAAAATTGAAGGCGCCTCAGATCGGATCGTGTTATCGAATGTTCGTTGGAACCTTCATTTTGCCGATGTGCATTCTAGCGCCGTGTTGGAACATTAATATATAAATCGGAACGACTTATAATTGCATGCGGCATAACATTTTTTTTGTAAGTTGAAATTTGAAATCCAAAATCTGTCAAAAATTTAGAGCGAGAACTATATTCGGACGCTTAAAATTATGTTGAATTTTCCAACTCGCCTGTGGAAGATTTGCAAACTGGAAAGACACAACTGATAGGATGCTGAATTTATATGTTTATTTGCGTAGCTTACGTGCTTTTTGTTTTTTGTGGGGGAACTTCTTGGAATAATACCTCTAATCGCTCCGCATCCATTACTTAAAATTAGTCTGGCTGATTAGGAAGCTTACCAGGCATATTTGAAAAGTTCTGACTCCGAATTGGCTAAGAGTCAGTGTAATATTGACCAACTTGACGAAAGAAAATTTCCAGGTAACTTTTAAATCATGATCAGTCGTTATTATTCCAAGAAACTTCCCGTTAGCCAATGGACAATATCTGAAGCACCATGTACCCTCTTTAAGGCACGGAGTAGAAAACTAAGAGTGTTTGTAAAATCAACATGTGTTACACGCTTTCTCTTCAAAATGTTACATAGAAAACAATTCACACCAAGAGAAGTTTTGAAATAAATTCCTGAACGAGATATTAACAAGTACTTTAATAAGTTTGAATATACAAATGATGTCATTTGTATTTTTGCCATTTCACCAATGTTAATAGAAAGCACTTATATCTAGCTCAGGAGTTGATTTTCAGACTTTCCGTTGTGTGTCTCGTTTTTCTTAAGGAATTTTGAAGAGAAAACACGCAGTGTTGTGCTTTCATTTATACCTTGTACAGAGGCCCATTCATTCCTTCCTGTTCATTCCTTCCACATTTTATCTGACCTCTGGTTGTCGATGCGTCGTTTCCTCACAAAAGAACGTAACTACATTACAATGTTGCCAAATTTCTCCTCGCAAATTACATTTTCATCGGAGGAATCTTGGGCATTTCCAACTGAAAATATCACTGATTTTTCGTCAAATCTCATGCAAAAATCAAACAAATTCTGAACAGAAACTGCACATGTGCACTGCCGTGCTAAGGAAAAACGCCGTATGAACATTCGAGAGTTGCCAAATTTCCTTCAATAAAATTTTTATTTTTAAGGAAAGTTATGAGCATGTCCCCTCGAAATTTTCAGGAACTTTCGGTGAAATTACAACCAACATTATAAAGTTTACCCGAAAATTCGTGTTTTATTAATCAGAATTTGGCAACGCTTAAAGGTTCATGCGGCGTTCTTCCTTAGTATGGCAGTGCACTCTTATAAATAATTGAATGGTCTCAGTCAATTTAGCAACCATGGAATGAAGTTACGTTCTTTCATGCGGGGAACGATGGTATGTGCCCTTTCTGAACTATAGGATTCATTCAAAGGTGAGATTACATCTGTTTAATGGAGAATTTGCACGCAATTTGTTTATTGCTTCATCTGAAAGTGCTTAAAGAGCTGACTTTTTCTGATGTGGGAAAAAGTATAAAAATAGGTTTAAAATTAAGAAAAAGCACCGCCTAGTGACGTCATCAGGCGGCATTTCCCATTTAAACACATGTAATTTCGAAGATTTGGTAATTTCATCATATCTCCTCTACTAATTGCTCACTTTATAAATCAAGAGTATTCTCCTGTTCAGTTTACTCAGCTGATTCCACTTGGAAACGAAATTCACCATATTTCAGACACCTGCAAATCGACGGTGTAAGTCGGCAATCGCATAACTCGATTTGCGACGTCGCAGACTTCCTATCACACTTTATTTTTTAAATGGAAAACTACTCAACGGCTATTCTTTAAAACTCCAGTGATTTTTCCTCTCTATGCGAAGATAATTCTGCAAAAACTTCGAGGAATCATGTCAATTTGTTCTCCTCTAAATAAATAACATAGAGGCGAAGATTTTCAGACACCGCAAACGAGTTATGTGATTGCCGACTTTCACCGTCGAAATGCTCCATTGGTAATTCAGATATTGTCTCGGGCTCCACGATCGAATGTCTAAATACTTGTAGTTTGCGCGGCTGTTAAACTTGGCTATTTTGACGCGTTTGTTTGCTGGTTGTTGGCTGCTGTCGGGCCGTATCAGAGATCAACTGCGGTCACCCGGGGACTCTGCACAACGGCTGGCTGGAGAATATCGAGTCCGGGACTGGGCTCGGAGCCAGCGTCATTTTCCGCTGCCACGAGGGCATGCTTCTAGAGGGCAACACCTCCTCGCTTTGCCTCAAAGACGGCACCTGGCGCTACCCCCTCCCAAAGTGCCTCGGTAAGCTTTCCTTCTTTATTCTTTATGCATCTTGCCTTTCCATTTTCCGCCCCTTCCCGCCAAAAAATCACCCATGTCCTGAACAGAGAAAAAACATCCAAGCGGTCACCCACACTTAGGAGGGAGGGGCTTTGAGCCAGTCAGGGTACAAATTATGGGTGATTATACATACATATAAGTCGCTTTACAGCACTCCCTCGCGCTCTACGACTCCTAACCTCCACTGCTCTCTTTCAAACCACAAATCTTGGGGGATTGAGCACCTTGACACTGTGAACTTACTGGGTGATTATACTTTTGAAAATGGAGATGTTGCATGTTGCCCCCCTCCCAAAGTGCCTCGGTAAACTTTCCTTCTTTCATTCTTTATTCTTTATGCATCTTGCCTTTCCACTTTCCACCCATCCCCGCCAAAAAATCACCCAAATCCTGAACAGTGAAAAAACATCTAAGGGGCCACCCACACTTAGGAGGGAGGGGGTTTCAGCCAGCGTCAGGGTACAAACTATGGGTGATTATACTTTTGAAAATGGAGATGTTGCATGTTGCCCCCCTCTCAAAGTGCCTCGGTAAACTTTCCTTCTTTCATTCTTTATACTTTGTGCATCTTGCCTTTCCATTTTCCACCCCTTTCCGCCAAAAAATCACCCATCTCCTTAACAGAGAAACTACATCCAAGGGGCCACCCACACTTAGGAGGGAGGGGGTTTAAGCCAGCGTCACGGTACAAATTATGGGTGATGATTATATTTTTGAAAATTATTAGTTTGATTTAACTTAAAATTTAAATAATATCAAAATCGAAAAAACATAAAAAAAGAATCTAAGGCCTTGTCCACACGACCGTGGTTCCTGGAACTTAGTTCGTGGAAATTTTTCCCGGAACAAGTTTTAGTTGAGCTAAAACTCATTCCTCCAAACCCCAAAACTTCCCCCATACTTCGAGCTTTTGTGTCTCTTTTTTGTGTGAATTTTTTCGTTTTTGTTTTTTACGTCCTTGCGAAGATTTGCGGTCCTCGTAGTGTTTTAATCGAATGCGTTTTTACCTTGATCTATTAAGTATGGATGCGTCAATTTGTGTCTGTTCATTAGTGACTGGCGCCACACCCTTCGATAAGCTTTTGTTGTTTATGCATCTTGTCTTGTATTCTGTACCTTATATTAAACTTTTTGATTTACTCAACGACTCATGCTTATAAAAGCGACTCATGTATGTATGATTTACTCAACGGCATGTTAAGTTGCAGAATTAAGCGAAATTATTAAAATTGGCGAACAGATATCTTGTATTGATCGGCATGAAACCGCCCACGGGAAATAGGCTTCAGTCTACAGAAACTTAAAATCAAGGATTGAAATACAGAAGATAAATGTTTCATGCTTTTAGGTACCTTCAGAGCTCTGTTTTGATGGACGAAGTGCGAAACCACGTATCTCCGTCTACAACTTCACAGACTTCCTGTCATATTTCATTTTTCTTCGGAAAACTAGTCAACATAATTTCTTGAAAACTTCCTTGATTTTTTCTGTCTCATAGCAGAATATTCTAAGAATAATTTCAGGCTATATACACGGAGAAAAAAAATTCGTGCGTGGGACCCGAAGTTTAGGTCATATGGATCTCTGAAGTTTTCGGATTGAGCATCTGAACACTCTCGGTCTAGCTGTCGAGGTTCGGATCACACATCTGAAACTTCCGTTCTTACATCTGAAGTACTTTAGTTGTGAGAACCGAAGTTTTTCGGATGTGAGAATCGAAGTTTTTCGGATGTGAAAACCGAAGTACTTCACATGTAAGAACTGAAGTTTCATATGTGTGATCCAAACCTTAGCAGCTGGACCTAAAGTGTTCAGATGCTCAATCCGAAAACTTCAGAGATCCATATGACTTAAACTCCGGGTCCCACGCACGAATTATTTTTCTCCGTGTATTGGCTTGATTCTCTTCAGACAGTCATAATGAGAGCAAACATTTTGAAACAATGCAATGGAGATACGCGGGTTTCGCATGCGGGACTTCGATTTGGAAATTGAAAAACGTTCTATTTTCCCGCGGCCTCCCCCCCCCTCCTCGGAGTTTGGTCTGTTTCAAAACAAACGATTCATTCTTCCGAGCTGTCGACTTGGAACATTTGCACTTACGAGCGCTAACGGAAGCCGCCGGGCCGCAGTCGCGGCGTAAGATCCGACGTTGTCAAAATGTACGTAAAATTTACCATTTTCCCATCTCTCACTACACGAAAATCCTAGAGTATTCCTCCGAAACGGCAACGGTGACCACGGTCGGGCCGAGCTTTCGGGCAGCCAATTACGTCTAAGGGCGAGCATATTTCACCGCGTCGGCAGGGAGGGCGGGGGGATGGGGGGGGCGATTCATAAGTTGACAGCCGAGAGCTAATATCGGCCACGCTCGTTCATGTTCAATGCATGTCCCTCCATCAGCCGACGAGTTTATCGACTACTCGGCCATGCTAAGGAAGAACGCCGTACGAGCCTTCAGACGTTGCCAAATCTCCTTTCAGAAAACCTAAATTTTCCGAGAGACTTATGAATATCTTGTTCCAAATTTTTCTAAGAATTTTGTCCTCGATTTTATCTTAAACGTTTGAAAATTTCCAAAAAAAAAAATCTCGTAACTTTCCATAAAAATAAGAATTTAATGTGGGGTGATTCGGCAACATTCAAATGTTCTTAAAATGTTTTTTCTCAGCACGGCAATGTTGCTCCCAGTCAGCGGTTACCTCGTTCTGCAGGCAACGACAGCCACGTGGGCTTGCAACAATCTCGGAGAAAATGGACGTCTTCATAAAGGAAATATCTATTGTGATATGACCCGTCTTATGCATGTATTCTTATGGATCTGAGGGCTCATGTTAGAATGGACTTAGTTCCTGTTGATTTAATAGGTCCAATTCATAGCATAACTTGTGTCTTTTGCCTGAAAGATTTACTCTCAGAAGAAACATTTTTTTTTGAGAAGAGTTACGAATATTTCCTATTGAAATTGCCAGGTACTTTATATCGAATCACTGAGAAAGTTCATAGTGAATCGGAAGGAAAATACTGACAAGTTTCCCCGGAAATTTGTGATTTTTCAGAGGAGGTTTGGCAATGTCTGATGTCTCATACGGGGTTTTTTCTCAGGGGGGCTCGGGGTCTTTCACTTTCACGGAGAGCCGGTTTTCCAAGGCTCTCCATGCTCCTGCGCTAAGGAAAAACGTCGTATAGACATTCAAATGTTGCCTAATTTACTCTGAAGAAATTTTTTTTTGAGAAAAGTTATGAATATTTCTCATTTAAATCCTAAGACAATTCAGATCGAATTACAGACAGAGTTCGTAGAGAAATCGAAAGAAAAATACTGTTTCCCACAAGTTTCCCCGCAAATTTGTGATTTTATCAGAGGAAGATTGGCAACGCCTGAAGCCTCATGCGGGGTTTTTTCTCAGCACGGCAGGATGCAGGTAACGCACTTCCACGGAGAGCCGTTCAATTGGACGTATTTCTGCCAAACAGAGCTATGTGCATTAAGACATGAGCCATGAGACCCACAAGAATACATGCATAGCAGGGCTCACGTCACAATGCACATAGTTCCGTTTGGCGGAAATGCGTCCAATTGAGAGACGAGATTAGAGCAACCTCTTGTTTCGATAGCGTAACATACCAGCGAGAGGAACTCATCAGGCGCTACATCGCGGTGCATGAACAGGCGCGGGCGGTACAAACTCTTCATTTTAAACCCGTGCCGGATTATTTGTTTACCTCTTTGAAAGAGATTCAATTTTATACCTCGTTAAGTTTTATTTCACTTCCTCGGAGAACTCCGTTTTTTCCCCGTTCCGCTCAAAGGAAACCTGAAAGAATAAACTTTGTGAGCAGAGATAGCGCTCGCACGCTGCGCACACTCGACCGGGTCAGCGCGAGAAGTCGGACAAAATTTGGAAACTTTATAAGCTTATAACTCTGTTTGTACAAAAATTTGAAGATCTAAAAGTGGCTCCGTTGGTTCTCTCGTGAAAGTCTCTTTTAGAGGCACCCCTCAAAATTTAAAATGCGACGACATAAACATCAAAATGGGACGTATTTCTATCAAACGGAACTATGTGCAATAAGAAATGAGCCTTGGGACCTATAAGAATACACGCACAACAGGGCTCACGTCATGACGCACATAATTCCGTTTGGCATATATATTTCCAATCAAGCCTCGTTCTTAAACTTTTTTTCCGCATCTGAGTGACACCTTATTAGCAGCCTAGAGCGGAGCATTGCTAGTTCACGCCTCACGCCATAGCGCCTTCAATTTTGCAGATGCAACACGGACATCCATCAAGTACGAATAGTTGTATCTCTGCGCCGTTATCAACGAGCGTACTTTTCTCTGATGTAATGCCGTGTTGTGCTGGCTCTGTTTGTCTTATCTGCCGTGATAGCGCAGAGAGCAAGTGTCAAATTTTCGAAATCGAGTTTCCTTCAAAGTTCGTCTGATCTCTTTTTGATGAAATCACGTCTTAATACACATAGTTCCGTTTGATAGGATTTCGTCCAATTGAAGCGCTGGGTGCAGAGAGGACATTTCTCGATTGTGGTGTTTCAGAATCTGGGGTGACGTTTTATCCATTACAGTTTAAGCATATTGTAAAAAAATTTTTGCAACTTTTACTGAATTTTCTTCGTGATTCTACGATACTGAAAATTAAAAATTTCAGAAGATTCACTGAATAGTTTCCTAAAAACTGAAAAAGAAATAAAATAAAAATATAAAAAAAAATAAATGAGCTTTGACGATTTTGAGACTCCGTAACCAAGATATTCCCTCTCTGCACCTAACGCCTCAATTTGCAGTTTTAGTCAAAAATTTCATGTCCGATCTCTCTGATCGACACGATCCACCGTGCGGCGAGAGGCAAACTAGAATTTTTCCCTCCTGCGCGAGATTGCATTGTATGAGGGTTTGTTACTTTTCTCCGGGCCTACCTCATCCTGACGTGCCAAGCAACAACAAAGTATAAACATTCGAATGTTATCAAATTTCCTCCGATAAAATATTCAAAGTATCCATTTTTAGGAGAAATACGCGTAAAAAATGTATGGAAAGTATATATTCGGTAGTAGTCACATGCAGCTCTTGTCACTTTAGGTATGTCCGATTCTTAGGGAGTTATAAATATTTAAAATCCGCAGGTTCGCGTGAAGTATCTGGACTTTTTGAAGGCGTTTTTTTGTTTCAAGAATGTGCATCGCATTAAACCGAGCGATAGCTCGCTCCATTGACAAGACTACGCGAGAAACGGAAAACGCCTTCTTTCCCGGAGTTATGCAATTTAAGCCACTTGTACGTTGATATAATTGTATCACACATTTCTGCCTCGCATCGTGGAAGAATATCTACGGAAGGACCAGTATGAGATGCGGTCGGGGCCCTTGTCGTTGTGTCTTACTTTGACAGATGATGATTTGCTCCCCCCTCCCCTCTCCCTCCTGATTTTCTTATGTTTGGATGAAAATGGACCAGTGGGCAAAGTAAGGTACGAGTTAAGGCACTCTGGTGTGTTTCTCAATCCAGAAATCTACGTAAAACACGATTCGCGCAGCAAAAATTACTGAAATTGAATCATGACTAAGATATTAAGTTTTTAATTTATATCAAAGCAGGAGGTTTAAATTCACGCATCAAGAAACATTCAATATCTCAGCCAGGAGTTAATTTCAGTAATTTTTGTTGCTCAAATCGTGCTTTACGTGAAATTTTGGTGGAACCAGCGGGCCGATTATTGAAAGTTTGCGTTTGTCGGGCTGACATAGGTTGAACGGCGGAGCGTGATTGGTCGGCTATGTCCTATCGCTACTTTGTTGGGCCCTTGTCAGGTGGAATGGACGACATCTTGTCGGAAACTCAAGAGGTGCCTTTAAGCGTCTCGTAAATTCCACCTGACAAAGGCATGACGAAAACAGCGATAAGACATAGCCGACCAGTCACGCTCCGCCATTAACCTACATATCGTCACCTTCCAGGCAAAGTATCACAAGCGCCATGTGACGTTTAAAAATTTCCGCCGCCATTTTATTTCTTTACTGAGAAATTGTTGGTTGAATCTGTTTGGAAATTTCACTAAATTTTATCGGCAGCACGAAGGAAATTCAGTGAAATTTTCGGACAGCTTCGTGGAACGATTTCTCTGTAAAAAAATAAAATGGCGGCGGAAATTTTTAAACGTCGCATGGCGCTTGCGATACTTTGCCTGGAAGGTGACGATATGTCCACACGAAAAACACAAAATTTCAATAATCTGTCCGCTGAATACTTAAGTTTACACCTTGTCTGCTAGTTTATTCTACGCTAGTTGAGTGTTTTATAGCGACTGATTCCTCGATTTATTTTTCTGTTTTTGAGCAGCTCCGTGCGTGATTCCGGAGGTGGCTCAGGGTCGCGTGACGGTCACGCACGGGTCTCCGGGGAACGTGAGCGTGATGGCGAACATGGCGCCGCACGGGGCGCGATTGGTGCTCCACTGCGAGGACAAGTTCGAGCCGTCGGCCAACAACACGCCGGTCATCTGTCAGAATGGCACGTGGTCTCGCCTTCCAAGCTGTCAGCCAGGTAACCAGAGCCCTGTCTTTAAAATCCAATAGTATGTATAGATTTCAAGCTGTTAAGTTGAAGATGAGAAAAAAGTATACCGAAACACGCATAATATCGTAGTTAAAGTAATTTATTAGCTTCACTGAAAAAAATTCTCGGCGTTTTTACCAAGGTCCGTTCGCACCTTTACCATCTCACTTTTTTACCAATTATTGATAATTTTACCAAGACAGACTGGTAAGCTTACCTAAATACCGGTATTTTTACTGTTTTTTCAAGTAAGAATACCACTTTTATTGGTAATCAATTCCCGGTAACTTTGCCATTTTATCTCGGTAATTCTACCACAGTCGATAAAAAATATTGGCGTTTTTCCAAGGTCCAGTAAAATTACCGAGAAAGTTCAATAATTATACCGAGATTTCTCGATAAAATTACCAATTCCATAAATGGTAATTTTACCAAGAAAAAAGTGGGATCAAATAGAACCCTGAATTCTTGGTAATTTTACCCTTTTCTTAGTAAATACACCGATTTTTTTTTTCAGTGTTGGATGCATTTCGGGCTTAGCCCATCTTCCAGCAAGCAGTTAAAAACACGAAACACAGCTAAACAAGTTAATTAGAGAAACAAATTATTTGTTACTCTATAATTTCTTCTCTTAATTTGTTACTCTGATTAACTTGTTCAGCTGTGTTTTGTGTTTGTAACTGCTTGCTAAAGAGGGGCTAAGCCCGAAATGCACCGAAGCTAATAAATTACTTCAACTTTATTTATATTATGCGTGTTTCGGTATACTTTTTCCTCGTCTTTATCATAACAGCACGCGAGATGCGTTTTTCCAGCTATTAAGTTGGTTTATTCCTCTCCGAAACATAAAATAGCAGCAGGCATTTTGAGACACCGCAATGGAGATACTTGGTTTTGCACTTTGACCATCGATATGTCCCGTGATCGAAGCATGCACTGAGTGCATTGCACTCTTATCGATAAATTACCTCTGATCGACACATGTCGCCTAACTGACGAAAGGGCGTAACTAGATTTCCGCATGAGCCCCAGAAAGCATGAAATTACATGTGAAACAGGGCTCACGTGGAAATGAAAATACGACCCTACGTCAGAGAAGCGACGTGTTCTCTACACATGCATTCTTATCGACACATGTCTCCTGATAGAACCATGTCTCCAGTCTCTCAATTGGACGTATTTATGCTAAAAGGAACTGTGTGCATAGGTTTTGCGTGGACCATAGTTCTTATTAGCATAAATACGTTTAATTGACATGTGTCCTCAGTTGGCTGATTTTTAAAATTGATTTATAAAATTATTGAATATAAAACGAAAAGCCACTTACTTCAAGCAAAAGCCCGCCTTCATTCAACTATTTTATTCTTGATTCAAAATAAAATCTTCTTACGGCATACTAAAGAATATTTAAGCCTATATCGAGACAATTTTTTCTACAACGAAATTAAACAATTATGCTAAACTTATTAAATACGGGTGCTAACTGCAAATACTTAGTGAGTTTATGGACTACCGCTCTTTTGTTGTGCCATAGTGTCTTGATTTATTTTGCGAGGAAAGCTCCGTACTCCTATAGAATGCTTCTCATTCTTGATACGTCGGGGAGCCTTCAATTCTGTATGATACTGTACAACACCTCTGTTGCAATCTAGTTGCTTGAAGCGCTGCGGCGCGGCGGGCAAGGGTGACTAGCGAGACACGCGCATTGGCGCCTGCAAACCTAACAGGGATACTTCACACATTGCGCAATGCGTGAAGTATCCCTGTTAGGTTTGTAGGCGTCAGTGCGCGTGTCGCGCTGGCAGCACTCCGCGTTTCGCTCCGCTCTGTGTCTGGCTCTAATATTTAAACTCACGGAGCCAGCGTTTTTCAACTCATAATTTTGAAATGTTTGCACACGCTGCATGGATTATTCTCATTTAAATTGATGAAAAAAAAAATGTATTAAATGAAAATATAAAATGTGGTTTGTGAATATTAAGGTGGTTCCGTGTCAAAATTGCTGTCAACGCTTGGACCAAGTCACTGTTGCTTAGTTTACGCTTGAACGTAATCTACTGGACAAAACAGGTGCACGGACAAAAAATCGTTAACGGAATGGCCTGAAACCCTCGATAATCTCTAAATTTTCTTTTCTCCTCTTTACAGCCCGATGTAAATATTTACCAAAAGCTCCTGCCAACGGTATCGTAATTGCCCCCAAAACGGACCACTTAATGCGCGCTAAATTCAAGTGCAAGGACGGATTTGTGCTTGAAGGCGAATCCTCCACTGAGTGCCTCTATGGGACGTGGACTGAGGCCCATCCTGTCTGCACTGAAGGTTGGTGATATATTTCTGACACATCTCTTAAGATATGTTCTTTTTCCTCTCGATGTCATTCAGAAGTTGCGACTGGCGAGTGGCTAGGCACCTCATAGGGTGTGGAAAAGGTAGACCGAAAATGTGGTGCAGAAATTTTTGTCAATTTCAGAGCCGGGGTCTTTAAGGTGAGTTCGACGGACGCCATTTTCTGTGTCAGAAAGACGTGCGATATATAGCATCGATTCGTTCCATAGTTTCAACTACTTGTAATATTTTCGAATTTTAAGATCGCACTTCTGTTGTCGTGAGTCTAAAGAAATCATTTACCAAATTTGACAAAGAAATTCAACGTAATAAAGGCGTGCTTTTTTTAAGGGGAAAATATTGCATTTGAGTGCAGTTTCGATATCGGTATCGAATGCGGTTATTTTTTTCTAAAAAAACCACGCCTTAATTACGTTGAATTTCTTCGTCAAATTTGGTACACGAATTTTTTAGACTCATGACAACAGAATTGCGATCTTAAAATTCGAGAAAATTGAAGAGAAGCTGAAAAAATGGAACCAATTGATGCGATATATCGCATCAATTGGTCGCATCACACATTCCACTCACACATTTCATAAAGTAACTTCTAAAATCCTTAAAGGTATATCTGTCGCCGGCAATTTAAAAGCCACAAGTGAATAAATATAGAAAAGAATAGATTTCAGAAACATAGGAACAAGATTAAAGGACTGATTATTTTGCCTTTAATAAGCGTGAACATTTTTCTCTCCATAAAACAATGGTAGTAACAGGTAAATTGGCAAGAGCGTGTGGTGAGAGCCATGAGCTTAGTTGGGTTCAGTTGGATCACGCAACTAAACGAACACCGTGACAAAGCGTTGAGTATCACAAAAAATGAAGGCGCTCCAAGACGAGATCATGCTTTTGAAGGCCATCAGGCCCTCATTAAGCTGATTCGCATTGCAAAAAAAGTAAACGCTTGCAAGCTGCCCACGATTGCTAATTGCCTATGACATATCGATGGCCAACAAACAGTACCGCCTATCGGTTTACTGACGATTTTGTAGAAAGAGGAGAAAACTTTGCCATTTTTGTAATTTCAATGTTACATTTTCAATATTCTCATACATTTCAGTGCCATTGCATCGCTCCACTATAGAACTGGAAAAAACTAAAATAATCAACTTGCGTACTTTTGCAGAATGAGGCAAAATCGTTAACTCATTTTCGCCAAAATTGTCAGTTAGGAGGTAATGTTCGTTAGTCTTGGATATCCAATTTGAATCAAATAATTCTTAAAATGAAGAAATTCTCCTCATTGAAATGGATGGTCGAGGTGGCAAGAAGACCGGTTTTGCGTTTTTATTTATTTTGTCCCAAGGAAATTTTGTATTTATCTCAAGAATTTTGTCCTTGAGAACTACCAGTAAAACGCACCTTAAAAACACTTTAAATAAAATCACTTTTAAAACCCCCAAGGGAACGCTCGATTTAGACGAGGTAGCCTTTAAAGCGAAGCGACTTTTCTCATTTGAATAAATGGTCAAGACAGGGAAAGGACGGACTTAGCGCCATTAATTCCGGCTCTTTTCGCCGTGGAAAGCGGGTGTTTTTAAATCAATTAAAAGCCGGAAGTAAAACTCTCGGCCCCGGTGGATTTAGCGTGCGGTCGAAACAGGGAACACATTTTCTCACACCTCACACGTTTCCGCGGAGGATAGACACAGTGATGCCGTATCCCTTCGAAATTCCATTTTCCGACTTCAGTTTTATTTTCATTTTTACGAGTGCCTGAAGCATCAGCCACGAATAAGTCTGCACAACATCGCTCCTCAAAATATCTTTATGTGATTTGAGGGGCTTGGAGGACAAAGCGCATAAGTGCAGTTTTTACTTTTTTGAGAAATGCGTGTTTAAAGTTTCGAAATTACATAGATCTATATGGCGGAGAGGAAGTTCGAACTTACTTTTAGATGCTTAAAAATTGAAATTTGGGAACGAATTTTTCGCAGAATGCGCATTTATAGACTAGTATTACTTGGAATCATTAATATCTCAATTTTTTTTAAAAAAAACTGCACTCATACGCTTTGTTCTACATGATCAAGAATCACTGTTTCTAGGCGTTTCTTGGCTTCCTGGATGCATCCTCAAAAGTTTGAAAAAATTTCACGAGTGAAATTTTACGCTAATAAATTTCATGAAAGTTTCTATCTCTGGAAACAGGGATCGCATGGCAATTGAGATACACCCTCACGTCGGAGGAACGACGATTTTTGCCGCGGACGCACAGTAAATCTAAGTCAATAGGAAAGTCGGACAAACTTTTGAAACTGTAAACGCTCATAACTCCGTTCATGCAAAACTGCGAGGTTCTAAAACGGGTCCCTTTGGTTTCCTTGAGAAATTCTCTCCCTAAAGCATCCCTTGAAATTTAAAATGTGACGAAAGAAACATAAAATAAAAAGGATGTGTCCCGTTAAGGAAGGTATTTCGGCCCTAACTTTGGTCGAAAATTGAAACAGCTTAGAATAATGTCATGTATGGTCAATTTAACTCTGAATCATCTACCCTGTGAGAACTTGTCCTTATTTGAGGCGTTTTTGAAAGGTTTTTGCCTGATTTACCAGCGCAAAGTAGTGAAGTTTACAGTTTTCTCGAATAATTGCTCATTTTCGGTCTTAAATTAGATTGTTAATGTATGAGCACAAGCGACTACCACTTTCTCCTTTAAATATGTTGTAATGGGTGTACTAAAGATTGACATATTCTGATATGAAAGTGATATTCGCTTGTGCTCATGCCTAAACAATCTAATTTAGGAACAAAAATGAGCAATTATTCGAGAAAACTGCAAAACTCCACTACTTTACGCTGGTAAATCAGGCAAAAACCTTTCAAAAACACCTCAAAAAAGGACAGGTTCTCACAGGGTAGATGATTAAAAGTCGATTTGACCATACATGACATTATTCTGAGCTATTTCCATTTGCGACCAAAGTTAGGGCCAAAATACCCTCCTTAATGGGGCACATCATTTGCAGTTTTAGTCAAAAATTTAACGTCCGACCTCTCTGATTGACTCGGTCCTCTGTGTGACGGCAGAATGTGCGTCTAAATTCATATTTATTGTAAAACTTAAAATTAAAATAAAAATAAGTTCAAGACAAACCACGATGCTATTCATTTTATGCATAATTAAATTACTTACATGCCGAAGCTTTTCGAGACCCCAGGTCCCATCATCGGGGCTTACATACGCAACACATGCAAAACAACAAAGAGACTACAAAGCAACCAAATAAGCAAAGTGAGGAACTACATGGTAAAGGCAATTACATAGCAATTCGGAGTTTAAATATCAAATTAAATAAAATAAACCATTCTTATAATAAAAGTTAAAATCATTGATAAGACAAGTGACAAGTGACCAAAACTGTGACTGTCAAAAAAAGCGGCTGTCTCGAAAAGCTTCGGCATGTAAGTAGTTTAATTATACACAAAATGAATATCATCGTGGTTTGTCTTGAACTTATTTTTATTTTAATTTTAAGTTTTACCATAAATACAAATATTTCCGATGCTGCTTGTCCAAAAATGTTCGTCTAAATTTGGCACGTCTCGACGCGACTAAGCCTCGGCGCCTCGGCGGTTTGCGCATTTAACGCCTGGCTCGAAGTCGCCGGCAGATGGAGACCCTCGCCGCCGCTAACTTCATTTAAATACATCAGCCTCAGTTCGGAGACGTTAATTAGCGATGCACCGGCCCTGAAATGCGGGTCCCGGGCAAGTCCGAGGACGCGACGGACGTCTCCCCGGACGTCCAGCCTCCAAAAACGCTCACATGAGCTTTAATTATTCAAACGTGCGGTCGTCGAAGGCCACGGGGATTGTTCTAGTGTTCGTTTTCTCCTCGATTCTAGCTTGAATGAACATAATTCGAATCGTTTTCGATTTTCACTGCGGGCTGATTGTTGAAATGGACCACTAGACAAGGTACGAATTTCAGCATCCTGATACATGTTTCGAAACTAAAATATCACGTAGAACACGATGCGCAAAACAAAAATTACCGAAATTAACTCCTTACGAAGATATTTTATGATTTTTGATGGGTGAATTCAAACCATCCGCTCATGAAAACTCAATGCTCTACGTGATTCACATCGCGCGCTAAACGTTATCATGACAGTCTCTGCGATATAAAAATCTGGCAACCTCAATCTTAACGCTTTGGCTCAGCTGTAGCAAATTGCTAATAGTTTGAACGACACATAGTGGGAAATGAACATTGCTCGATTGAGAAGCTTGCTGAAACCGTTGTAGTGCGCGATTTGACTCACGTAGAGCTTTGAGTTTCTTGTGAGCGGGCAGTTCAAATGCCTCGTAACCAGTGTGAAATAAAAACGTTAATATCTTCGTTAGGAGTTGGTTTCAGTAATTTTCGTTGTGTGAATCGTGTTCTGCGTGAAATACTGGTTAGGAAACATGTATAAGAAAGCTTAAATTCGTACCTTGTCTAGTGGTCCATTGATAGACGAAGCTATAGACGAAGGGTAACGTTGCATGGTGTCAATGTCGCAGGCCATTAGTAAAATCAGGCATATTGTCAAATGCCTAGGCAAACAGTGAAATAATCTAACTTAGATTGAAATTCTGATTCTTTTCCTAATTTCAGACAAAATAATTCATTGCTCTTGCAAGAAAAAATTCTCAGTAAAAATTGGTATCATACAATAGTATTTTAAACGGGTTTTAGCTCCTGAACAGGCACTTATCTTGAAATTTGCAACATGTCATAAAATACAGAATTTTTAGAATTTTAACATTTAAAAATATAAGAAGTGATTGAAGAGGAAGAGCCAGGAATGTTCGCAGCTATTTGATGAGTTATTTTTCCAAAAATAGTAAAAAGTGGTGAGCTCTTTGCCATGAATTCGCAAAATTTTGTATAGACCGTTAAAATTTGACTATCTGCCTAGGCATTTGACAAAATGCCTGATTTCACTATTTGCCTGCGACATCAAAAAACCCAAAATTTGATCATGGAGTCAACGATTGTTGACGTCGTGCTCAGGCAGTAAAACGCAAAAATGGGCCCTGAGCATGATGTCAACGATCAGGGTGTGAGCAAACAGAAAAAAATATCTTCCTTATGAGTATAATTAAAAAATTAAGTGTACAGGAGAGGTTTGGGTCACGTGTGGTTAGATTAGATTAGTTCAGAACATGTGCGATTAGATTAGACTAGATAAGGTTAAAGTCAGGTAGAGTAAGGTTAGGTTACGTTACGTTAGGTTACGTTAGGTTAGGTTATGTTAGGTTGAATAAAATAGAAACACACACTTTAGAGTAAATTACACAAGAAAAACAAGACTTGAAATTTGAAAGATGTCATAGAGGGAAGTATTGAGTTTTTTTGACGTCGTGATCGTTAACGTCAGGATCATATTTCATAAGAGTCAGAATTTTTTATTTTTGGATGATCATGGTGTCAACAAGAACTTAGAAAAATGGTTTGTTGACACCGTAATCGTTGACAACATGCTGCGTAATCAGACAAATAAGACAAAAGGGATATGGAGGGATACAATTGGTGATAGCGGGTGGTTGCAATGGACATAGAGAGTGGGTAATAGGCTGACTAACGGCAACCCACGAGAGACCCTTAGTTAGTCCATCAATTTACCTCTCAGTCTATAAGAACCACCCATTTCAACCAACAGGACGGCTCCATTCTCCCTCTGTCTTCTTCATCTATAGCTTTGTCTATCTGTTTCAACAATCAGCCCTTTGGAGTTTATTCATGTATTTGGAGGTTTTAACCCCCTGGTCGCTACGTGGTCCAACCCCCAATGGCGCTTCGTGGGTCCCTATGGTTTAAAATAAGCAGAGGCGGGTCATCTTCTACCGTCGATTGTTGTTATTTGTTATTTGAAGTTTTTGGCATTTTCTCGAAATTTCGGGGTTTTCTATTACTTTGGTCGATGATTTGATCAAATTTGAAGATTCTTTCTATCAAATTTTACGATACTGGGAACTAAATCCGGGCATATTTCGGAATTTGCCCCGGAACTCTTGAAAAAAAAAGGAATTTTTTCTCGGAACTTGGGGAGATCGGAATTAATTTAGAGAACACCGGAATCTTTGGTAGAATGGAATGGCAGCACCGCGGTTTACAAGTGAGTCAGCAACGAGAGCGACGTGATATGCCTTCGAACCTCTCGGAGGTTGTAAATCCGGTCCGAAGCCAATGGATGCGAGAAATTTAATATGAGTCGCGAGAGGAAATATTTACGAGAGGGTCTCAGGGGTCGGGACACGCGCCTCAACGCTGCGCTGGGTTGCTAATGAATGAAATAATTATGAGCGGAATGCCCGCGCTCTTGAAAATTACTTTCGATTCCCGAGGTGGTTCCCGGAATCCCAGGCCGATAATATCTCATGGTTGCGGGGCGACCTGCGGCTTGGGCCGTTCACCCAACTCAGCTTTTGTCGGATGATTTGTGAAAGATGCAGGCCTAGGCTGCCGTGATAGCGAAGAGAGCAGTAAGTCCAAAATGAAGTCTTGAGAAAACGGGCTCAGGAGCGCCCAATCGGAAAATTGTATTCAAAGAAGCATCCGTTCTCTGTCGAATTGCCACTAATCATCCGAAAGACTCTCAGAAATCGTTTTGATTATTAAAAATCGACCGATTTTATTTTAAAGTGATTCGATGGATGCCATATTTTGCGTCAGAACGGCATGCGATATATCGCATCAATGGACTACTAGACAAGGTACGAATTTCAGCATTCTGATACATGTTTCTTAGCCAAAATTTCACTTAAAACACGATGCGTACAACAAAAATTACCGAAATCAACTCCTTACAAAGATATTTAATGATTCTTGACGCGTGAATTCAAACCACCCGCTCATGAAAACTCAACGCTCTACGTGATTCACATCGCGCGCTAAACGTTGCCATGACAGTCTCTGCGATATAAAAATCTGGCAAACTCAATCTTGATGCTTCGGCTCAGCTATAGCAAATTGCTTATATTTGGAACAACACATGGTGGGAAATGAACATTACTAGATTGAGAAGCTTGCTGAAACCGTTGTAGTGCACAATTTGACTCACGTAGAGCTTTGAGTTTCTTGTGAGCGGGTAGTTCAAATTCCTCGTGACCAATGTGAAATAAAAACGTTAATATCTTCGTTAGGAGTTGGTTTCAGTAATTTCCGTTGTGTGAATCGTATTCTACGTGAAATTCTTGTTATGAAACATGTATCAGATTGTTTAAATTCGTACCTTGTCTAGTGGTCCATTGCTTCCATTTTTTCAGCTACTCGTCATTTTTCTCCAATTTTGAGATCGCAATTCTGTTGTCAGGAGACTAAAGCACTCACTTACCAATTTTAACAAAGAAATTCAACGTAAAGAAGGCGTGGTTTTTTCAGAGAGAAAACATCGCATTCGATACTGATATCGAAACTGCCCTCGAATGCGATATTTTCTCTCAAAAAAACCCACTCCTTCATTACGTTGAATTTCATTTTTAAAATTAATGAGTGAGAGCTTTAGTCTCCTGACAACGGAATTGCGATCTCAAAACTGGAGAAAAATGACGAGTAGCTGAAAAAACGGAACCAATTGATGCGATGTATCGCATGCCGTTCTGACACAAAATATGGCGTCCATCGAATCACCTTAATCACATAAAAAAGGAGTTATATATTTTCGTATTAGGCCACACCGAGAAAAAAAGTTATTCTACCGTTACAACGGTAGTAATGTCACATGGGATTCCACGGTAGTAGAATCGTGGATTTTATTTCTTGTAACGATGAGCATGGTGATATGACCGTGTTCACCGTAATATTACTGTGGGCACAGACACACTATTATGAGCATGGTTATGCTATGCTGTGCTCATCAATAATATTACCAAAATCCAAGGTTCCACTACCGTGGAATCCCGTGTGACATTATTACCGTGGTAACCGTGGAATAACTGTGTTTTTCCCCATATTTTTAACACTACGAGGTCTGTTAGATTAGAAACCGGATTTTGGTCATAACTAGCTTACTGTGCGTTCGAATTAGGTTTTCTTAAACTTTTCTGATAGCCGACAACATACTAAAGAACGCTACGTTCACAGATTTTGTTTATTTTGATTAGTGTTTATTCTGTGTCATCTTGAATACGAGGAAGTCAGGTGCGTTTTGCGATTTTCATCATACGATCACAGACAGAGCAAAGATTTAACATTACATTTTGTTTCAAGCTCGGTATACCTTGTACCGAAACTTTTGGTATGCTAAGTAATGTTTACCAAGATCATTATATGAGTTTTTCTCACTATTTTGAGTGGGTTAAACGATTCAAAACTGGTCAGGAGTTCGTTGAAGTTGAGGAGCATGGGAATCGACCATCAACGGCAACTAACATTTGTCACGTGGAAGAAGTGCGGGCAAAAGTCTCGAAAATGGTTGTTTCGAGCTTGCTGAACAGTGTAATATTTCTGAAGGCTCTGTACATACAATTTTGGTAGAATATGTAGACATGCATAGAGTTTCAGAGTACACTTGCCCCTTGATTGTTGTCCGTTGAACAAAATCCAACCAAATGTTAATTTACCTGTAGCTGCTTGAACGTTCTAACAATGATCCTACATTTTTGGATAGGATAATTTTCGGTGATAATACTTGAGTGTACGGCTAAGATACGGAGACGAAACTCCAATCATCCTTGTGGATTGAAAAATTTAGTGCAAGACCGAAAAAAGAGAGACAAGTTCGGTCAAATATAAAAATCGCAAAACGCCCATGAGGTTGCCGTACTTGAAGCCACATACCAACGAGGCTAATTAAGATTTTTCAAATCTGTGAACGTAGCGTTCTTAAGTATATTTCCAGCTATCAGGAAAGATCAAAAAAACTTAATTTGGACGCACAATAGGCTAGTTATGACCAAAATCCGGTTTCTAATCTAACAGACCTCGTAGTTCTGTTTAGTAGAAATATGTCCCTTTTACAATATTCGCAATGTATTTCTCTACGCATTTAATAGTTTGTGAAGTAGTACATCAATTCAGTGTGATAATTGGTGCCTGATATAAAAAATTCAGTGCGAATTTCAAGCTATGTAGTTTCTATTTTTTCCCTCATAAAAATAAAATTGGAGCTGACATTTTGAAACACTGCGATGGAGACACGCACTTGAAAAAAAACACATTGGATCTAGAGTCCAGACTCTTGAAAACATTGACAAGAAAAAGGACTCTTGATTCAATCAGATTTAAGCTTAAATCAAAAGGAACTCCGCTCAAATTAAGAGGCTTGGTTCTTGATTGAAGCTTAAATCTGATTGAATCAAGAGTCATTTTTCTTGTCAATTTTTTCAAGAGTCTGGACTCTAGATCCAATGTGTTTTTTCCCCCAGTGCGTAGTTTTGCACTTTGAAAGTTCAAATGTAATATAAGACTACAAGCAGCCCGAAACGGAAACGACAATCGAAAACACAGGAAAAAGCGGAAACAAGGCTAAAATACAAAATATAAAGACAGGACGTTTCGGTACCTTACGGAACAATTATCAACTGCTAAAAAAGAATTAAAAATAAAAAAGAAATTAAAATAAAAACCAGAAAACGGCGTTACATAGAGAAATCGGTAAATGAGACTCCAATGAGTAAATGGTAAAATGGTAATGGCAAATGGTAATGGTCCAATTGGTAAATGAGTCTCATTTACCAATTTCACTATGTAACGCCGTTTGCTGGTTTTTATTTTAATTTCTTTTTTATTTTTAATTCTTTTTTAGCAGTTGATAATGGTGCCGTAAGGTGCCGAAACGTCCTGCCTTTATATTTTGTATTTTAGCCTTGTTTCCGCTTTTTCCTGTGTTTTCGATTATAAGACTAAAGTTAAATACTTTAAAATCAAGCACAAAGCGTTCTAAAGTAAATCAAGAAGGAGCTCTCCGACGAACACAAAAAAGGATACAAGGAGACCCGCGACCAACCCGATGAACGCCAACTGCAAGTCCTTCATACCGAAAACCCTCGGGAGTTCCTCCATCACCTCGACCGCAACGCGATCCTCCAAAAAATCGTTATATATAAACGTCGACAACCCTCTGATCTGCCCGGTCTCGAAAATCCGCGACATCATCCGATCGAAAGCCTCGAAGAAGAAACAATTCTTCAAGACCCGGAAAGTCGCCGGGTAGGTGAGGAAACAGTCGCGGATATGGTGGTACTCGATATCCCGCAGGGTCACGATGCTCCGCACCCGGAAGTTCTGGTGGGAGATCAACCGGTTCGGGATGCTGAAGACGAAGGCGTCAGTCTCCGCGGAGATCGTCGCGCTCTCCAGGATCGGTAAAATCGCATTTTTTTCGAACTCGGGGGCGGCGGAACCGTTCCTCAGATGAACCAGAGCGTAGTACGCGAAGAAATACGGCGACTCATAATCGTGATACATAGAGTTTATGATCTCTTTGTAGTATTCGTAGTTGGTGATGAGTTTATCGCCCAGCCCGTCGTGGGACTCCTGATCGAAATACAGGAACCGATCGTCGATGTCCTGCGTTTGTACGAGGAGATCCGAGTCCTGAAGCTCGCTTAGGGTCTCGATGTTCGGGTACCTGACGTGTTCGCTCAGGAGGGTCACCATCCCGTTCTGGAAAACGGTGCCTAAGATGAGGGCTGCAAACGCGACGACGACGAATATTATTTTGCCCGTGAAGAATCGGCCAAGTAGGACTTTGGCTGGACATCCGCACATGAAATACGCATAGACTGTGAGGACGGCCGACGTGTCCTCAAAAGCGAACACGTCTTCTTCGGAATACAGAGTGCGGAATGCTGTGCGCTGCGTGTGCTGGAATAACAACTGTACGGCGAGGATTGAGGTGATTGTGATCGCTAGAACAACCCAGACGGTGAGAGTAAAGCACTTGAAAGGAGCTAGGTATTGTGGCTTGTAGCCCGGCTGAGGTGTGGCCAGGCAGACGGTGCAAGAATCGAAGGCGGTTGTGTGGTCGTAGAGGGTCTCGTCTACTTTGCTCGAGCTTGACCCGGGTGTTATAGCGAAGAGATCTACGTCGTATTTCAAGCTCAGCTCATAATTTTGTGGATCCTTTAATTCTGCAGGGTAGGCCCATAAGTCGTGTGAGAGGTTTGTTGAAAGCGCGAGTTGAGTCATAGCCTCTTTCATTACGTCCGGCCAAGCGAAATAAGTTAATATTGCCTCGCTTTTCTTGTTCCCTGCGTCGTTTAGGAAAAACCGCGTATAGTACTTTGGTATGGTGCGTTGGGTGAAATCGAAAAAATTCACCTCGTAATCGTCGGTGTGTTGCAAAATTTCTCTTCGGAATGGATCGTATTTAAAGCAAACGTGCTCCGTGCAAATAAGTACTTTGTGCCCTTTGAAAAACCGCCAGAAAAATCGAAATGAAAACTGTAGGGTCTGATCGAACTTTAGCTGAGCACTTGAAGAAATCTGACTGAGGGATTGGTTTGGTGGCTTGTTCTTAGTAATTGAATCCATACTGTGAGTTCGCGGGTTTGTAAGTATAAATGCGATGTAGTTATTATGGTTCCAAATTTCACTGAGACAAAGTCCACGGGTGAGGTTAAAAATATGATCTGTGAGCACCGCGCCACTTTCTAGATCTTTTAATGTCATACGGAGGTTAAAATCATAAAAGTCATGTATATTTGATTTAATTATGAAGGAATCATGGTGATTGTCGATCGAATACTCGGGTAATCTTCGGTTTGCGTGCAACGAGGAACAATTATCATCTTTAACTTTAGATTCACACGCTGTTGAAATTCTCTCAAAATTTTTGTTTTTGTTCAGGATCGAGTTAAAAATTACTCCGAATATTTCACCAAAGCCTCTTAAGAAAAATACTATATTTTTTGTTCTGTGAGTACTGATGGACGCTCTTAATTTTCTGTGATGATCGATTAAAATAGTTGAAATTGAGCTTTCATGCAAACCCTGTATGAATGGTCCCATCGACAATTCGGTGTCAAAATTGACAACGTGTAGCAAGGCCTGATTTGAGACGCCTGCAAATTTCATACATAACTTTAGAGCGAGGGTTAAAGTTTTGTTTCCTTCACTGTCAGCAAACTGAAGTCTCCCAGAAAACTCTCGGCATAAACTAAAGGCAAGCATACATACATAATACTTCCACATGGCACTGAAAATTATTTTTGAATGGGCATAAATTTTATGGAATCCGCGTTACTAGTTCTTTTCAGCCACTCTAACTATCACTGATTTTTTACTCTAAAAATTAAAATTGACGCATGTAGGACGAAAGAATGTAACAATTAAGGTTAATAGGTATTACTGTAACCAGACCTAGATGAGATGCAGCAACCTTGTTTCCGTAAATAGTTCGGTAAAAGACAGCAGTATTAAAACATAAATGGAATATATTTCTAAGTGTACATCATTAGCCTCCGACAATATGGAGAGAACTAGAGGGTTTTTCCTGAAAACTAAATGGAAATAATACCTAATATGATAACAGGATTTTTTTTTCCGTAAGTGCCTATTTTTCACCATGAAATCTTTAGGTAGTTTTTTTCTTTTTTTGTACTGGGTAGTTCCTTTTGGTAGAAATCAAGGCTGTCTTCCCAATGATTATCTGAATATGATATAAAGAGGGTTATTCGGTTGTCCTTGGCAAAAATAGGGTAAATAATGAAAATAAAAACCCGTTCAACAGAATTTTATCTTCATACATATTCACTTGCGCCCTTAAAGTCCATCACTGTCAATAAATTTGTTCTAATTTTGTTTTTTTAAACTCTTTCAGTGGTTAAAAAGACCCTACCTGCATTATTTATCTCTAATTTATGTTAACTTTACCACAGAGGCATTAAAAAATCAGCGATACAACTCCCATGCGGCGATCGATGTCGATAAAATTTCTGCTGAGGGTATCTCAAACCTCGTTATCTCTGAGCCGAGTACAGGAGAATTTCTTTGCAAAGCATTTGAGTAACTCAAAGAAGTTTTTACTCATGAAATCCTGATATCTAGGTTAGGTATTTAAGCAATCGATAAATCACTAAATTTGAAAAAGCGTGTTACAAATTACGCAGCTTGCGCGCTAAGGAGTGGATTGCAGACTCTTTTGATGTGCCGAACGTGATTTTTTTGTGCGTTTATCCTTAGAAAATATATTCAGTTGGCTGTATTTTTTATTTTATTAATAAACCCATTGGCCCTGAAAATCGCAGAAAAACCTTTGAGAGGAGAATTATCGATCATAACGTCGCTTCTTTGACGTGAGGTCGCATCTCAATTTCCACGTGAACCCTGTTTTACATATAAATCCATGCTCTATGGGGCTTATGCGAATATGAAGATGCGCCCTGGCGTCAGAGGAACGACGATGAAGGAAGTTAACTCGAAGTTAAAATTTCATCCAGAGTATATTATCTCATCAAAATAATAATAATAACTTTCTTCGGGAAACTCGAAAGTACTCTTAAAAAACTTACGAAGAACTTTACATTTTTCAAAGAAAATTCATTTTAGCTTCAACTGTATCTAAAGAATTCATTTCTGTAAAAGGATAATAATAAATTGCTAAATATGTTTGACCTCATAAACGTCCAAACACATCCTATAACCAGTTCATTTTCCAGTCGTCAAGTCGTTAACATTTCTTCAGAGATTTTAGTCTTTCAATTAATCTTGCGATTAGGAACTACAGTTTCTAGATCATTCCTAAAAACGCATACGTCTCTAGGGAAACTAACATATAATATATATAATAATATATGCATACGCCGTTTTTAAACTAGGCTGGATATTCTAGTTTTAAAATGCAAAACGCAGTCCAATTATCTATAATGTACATCTTTAATAATAGAACAAGGTGGTAAAGTAGTGCTGGGTTTACACTATTTTGTGGGGAAAGCTAAGCTTAAAGATAAAAAAAAATTCATTAGAGTCAAAAATATACAATAAAACCAGGCATTAAAGATACATTTTAAGTTCACTATAATATGTCCTATACATATTCCTCAGTATATTCTAAAATTCTTAATGAGACAAATTATTGAAAACTTCCCCTAAAAATATGAAGAAAGAGATAAATAACCCAACGCCCAGCCCCATGAACGCCAGCTCAAAGTCCCTCATGGTGAATACCCTCGGCAAATCCTCCATTAGTTCGCCCGTCAAATATTTTTCAGTATATTCACCAACTTCGTTTTCCAACATGCCAACCCGGCCCGTTTCAAAGATCCGAAGCAGTCTATCATTGAGAGCATCGAAAAAGAAGAAATTCTTCAAAACGCGGAATATCACCGGGTACGTAAAAAAACACTCTTGAACATGATGAAATTCCACGGCCCTGAGACTTATATGGCTCCTGTACATAAAGTTCTTGCGAGAAATGACGAAGCTCGGTAAGCTGAAAACAAAGGCGTCCGAGACCTTTGCAGCTGTGGCTTTTTCAAGAATCGAGCTAACCTCTGCAATCCGATCTGCGTCTATCCTTGATTGATCCAAGTCTCGCACCAACGCTAAAAAGGCTCCATAGTAAGTCGTATTTTCATACTCCACAATCTCGTCCATAACATCTTTGTAATACGCGTAGTTGGTAACGAGTTTTTCCTTTAGATCTGCAAACTCGGGATGCTGGTCGAATAACGTAGAATTTGTCGCCGCCTCTCGCGATTGTATGAGTATATCGGAATCTCTGAGTTCGTTTAACGTGTCAATATCTGTGTATCTGACGTAGTGGCTCAGCAAAGTGAACATACCGTTTTGGAAAACGGAGCCGATTATCAGGACCGCGAAAGATAGAACGCAGAAAATTATTTTACCGGTAAATAGTCGTCCCAAGAGAGCTCTAACAGGGCAACCGCACATGAAGTACGAAAAAATTGTCAGAGCGATGGGGGTTTCCTCGAAAATCAGGAGTTCCGTCTCGGAATAAAGACCTTTAAAAATGGTGTATTGCGAGTATTGAAATAAGTATTGCACGGTGAGGGTAAAGGCTATCGTCACGATCACCACGGCCCATACCGGGGGTGAGAAAGCGTGAAAAGGCACAAATAGTTGAGGTTTGAAACCAGGCCTGGGGGTCCCTATGCAGACGGTGCAAGTGTCGATGGCGACTGTGTTGTCCAACACAGCGTTGTTTTCCGTGTCGTACATCGAGCTCACAGGCGAAACGTATAAGTCGACGCCGACTTTTAAAGCTAACTCGAATTCTTTGTAATCGCTCGGTTCCTCTGGGAGGGTTTCGAACGTGAAAGTTAAATTTTGGAAATGCATTATGTCGTAAATTGCGGACATTAATACGTCCCACCAGGTGAACCACCAAAACACTTGTTCAGTCATCGTGTCTGTCCCGGGGTGGAAGAGACATCGGACATTGTACGTTTGTAAAATTTCATAGGTGAAATCGAAAAATGTTTCATCTTTTGAAGAAAAATACTGATGTGTCTTTGCAGCAAATGGATCATACCTGAAGCACGTATTTTCTGTGCAGATCAATACTCTTTGACCTTTGAAAAAGCGCCAAAAAAATCGAAATGAGAACAGTAATGTTCGTTCGAACTTTTGGTCCATACCGATCGGGTTGCTGTCTCCTGATTTCCTTGCTCCACTCCTTATGAACATAGCGCCGTCACTTAATCCATGGTTATCAGGGTTTGAAATAAAAAATGTTATATAGTTTTTATGGTTCCAAATGTCGTTCACAAAAAGCCTCCGGGTGTAGTTAAAAACCTGATCCGTGATCGTTGATCCGGTCACTAGTTCTTTTGAGGTTACGTACAAATGAACGTCGCAAGTTTCGTTCCCATTCGGTCCGATATTTATAGGACCCAGATCGTACTCGATGCAGTATTTTCGTAAAGTACATTTCTCTTGAAGATGGTTGATATCGTAACTATTTTGAAGATCCGACCTTGGGATGGTCCCAACCTCGCTTTTCTTTTCTTGCGAGACTGAGTCAAAAATTACTCCAAAAATGTCACTGAAGTTCTGTACGAAGAAGAATATATTTTTCGACCCGTGCTTTCCGATGGATTCATTTAAAATGCCAGGATGGTCAGTTAAAGTTGTAGATACTGCATTGTTGTGTAAATCCCTTAAAAATCGTCCTATTGGTTGTTCTGCGTGTGAATCTACAACGTGCATGTGAGGGTGCTTTGACATGGTCAAAATTTTCTTACACACCTCCAATGCAAAAGACATTGTGCCATCTTCATCACGGTCATAATTGTGAAGTTTTGAAAAAACTCCGAAGGAGAGAACAGTAATAGTAACAAAAATGGAACGTTTGTGACACGGCATAATTTTTCAACTGTAAATTAATATATGTACTGAAATTTTAGTGTTCCTTGAAACTCACAATTGAGACTCCCCACTGAGACTTAATATCAGGCCCAAAACGGAAGTATTTAAACTTTTTTAATCAATGATCGGTATGTTTTCGAGTTTACAACATTCGTGTGAGATGAAAAGTAGGTAATATCTTTTAATACGTCGTAATGCTTTGTAAGTCATCTAGAATGCTAAGTGATTTCTTAAGCCGATAAATATTCCACAAAATTAGTCTTTCTTGTAAGTTTTTTGACGCCTCCTCTCCCTTCAGTCAGGTTCAAAGCTAAAAAAATTAATTTACACGTCACCAATACTATGAATTAATTAAGTATCAAGCATTTAAAATAACTTCAAAGGTTTATGTCCGGAAGATCATCAAAGGTGCCGACTTCTTTTATTTGCTGATTACATGTTTTCACCGACGTTATTTCAGACAATCTTTTCAGATCAACGATCTGAACGATATTTCAGAACGAAGCGCCCCGCCTCAACGCGTTGCTCTCGCCACGAGCTGTGAAAACGCCTTCAAATACGCGAAGACGCAACCGGCACATTCGAAGAGTTCGAATAGTCGTATCTAAGCGCCTTTAGCAACCTCCTACCGAGACCATTGGCTGAGCCACCGTCTGGAAGGCCTTTCCCGCTTTTCTTTATCTCTGCTTTTTCTAACTAATTTATTGTAAACTGAGATACATACATTAAAGAAGTTCTAACAAAGAATCGTGTGAAATAGCAAAGTTATCACCTCACAAACACAATGAGAATTGGTCTAATGAACACAACCACAAAAACTTACACGTAGATCCGCACTAGTAACTGCATTGAAAGTCAAGGCATGTAGGTGTTTCTAAATGTCTCCTTCTATGACCTAGTTTTGCACATTTCAATTGAGACTTTTGAGTGTTATGTTGAAAGTAATGAGTGTTTTCTTGTTTGTTAAAATAAAAATGAAGACGGTCCTCTGTATCATAAAACGAGTTCTCAATTGTCAAACTTGTTTTGTACATATTTTAAAGATACATTTTCGGTGCAAATACTTTTATAGCCGTGCGTCCATCGCACACATTGCTACATTGTATTTACATGCGACAAGTGTTCAATGATTTTGTTTTCATGAAATAATCTTCAAAAAATATGTCAAGGAAATTTTAACATTCGTCGCTCACTTATTTTCTCTCTTTAAAAATTACACCGAGGAATGATTGGATGGATTTTATTTCTTTGAAAATAATCCGTTGAAAATGTGACTCTTGCCCCTTGACCTGGAATAATGTTTTTGTACTTATTTATTCTATACGTTCTTTATTTCTTAACGGTGCATTTTAGATTTTGCCCTTCTTGAGCAAAATGGATTCGCTGTAATACTAATGTACATTTGTATAAGAAAAAAGTAATGAAACAAACAGGTATATGAAAAAGAAAAAGAGAGAGACAACGTTTAGAGCATTTTGAGTTAGTGTAAACTGGAGTAAGCCCCTTAATCAATCAGAGATAAAAGTGAGAAAAGAAAATATTACAATTGGACTGCAATTTGCAATTTGTAACTATAAATTCTGGCTCTTCTGGAAAAACACGTATGTGCATAGGATACTAATGGCACAGACGTTGTTTTTAAACCGGGCCAGAATTTATAGTTCCAAATTGCAAAATGCAGTCCAATTATCCGTCTTTGTATTTGTCTCTGTTTATGTTAACAAACGGTTGGACGGACCAAATCAGCAAGTCAATTTAATGAAAATCAGTCTAACTACATCAGGAGTTGCCTAATTTTCTCTGATCCTTTATCTTTAAAATACAAATCGAAGCAATACTGAAACCTGAAATTTTGTGATTATATTCATAATCTTGGGTAAATTCATAACAATTTTAAACAGGCGAAGAAGCGATAGAGGTCCTCTGATAAGTGGATAGTTTGACATGACGTCTAAAGCACAATTCACACCACCAAACCCTCCATCCAACAATCGGACGGAAGGCTGGACGGAAAGCTGAATGCAAAGAAAATTGATTCAATTACTCTCCGTCCAACCCTCCGTCCAATTGGTGGCTCTAATCGGACATAAAACCGGATTATTTTTATTCAATCTACAAACATCTGGAATCAAAACACGATTCTGTGACCAGGGCAGCTGACCCTTTCTCGTTTGAATTTACAGCCGAGATGAAGCACTAATCACAAGCGGGGTTGTTCTGTTCTCAGTATACTGCTCCTTCCCGGGCAACGTGGAGAACGGGAAGGTGATGCTAGTTGGGAACATGGGCGTCTACGACTACCGATCTTACGTCAGGCGCGTCGTCAACAACAAGCAGATCATGTACGATTGCGATCGAGGCTATTATCTCAGCTCGGGACCGCCGGGAGCCACTTGCATCGGAGGCTACTGGAGCCCCAAACAACTACCCAAGTAAGTTCCTTCAATCTCGCTTTAATCATATACACAGAATGTCAAGTCCGCTTTTTGAGTTTTGAATTTTTGAATTATATATTTTGAAGGTCATATCGACGGCGTAAGTCCGCAATCACAGATCTCGTTTGCTGTATCTGAAAATCTCCGCCTCTATGTTATTTTTGGAAGGAGAACAAATTAACATCATTCCTTTTCTGCAAAGTTATGAGTATTTTTCCTTGAAATTTTCTGGAACTTTCGAACAACATACGAACAAAATTCTCGGAGAAAATTGAAATAAAAATATTCATAAGTTTACCAGGGAATTCTTGTTTCATCAAAGGAAATTTGGCAACGCCTGGAGGTTCATACGGCGTTTTTACTTAGCGTGGCAGTATAGGTACAATCATAACATATCGACAGTGTAGGTCGGCAATCACGTATCTCGTTTGCGGTGTCTGAAAATCTCCGCCTCTGTTATTTTTTGAAGGAGAACAAATTGACTTCATTCCTTGAGGTTTTTGCAGAATTTTCTTCGCACAAAGAAGGAAAATCACGGCAGTTTTAAAGGATCGCCGTTGAGTAGTTTTTCGTCTAAAAAATAAAGTATGACAGGAAGTCTGCGACATCGCAAACCGAGTTGTTTGATTGCCGACTTACACCGTCGATAAGAGTGAAATCGTCGCTTGGCTAAGATGAGCCCGGGAAAGCATTGATTTATATGGATGACAGGGTTCATCGCCAGTGTAGTTACGTCTTTACGTCAGGAGGGTGACGAAATCACACATTTCTTTAATATTATCATTTTTTGTAGTTAAACACGAAGCAGCATGACTCGAGACAAAAATGTAGGTTGTAAAAAAAGTTGCAAAGATCAACTGCGTTAACCAAACTGGGCCTCGTTAAGGAAGGAGCTGTTTAAGGAACGACTCGACACAGCCAACTCGGTGAAAACGCCTTCAAATGCGTGAAGACGCAACCCCCACATCCATAGCGTTCGAATAGTCGTATCTAAGCGCCTTCAGCAACCTCCCACCGCGACCATTGGCTGAGCCACCTTCTGGAAGGCCTTTCCCGCTTTTCATTATCTCTGCTTTTTCGAACTAATTCATTGTAAACTGAGATACATGCTCCAACTCGAGGTTTTCTCGTGGCATTTTCTTCTACAAGCATCCCTTAAAATTGAAAATGTGACGAGATAAACATCAAAATTTGCAGTTTTAGTCAAAAATTTTATATCCGGCCTTTCCTATTGACTCGATCCACTGTTAGCCGGCGTCGTAAAACGCTAGTTGGCCCCAGCCGAGGTAGAATGCGGATAAGAGATCGGGCGGACTTTGCCGCGGTGTCTTGCGCGTCTGGTTGCGCTTTTTGTTTGGCGGATTCGCTTGCCGAAATCCGTTTTACGACGGAGCCGAAATCGATTGTCGGGAAATGTAGAGGCACTCGCTCGAGTGAGATAAGTTGGCCGCTCTCTCGTCCGTGTCTCCGACTCCGGAGCAAATGAACCGGGAAAAAACGCATCCTCCGCCGCGCTCCGCGCCCGAACCGGACCCCACCGGCTCGATATATCGATATCGAACGACCTTGATCGATAAAAAGCGTTGCTGAGATAGGGATTTATCGATCGGGATCGTATTCGATAACGACTAAACAATCCACCCGCAGGTCTCCTCCCGAAGGAGGCCCAGGCTCAGACAAAGAGACGCTTTTTTTTACTCTGAGAACGAGTTTTCGCGATCGCGTGTGGTCCATGTTGCCGCTTCTTTCAAGAAAACGAGATTGGTCGGTCGCGAATAAGATACTTTCGAGGAGAGCTTTTACCGCACAAGAAATAATTGAGAGAGTTAAAAATGTTAAAATGGGTAACTCACTTGCACGTTTTAATATTCTTTTTTGCAGACGCGTTTCGGGTATCGGCCCATCATCAATGCTAGATCGCGACACGCGTGATCAAGCGATCTAGCATTGATGATGGGCCGATGCCCGAAAAGCGTCTGCAAAAAAGAATTTTAAAACGTGCAAGTGAGTTACCCATTTTAACATTTTTAACTTTCTCGCGAATAAGATTTTCAGCCAAACGGACTTTATTTTGCAATGGGTCTGTTGCAAACTTCTGCTAGAGATAAAAGAAGAGTTATTTCTTGCACTGAAAACAACAACTCCGGCCCTGGAAGCTGTATTTACGGGCTATACAGACGCAGCGTCCGCGTTTCGGGCTCAAAGGCCGAAAGTTCCAGGCGTAACACCCGGAGCAATCGAAGCCACGGCTCCAGAACCCGGAACTTTCGGCCCCTGAGCCAGACGCAGATTGTGAAGGTAAGAGTGAATTTCAGACTTTCCCGACGCGCTCATCGTGATTTTGGAGCCGTTTTCAATCTTGAGCAACTTTTCCTCTTGCTGTAGCTGAAATTTGCAACAGGCCCATTAGGAACTACAATTTCTGGCTCATCCGTAAAAACACTTATGTGCAATGGGAAATTGGGAAACTTTTCATCGTCGCGACGCGACGCGACGTCTCGTTTCATCGTAGCCCACTGTACTCGTGAGAAACGCCTTCAATTGAGCCTGATACTGTGCAACACACCCGAGTTGATATATTTGTATCATCAGTGCGAAACGCAACCTCCTCACGCTGAAGCTACACCGCAGTGAGCTCGGCCTCTGTTCCATCGATTTTTGTGAAATTCGGCAGAAAAGGGTATTAAATGACAGGAAACTCGAATCTTTGGTCCGTTTTTCAAAATTCCAAAATCCGAGACGACGCCTCTGAAAACTAATGGTGCTTGCGTTGTTTTTAAACTGAGTCAGAATTTTCAGACCCAAATTGCAAAGTGTAGTCCAAATGAGCCGCCATTTGAGATACAACTAACCAAGCTCGAACGGCTAAACTCACAAGTTAAGGAGAGGACATTCGTTTTCGTATTCGTTCCTTAAATAGTTCCTTTTCTTAGGAGGTCCTATCTGGCTTACATTGAGTGAAGGGACGGCTAAGGAAGCCTTAAAAGTATCACCATAAGGAGGACAATTTTTGCCAATCCGAGTTGAATTCTGCATAACTTTGGAAATGAGTCTTTAAAAAGGATTACAATGATTTGCCGTCACAAAATACGGAGGCAGAAGTACCATGATAATTTCATCGTTTTTTTTAATGAAAGGAACTGTTTGAAAAACAACTATAAATATCGACCTATCGATGACTATAGTGCGAAACCACGTATCTATATTGCGGTGTTTTCAAATTTCCGTTCCTATTTTATTTTTTCGAAGAGAAACAAGCCAACTTTACAGATTGTCATTCAGACATAATATCCTGCCAACAGTAAAAAATTCAAGGAAGTTTTCAAGAGATTACTTGACTAGTTTTTTTAAGAGAAAATAAAGTATAACAGGAATACTGCAACATCGCAAGTTTGTGCACGAATATGGAAATTTCGCTCCGTGGGCACTACCTCATGTCCTAGTTTCCCTTACGAAAGAACGTAACTACATTACAGTGTCGCCACATTTCCCTTCGCAAATCGCGCTTTTAAGAGGAGAATCTTGGGCACTTCTGACTGAAAATTTCACCGATTTACTCCGGATCTCATGCAAAAATCAGGGAAATTTTTGACTATGATTGCACAGGTGCATTATTGTAAAAAATTAACTTATTGAGTCAATTTTGCAACCTTGGATCCTTGCGTGCCTTGGTCCAGGAAACGACGATATACGCAACAGACCCATTGGATCACATTTAGCAAAAAGGAACCAACGCGATTACAGTATTGTAAAAATGTTGCTTATTCATAATTATTTAAAACAAATTCCTAGAATAGCAAATAATTTTTGCTTCCCATCAAAAAAGTGTTAATTTTAAGGAAAAATAAGGGTGTAAATGTCAATACTGCACATATATTAAGTATTTTAATTTTATATTTATGAACTACTCTGCCATCAGTGATCACCGCTCACAAATTTACTCACCATCAGTCAAAAGGAATACAAACCCACTAACCTGCGATGAACTCAATGTCACAACCAAAACACTTTTTGCCTCCCTTAATTTGAAAATCTGAATTTTTGTATATGTGCAATTGTGCACCCATCTTTCATATTCTTTGTAAAGACATGAATAGCCCAAGATGCTGAATATCTCTAAATAAATTAACTAACGAAAAAAATTAAACACTAAGAGGTGGCCCGAACTGTTGGTAACAAGGTGGAGAACTAATAAAAAACTATAAATAACTAATATAAAACATATAATGATATAAAACTATAAATTAACTAACTAACTAACTAACTAACTAACTATGTTTTTTTTTTTTAAAATATTTTTTTAAAAGAATCTTCAGCATTTTGCACGATTTTGAAAACACTGGAATAGCGCTGGTTCCTTTTTGCTGAATGCGATCTCATTGAAAGCTGAACTTGGAAACATAATTATTTCTCTGCATCTGGCAACCTGGCCCCGGAAACTCGCGGAAAGTGCAACAGGCAAGCGAGCATGAGATAGGTGGGCGCCCTGCACGGCGTCACCATGGAAACAAGGCAGGAGTAATTCGAGCGAGTGCTGCACGCCCGGGGTGGCAAAAAATGACACTTATTTCCTATCAGACGCCATAAATGATGCGTGGAACTTTGTTCCCAGGCACCCCCCCCCTCTCACCGCACTGTCACCACCCGACTCATGAATCTCCCTTTTTTTGGCGCACCGCAAGGATCCTGAATCCTTGATTTATGTCAGGCGTGGCAACAGCCCGTACTTCATCCTTGAGGTCCCGTGGTCTCGTGATAGTGCGATGTGTTGCATTTCCCTGACAATCATGCGGTTGTCAAATTTAATCTCGCGACCATTTACTTGTGTACTGAAGATTTTGCGGAGGAAAATCTTCACGACATAAAATGCACTGGGAAAAAAAAACACATTGGATCTAGAGTCCAGACTCTTAAAAACATCGACAAGAAAAAGTACTCTTGATTCAATCAGAATCTAGCTTAAATCAAGGACCAAGCCTCTTAATTTAAACGGATTTCGTTTTGATTCAAGCAAAAATCCGATTGAATCATGAGTATTTTTTCTTGTCAATGTTTTCAAGAGTCTGGACTCTAGACCCAATGTCTTTTTTTTCCAGTGTACCTTCCATTTTTAGTGTAGGCAATAATGTAGCAATAGTTGCTTCGCCCTGATAGCTTTGATAATGCGATGATTCGAATTTCGGTTGTATTCACGCTTTGGTCCACAATTGAGTCGGGACATGCGAAGACAGCTAACGTCCGTTTTTCCAGTCTTGTGTTTTTTCGAGTTCATAATACTTTTAAAGAGTCGATACAACCATAAAAGTGATGAAAGGACTCGTATTGGGATTTAAAAAACGCGAAGACGAGTTTTAACGCCACTTTCGTGGTTGCAACCAACTCCGAAAGTATTATCAACTCAAAAAAACTTAAGACTAGAAAAATGGACATTAGCGGTTTTCGCACGTCCCGATTCAATTAGTTAGTACTTAGCAAAAATCAACTTGCGATCATATTTACAAATGCACACTGAGGATTTTTGAAGGAAAAAAAATTGACGAGTAAAAATCCCTGCACTTTTTAGTGTAAACACTCAGCACGATAGTGAAGGTCGAATAGTACCCTCTCGTAATTCAACTGTTTAGCCGTCCTTGAGTTACCTACGAGGCAGATATTTTAATCCGTACCGAACAGGATTGAAATTTCTGATTTTGTAAGAGTTCTCTACGCGCGACTGGCAACGAGCTGAGAGACCGTAGTTTACAGAAGCAAAGTTCAATGTAGTTTGCGGCTGAGAACATTCACTATTTGGACGCATTTCTGCCAAAAGGTGCATTAAGACATGAGCTCTGAGATCCATAAGAATATGTACATAATAACAGGGCTCATGTCATAATGCAAAATAGTTCCGTTTGTCAGAAATACGTTCATTTCTGCCGTATCAATAAAATCACCTACCTGCATACGTTAACTAATGGCACGTTTGCTGTTCCTCATATGAGCCACATATCTACCGTGGAGTTATATCTTAGTTAGGAGTTGATTTCAGTAATTATCATTGTGCAAATCGTGTTCTACGTTACATTATGGTTAGGGAACATGTATAGCAGAATGCTTAACTTCGTACCTTGTCTAGCGGTCTATTCCCTGGTAAAAATTGGCTATACGAGCTGCGTTTCAAAATACCATGGGAGTTCTTATAGCCGACTAAAGAAGGCTATTGAAAATCATATAGCTGGCTGTAGAAAGCGGAGCAAATCATATAGCCGGGCTATACGAAGCTATAAAAAAGTATACAGTCGGGCTATAGTTCCTATCGCCGGGCATTAAACTTTATCGCCATTGGCTATAAAAGGCTACAAGAAATTGTGTAGAAATTCATTAAGTCATTCATTAAGTTGGAAATCATCAAGTTTGATACGGAACTACCTTAATATTTACAAAACACACATTATATTTTCCTTTAAAAAATATTTTTTTTTTTTCATCAATTAAAATGAGATGGTCCATACAGAGTGTGCAAACATTTCAAAATCATGAGTTGAAAAACGCTGACTCCGCCAGATTAAATATTAGAGCCTCACACAAAGCGGAGCGGCGACGCATTGGCGCCTACAAACCTAACAGGGATACTTCACGCATTGCGCAATGCGTGAAGTATCCCTGTTAGGTTTGTAGGCGCCAATGCGCGTTTTGAGCTCTCTGCCCGCCCGCCGCGCCGCAGCGTGCCACGGCGTCTGAGGCAACTATTTCACACCAGAGGTATTGCACAGTATCATACGAAATTTAAGGCGCTCCAACATATTAAGAATGACAGGCATCCTTCAAAAGTAAGGAGCTTTCCTCGCAAAATAAATCAAGATACTACGGCCCAAAAAGAGAGCGGTAGTCCAAAAACTAACTAAGTCCTTGCATCTGTAATTAGTAACGTTTAGCATGAACTCTATCGTCTGACTGTTGCTTAATAGCCATCGGCTATAAAAGGCTATAAGAAATTGTACAGCCGGCTATAGGTCTATAGTATTTTGGAACACACACTCTACTGCCAATTTTTACCAGGGTTTGCAAGTGAATAACGGCAACCTGGCACAAGGCATGCATTGCTCTCGATAGACTGCGGAAGAGCTCGGGGAAACGCACGGGCGTATCGTTTCGCGCGACTGCGGAAGCACCCCTTAATCTGTCGTCGATCGTGTTACGACATCGTTACTGCGTTACTGCGTTACTGCGTTACCATGTTTTATTGTATCCCTCCGGAGACACCACCGGGCTCCGTGCTAATCCAGTGGCGCCTCTTTCTCCCTCTTCCCGCTCTTTTTTCTTGCCGAGCCCCGCGATGTTTTCAACAAGTCGAACAGGAAATTCCTCGTGCTGAGGAAAATGCCGTATTACCCTTCAGCCGTTGCCAAATCTCCTTCCAAAAAACATGCATTTTCAGGGAAACGTGTATACACTGCAAAAAAAACACATTGAATCTAGAGTCCAGACTCTTAAATACATCGACAAGAAAAATTACTTTTGATTCAATCAGATTAATCTTAAATCACGAACCAAGCCTCTTAATTTGAGCGGATTTCCTTTTGCTTTAAGCCTAAATCTGATTGAATCAAGAGTATTTTTTCTTGTCAATGTTTTCAAGAGTCTGGCCTCTAGATCCAATGTGTTTTTTTTTCCCCTAGTGTACCTATATTTGTATTACATTTCGCAAAGAGGGACCAAGAACATTCCAATGTCGCTAATATTATACAACTTTGTTTACCTTGCAAGTATAAACTGATCATCCTAACAAGATTCATCTTTACTCTCAATAAACTATAAATTCATGACTAAAATTACGTTTGCGAATTTAATTTTTTGCATGATTTCAGTAATTGCATTGCAAAGAAAGTAAGTTGCACAATCTTAGCAACTTTGGAATGCTCCCGGTTCCTTCTTGCAAAATGGAATCCATTTGTTTCCCAGTTTTTCAGAGAACTTTATTTGCAATTTAATTCAGGGTACCTGAAAATTTCCAAGAAAAATATTCGTGAATCAAGCGTTCTAATATCCGAATTCTGTAGTAGGTATGTGAAGTAGCATCACGCAGAAATGAATGAGAATCTTACAGCTTTTCACTTTTCTCAAATTACTGACATTATGAATGTAATAATAGAGAATTTGAAGGTCACTGAAATTTGATGAATTTCGCATTTAAGTGGAAACTACTGAGTGAACTGATCACGAGGATACCTTTGGTTCATGAATTGAACAATTATTGGAGAAGATATGACAATTTTTATACTTTTCCCCATATCAGAAAAAAATTAAGAAAACTTCTGTAAAATCAACTTTTTAAGTACAATAAAAACACACTAAAATACAAAAAACAAATGGGTATAAAAGGCTAGAGGAGACATAAAACAACCAGGACGTTTCGGGCCAATTACATGCCTATTCTCAACTGGAACAGAAGCTAAAAAATGTGCTAAATGAAGCTAAAAAACATTTTTTAGCTTCTGTTCCAGTTGAGAATGGGCATATAATTGGCCCGAAACGTCCTGGTTGTTTTATGTCTCTTCTAGCCTTATATACCCATTTGTTTAATGTATTTTAGTGTGTTTTTATTGTTGTCTTTTTAAGTACTTTTTGATGAAGCAATACAAAAGCACGCAAATTCTCCATTATGGTTATGCTTATGCATCGTTGAATGCGGAAATCAAGCACGCTACTATTCGAACTCCGCAGTAGGTATGTGATGTGGTATCACGCGAAGATGAAGGAATATCTTAGCTTTTCACTTGTCTTAAATTAGTCAAATTACTGACGTTTATGAATGTAGGAATTATGTTTGAATGCGGAAATCAGGCACCCTAATATCCGAGATCCGTAGTAGGTAAGTGATGTGGTATCACGCGGAAATGAAGGAGAGTTTTAGCCTTTTACTTACCTCACATTAGCAGCGTTTATGAATGTAGGAATTAAGCTTGCATCGTTGAATGCAGAAATCAAGCGCGCAACTATTCGCACTTCAAACTTGTATTGGCTGAATTTTCGCTGTGATGGCGTGTGGGTTGAGTCTAGATTATTTTTTCTTCTGTTTCCGTAGATGTGTATTGGGTCAACACCCACGCATAAACACGGGCCGTGCCATCAGGAGTATTCGCACAAAAGTTCTCAGGCAATTGCAGCGGGTTCGCAGAGCTCTGTCCGGCCAAAACTCACAGGTGAGCAGCGTCCTGCCAGCAGGTGAAAGAAAATTGAAATGTTTTTCTGCCCAACACTCAGTGATTGAAAAAGATGATGATGATGGAACTTAAAGTATAGTATAAGACTGAAAAGTTTCGATGTTTTCTGAAATAACAAAATGTGACAATATCTTCTTCTTCAAAAAAAAAGAAGAAAAAAAAATAAATAAAATATAAAAAAAACTTTGTTCTTAGAATTTTAAAAAAACCATGTTTATGCATGGTGAAAGTAACAAAATTGCAAAACTGTGTCTTGACTATGACGTTTCAAAATGTCCACTGTTGTTTAACTTCCTTTGATGGAACACATTGATGTAACAGCAATAGAAATTTTCAGAGAATACTCTGTACTGGATGAAGGAATAGCATTGAAAAGGAGGGGTCTCAAAAAGGGCCGTTCTTGGGCCCAGTCAAGCTGAATTTCTTCAACTCTAAGTTTTTTTTGTTGATTGAATGTCCATATTTTACAGAATGCACCATGAATCGGTCAATTTTCGTCTCTTTTTGGATCTGATACCGGCTTTAACATAGGTCTGAAAGCCAATTTTGGCGAAAAATATCGATTTTTTGGCACTCAACCGAAAATAAATTAATTCGCATATTCCACCAAAATCAGTCTCTAGACCCATTTTTAGGCCAGTATTAGACCCAAAAAGAGACCTAAAATGACCAAATCCTGATGCATTCCGTGAAAAATATCGATTTTTTGGCACTCAACCGAAAATAAATTAATTCGCATTTTCCACCAAAATCAGTCTCTAGACCCATTTTTAGGCCAGTATTAGACCCAAAAAGAGACCTAAAATGACCAAATCATGATGGATTCCGTGAATTATAGACCCTCAGTGCGCAAACAGATCGTAAAGTCTGGAAAATTCACATTGGCCCCAAATCGGCCCTTATCGATACCCTTCCTTTCAATAAATAATGTGTGTAAAGAAATCTGATGCGGCACAGATCGAGAAACGTGTCTCTCAACTTTCCCTATCAATTTCTTTTCAGGGTAACTTACCAATTCTTCCAAGAGATGAAAAAAATAAAGGAACTTGCGCCAAACGTTCCATGTGCTCATAATGATTTTTGTACAGGTGAAAATCATGCTTGATTTGTTCATCTCTCTTTCTGCTCCTTATTTTTCATTTTTCCAGCCTAAATTTTGCGATTTGTCCTGCAGGTGAGTATGCGTAAAACGGTGTCAGGGTCGAGTGACAAGAAGGACAAGCAACAAGGAGGAGGACGGAGAGGAAACATGAATGAAGGAGGGGACGATGACGATAGCCTCTACGGTGGGGACTCAGACAAAAAAGAGGGCAGGAAGCACAAAAACCGAGGAAAAGGTGAGAGAACAACTACGAAAAACTTGTTTATGGTGAGCGCCAAATTACCATTAAAAAAAGGGTTCGGGCCGTATTCATTGTTGATCATTGAACACTTATGTAGGAGTTTAAGGATAATCATCGTACTCGTATTATCTAACGTTACCTTGTAAATTTAATGCAATCCGGTTAGTTTTAGCTTTCAGCCATGTAGATAGATACAAGGAAATACTTGTAGTAGTTACGTTATGTTTAAATAAAACTCCTTCAAAGAAGTAGGGGGGAAAACCAGTTTAAGGACGCTTCTAAAGTAGCGTCTTCAAAAGCACAATTTTTGTGAAATTTGAGTAAAAGCCACCAGTTAAACTCTAAAAGACAATCCTTGCCAGGGATCACAATAATTTGCCATTGCATAAAATACAAAATACAGAGGCAGATATACATCGCAGGTCCTGCAGATTTTGAGGTAGGTCTCTACTTACCTTAAAGTTTGACTTCATATTTTTTGCAGTGGCAATTCATCATTGGAAATCCTTTCAAGAGGCTGTTTCCATTGTTGAACTGATGATTCTAACTCAAATTTCGCAAAAAACTGTGCTTTTTATAATATTTCGTCAAACTTGTTCTTGAACGCAGTATGAGCAATATGAGGCCTTCCTGCGGAGAGAAGCTTTTTAAGGAATGATTATGAATGCTGTCCTTAGCACAGCATGCGACGAAACAAAACGAATTTCACCATGAGGCATGGATGCAACTATTCGTGTTCCAGGGATGCCCGGGTTGCCTAAGTGCAAAACTGAAGGCGTTTTGAAATTTCAGGTTTTCGCTGTTTCTTGGTCGCAACTGTGCACTACAGTGACGCACATCTTTGCGCACATCTTACGCTTCCTTGTTATGATGCTATGCTAAAAGCGTCCTAAAACCCGTTTTAATAACATTTTGATAGATATCTTTGGGAAGAAGCTGATTAAAGACTACTGTGAATACGCCCCTGAGTCTAGCTAATCCAAACATCGTGTTTTGGCGAATAAAATTAAGAGACCAACCAAAGATTTGATGGAGTTAGTCACGGTGTTTAGGACCGGAAAACCCTGGAATTATTAGGGAATGAAAAATTTCAGGAGAGAATCAGGGAAATCTGTTTCAGAAACCAGGAATCTTAATTTTTTTCACCACTTGAATGACATATTTGAATCTTCAATTAATCGGAATGTTAGAGAGGCTTGCATCGACCAAATGATATGAACATCGAAAACGCTTCTGAAATTCCAAATGTGGGCCAAAGAATCGGCTGAAATATGACAAAAAAATCGATATTTAATTCTGAAAATCCGGAGAATTATATAGTTTTTCCAAAAAAAACCCTGGGAATTGGGAGAAAATGTCGGGTCCTCGTCAGAGAATGAGTTCCTAAAAATCAAGAAAAAATCAGAGAATTAGCATAGTCATGAATTATAGGCATCAAGGTCCAGCCGACATCCAAACATCGTGTTTTGGCGAATACAGTTAAAAGATTTACAGAAGATTTGAGAGATTTAGGCAAACTGGCCCTTAAGTATTAGTAGCTTAAAGTTTTCAATACGGCGAAAAAACTCTTGAGAAGTGAAGTAAAACGAGGTTTTTGAAAGCGTAAAATCAACTTTGAACTTCGATATGTTTGCAGGGCCTTGCGAACCAATCTCGACGGAGCCGTATTTTCACTCGGAGCTGATCAGACCCGGACACAACGAAAACGACACTTTTTCACACGGATCCATCTACCACGTGATTTGCGCCACTGGCTACGGACTCAACGTCAAAAATAACAACACCTTCCGCTGTGCTCACGGCAAATGGCGACCCAAGAAACCAGAGTGTTCCCTCCGTAAGTCTCCCAAACTCAAAACATCCATTTGAACTTCATCGTTTCCCGGACGAAGGAATGTAACTCCATTCCAAGGTTGCAAACTCGCCTCAAACGATTAAATTGTTTACAAGACTGTACCTATGCATATTTAGTAAAATATTTGTCTGTTATTGCACGAGATCAGGAGAAAAATCGATCGAAGAAATTTTCAGTTAGAAATGCCCAAGATCCTCCTCGTAAAAATTCAATTTGCGAGGGAAAATTTGGCAACATTGATAAGTAGTTATGTTCTTTCGTGGAGGAAACGACGACTTGTGTGGGCCAATTTTGTTTCATTAGTTTGTCCGACGTAAGACTTTTGCTAGGTTGGTTTTTCTAACTTAGACGATCAGGATTGTAAAACGAATTGCTCAACAATTTGGTCATCTGTCATCATCAGGCATATCATGCCAAAAAAGCGAAGCCTCGTATCTCCATTGCGGTTTTTCATAATGCCCGTTCTTACTTTACTTTTACGGAGGGCATTGAATCAACTTTATAGCGTGTGATCGGGACAGAATATTCTACTAACAGAGAAGAAAAATCATGGCAGTTCTCAAGAAATTCCGTTGACTAGTTTTCCCAAGAAAACGTCAAATTAAACGGGAAGCCTGCGACAATGCAGATACGAGTTTTCGCACTTTCGCCATCCTTGTCTGATCCATCCTTATCTTGATTTCCGAAAGCAACTTTCACACCTTCAGGACAATGGCGCATGATCTCTAAAATGTGCTGTTCTTGAGAACACGCAAAATAATGCAAAATAAAGTTTTGGTTTTATATACAAACAAAATAAAGTGCAAGGTACATGCAAAATAATGCCCTTCGCACGTTTTGCAAAATTACGGCCCAATTTAAACCTTAAAATTGTGAAAGGTTTCGTTTATCATCAACATATAAGGCCACTAAGATAGGCTAAAGAAGAGCGCCTTCAACACACTGTGTAATCTCAATGCGAAATTGTGATACCACTATTCGTGCGTCACTACAGTCATTTAGCATAATCGATCAATTGAAGGCGAGTCTTTGGTTACCAATGAACCATAGACAAGGTACTTACGCATTTAAGCAATCTGATGCATGCTTCTATACCAAAATTTCAAGCAGAACACGATTCACGCTACGAAAATTACTGAAATCAAGTCCTTACTAAAATATGAAAGTTTTCAATTTCCATTTGTCCCAAGAATTTTGAATTTTCTGCTTATGAGAGAACGACGGTCTACTTGAATCTAATTGCGATTAATGTGAGATTAGACTTTTACAGACTTTTGTTTTCCATAGGCGGAAGGTTTGGATTAACGCGTCAAAAAAGTCAAATATCTTCAGGAAATTAATGTCAGAAATTTTCGTTACGCTAAAAGTCTTCTACGTAAAATTTTGGTTAAGAAACATGCATCAGAATGCTTCAATTCGTGCATTGTCTACTGGTCCAATGGAAACCAAAGATTCGCCTTCAATTGGCCGGCTATGCAAAATGATTGTCGTGACGCACGTATAGTGGTATCACAAAATCGCATTGAGATTACACAGTATGTTGAAGGCGCTCCTCTTCATTCGAACGTAAAGGCCCTGCTGTGTGGTGATGTTGACCGAAAACTCTCATAATCGAGGACTTTTTCGGTAAAAAAGCGTATAAGGCTTCCAATACCGCTATAAGATTGTGCATCTTTTTGAAGCGTTTGCGGCAGATAAAATTCATTCACCGTAAACATACTTCCTTACAATAATGAGAAAAATCTCGGAGCAGATTCAGGGAAAAATTCGTGGAGGAACTGTTCTATAAGTTACAAACAACTAGAGAACTACGTTGCTAATCGCAGTAGTATTGTAAGTCTTATTATATGCCCTTTTACCGTAAAATGCTTGAATTTTTAAATTGTAATTTTGAAAAATTTACAAAGAACATTTTTTTTTGTTTTACATTTGAGGAAAAGGAACTTATTCCGTCTGTAAGTCTCATTTCCAAAAAGAGAATTGCGGTCTTGTAAACGGCGACTCTTAAAATTTTCCGAAAGAATGTGTTGAATAAAGCAAAAGGACTTGAAAACCTTGACCTGAACCGAGACTTTGCACCCTCTTTCTTGAAATGAGATTTACAGACGGAATAAATATAATTTCCCTCGTAAACTAATGTTATTTGTACATTTTTCAAACTTACGGCTAAAAATTAGAGGACGATCCGCACAGCAAAAATTTCTGAAGTTAATTTTCTGAAGTAATTATAACGTTTTTTGGTGCTCCTTCTATACTCTTGGAAAAACAAAAGTCTGCAAAAGTCAAATTGCGCACTAATCGCAAGATGATTGTGGAATCAACAAAACAAAACCATTTGCATTTGTCGGTCTTGTTCAGTATACCTAAATATATGAGGGAAACACCTCAAATTCTGCGATTTTCCCGACTCGGTTACGTCCGAAATATGAAAAAAGTGGAAATAACTCTAAATATATGTTGTAAGGAGCGTTCTCTTCCCAAAGGTCATTTCTGAAAACCAGACGCAATCTCACATCAGATAACGCCGAATCAAACTTGTTGTCCTCATTTTCTTTCATGCATTCAGGTAATTTCGGACAGATTGAGTGATGATATTAGTTACCTTGCATTATCCTGTAATAGTGTAATGTGGCGAAAAACGAAGGGAGCATGAATTTAAATTTCGCGTTACTAAGATTACAATTCCTATTATTTGAGCTGGAGTTTTTCCTGCCCGTTTCCGGTTTTGGCGTCCTTCCATTGATATCTTATTTCCGTTTCCGGTTTAATAGAGCGGGAAACTCACTTCACCGGAAATGTCCTAGCTGATGAACAGGATATCCGGAATTATTAGAGATTCCCGCGCTTTTCGGTTAAACTCGGAATAAACGGAATGAACCGTTCCGGACCAATCAAAATTTGAACCCGTAAATCCGTAATAAACAAACGCACATCGCAAAACTTCAGCCAAACTTTAACAGAAATCATAATCATATTTTCTGAATATTTCTTTCAATACGAAGCATGTTGTGTGAAATATGTGCAATTATTCCTGCTTAGCAACCGCCTCGAAGTTCTGTTGACAATTTTCAACATGGCTATGTTCGCCGCATCAACCCTGCTTTTCTTCACTCATCCGTAAGATAAATCATCATCATTACTTTGTCTTCCTTCCATCACCAGAATTTTACTCTGTAGCAACCTTTTCTGTGATGAGAGTAATTATTAAACTTGTTTTCCGAATGACAGACGTGTTGCCATGAGTAAAGGCTTTCAGTGAGTTTTCATGAGAGAACACTCTTCACTCTTTGAAGCAAATGCATCCTGCTACCATCCTTTGTAAACACATCAACTGATGAGAATAGAAGGTTCATTAGTGTCCGAGAAAATTCAGAAGATGATGACAGACGAAGGAATGTACCTCTATGTCAAGCCCTTATGGGTTTTCTAAGGGTCATGACCTGTGTCATGTCTGGTGTGTGACGTTAAGCACTGTCTTCGCCTGGACAGAACTCATCTTCTCTGGCTAATTGGTTGATGCACTCTTCTGCATCATGATTGCTAACGGTAGCTGCCTCTCTAGTTAGTGTCACACAATTCCATCAAATGGACAAAGTTACACACTGTTGCTTCAAATACTAGCAGCCTGCAAGCATTTGATGGGATGAGACGCTCTTATTAGCCAACTTAGCTAATAATCACTCTATCTGATACCTATGAGTCGCTGGTGTTTGAAGAAAAAGTTTCTGACTGCCCATTTTATGGCTCGATTAGATTGTATGACACTGACTTTTACCTCCTAATGTATTTTATTAATGGAATGCTATTTTTAACTGCATCTCGGTCAACAGTTGGTACTATTCAGTTTTAAAATCTGGTAAGACGATACAACTCCAGCTATCATGAAACAAAACTGTTATCAGCAGGAAGTTGCACAGGTTGATAATGTCCACGATGTTTGATTGCAAATATTTTGTTCTACAGTAGTATATATTAATGGCAGAAGTCCACAACTAATTATCTCGTTCACGGTGTTTGAAAATCTCCGCTTCTATTTTATTTTTTAAAGGGGAACAAATCAATTTTATTCCTTGAAATTTTCTCTGAATTTTCTTGGCACTGGAAAGGAAGATCTCAGCAGTTCTTAAGAATCACCATTGAGTAGTTATTCATTAAAACAGTAAAGTATGACAGGAAGCCTGGGACGTCGCAAACCGAGATATGTGGTTGCGGACTTACACCGTTGATATGTAGTTCTCTTGAAGTACAACGATGAAGATCATTTTTTGATTTGCAACACACATTTCAATCAGTTTCCTATGGACTGTTTGCTGATCTTCACCATTCAACTATCACAATATCAATGACTTAACTTTAGGGTTTTTTCGCCCCCATTTATCAGGATGGATAAAACGTATGCAGGAGTTGAACCGCAATTAATGACCAACTCAGACGAGCCCTTTAGATTTCTATAGGACTGCCTTGGGGACCAGGATAAAAAAGCGTTGTGTAACATCATAGTCCAAGGTTGTCAGGATTTAAAAAAGCTCTTTCCCAAGTAGCAGTGATCGTGATAAATAGCGATTTTATCGGTTGATTGTCGCAATTATATCGGTGGCGATTTATCGCAATATTATCGAATGAAAAATTGCGATTTATGGCAATTAAATCGTTATGCATCGCTATTTTTTGTTCGATAAAATCGCAGTCAATTTTCGTCGATGAATTGGAGATTAAATCGCCATATCGATTTTTGTTTTGATAATGTTGCAATAACTTGCCAGGCAATAAAATCACGATTATATTGCAACAAGATGGAGGATTATCGCTCAGATGTTGATGATCCTAGCGATTTTATCGCCGATAAAATCGCAATATTTCGCTATTTTTCCGTTGAAAAATACTAGAGACAGTATGTTGGTTGGCAAGCCAAGCCTTTTTCAACTGTCAAAGAAAACAAGGAAAAAAATTTAAGGTAAAACACATTACCTATTGAGTTGCTGTTTCAGAGTTAAAAAAGTTGATGAGTTAAAGAGACTTGCCAATAGTCAGCAACTCAAGAGTCTCCTGTTATTAAGCGGTAATTTGAGTGCTTTGTTTTGTATCAGGTAGCATCTTTTCTGAAGAGATTACACCTCTGCATTTTTTCCTCGTTTTCTTCTGGTTGAAAAAGGCTAAGATCACCTGTCAAAAGTCTTCATGTCACCAGTCTTCATGTTACGCCGAACAGCGTGAATTCCAAGTTTTTGTGTTTGTTTTATATGATTCTGTTCACTAACTGTCATGTCATGTTTCTGTTATATTTCTGTTCTGTCAATGATTCTGCTCAATGTTTCAATTTTTTTCTGTTGCAGTACCTTGCCCGGTACCCTCCGTTGCCCATGGCGAGTTCTTATTATCAAATAATGCAACCAACTGGACGTCTATTACCTTGAATGATAGTGAAGATGTTCCTAGCGATGTGGAAGTTGAATTTTCCTGTCATCAAGGTTTCAACCTTCAAGGTGCGTCAAAACTCATGTGCGAACGAGGGACGTGGAATCCGGCAGATCTTCCCGAGTGCACACCAGGTGAGTCCTGAGTCGTATTTTACAGGTAAAATGCAAAGTGTGTAACACGGTTTTTTCAAATTTCTTGCGTCTCCGAACAGTCGGAATGGCCAGCAATTAAGTTTGCCCGGAGAGAGACATGAGAAAATATTATCTGAATGACTATTTTTTCTCAACATCCAGTTAATTTCCCCTTACTCAACCAATGGACCACTATACAAGGTACGAATTAAAGGATTCTGATTTATATTTCTTGACCAGAATTTCACGTAAAACACGATTCGCGCAATGAAAATTACTTAAACAAACTCCTAACGAAGATATTAACGTTTTTATTTCACATTGGTTACGAGGAATTTGAACTGCCCGCTCACAAGAAACTCAAAGCTCTACGTGAGTCAAATCGCGCACTACAACGGTTTCAGCAATCTTCACAGTCGAGCAATGTTCATTTCCCACCATGTGTTGTTCAAACTATAAGCAATTTGCTATAGCTGAGTCAAAGCGTCAAGATTGAGGTTGCCAGATTTTTATATCGCAGAGACTGTCATGATAACGTTTCGCGCGCGATGTGAATCACGTAGAGCATTGAGTTTTCATGAGCGGGTGGTTTGAATTCACGCATCAAGAATCATTAAATATCTTCGTAAGGAGTTGATATCGGTAATTTTTGTTGTGCGCATCGTGTTTTACGTGAAATTTTGGTTAAGAAACATGTATCAGAATGCTGAAATTTGTACCTTGTCTAGTGGTCCATTCTTTAGAGGTCAAAGCTTGATAGTATAAAGTAAGCATCAAAATACTTGGCTGATGTTCAAATAGCTCCTGAAAAAGAATCCTGTCCCTGACAAGGTATATGGACAAATTTTAAGTTCAGTTTTGTTTAAGTAAATTTGCACTCATTGATTTTTCTCACTAATTTTTACACTGTAGTCCCTTCTTTCTTCTTTTAACAATGACCAATCATTTAATTCCTCAGATTTTTAAAACAAAATCTGAAAATAAAAACATGAAAAAGATTTTTTATTAAGACATAAGCGGCCCTTTTTTTAAGGCAAGAGAAAAGACCACAATATGAAAATCAGTAAGAAAAGTTAATCCCTCATCAATTTGGTTTAGCACCAATAACTGCGGAAACAACATAAACTTAGGTGCCAAATACTGATTCTTTCTCCCACAGTACTTCACACGGAGGTCACAGTTTACAAATGTGTAGAATTTCCTCGTAGAACCTTTTACCAATAAATTAATGAGACCTGAGGAGCATGAGTGAAACGGCAACTCTTATACCACAGAATGTCAGAGATACTGACTTCGTTTCTAAATTTTTCTAAAGTAAAATTTTTCTCTCTTGTTATCTTTTACAGCACCTTGTGAGTTGCCACCGATTACTCACGGGCAGTACTTGTCAGGCTACAGAGCAGGTCTCACAATCGGAAATGGATCTTCTGTAATATTTACCTGTGACAATGAATACATAAAAAGCACAACTGGCACAATCGAGTGTGTGCTGGGCGAGTTGCGACCATGGGCTCCAGGTTGTAAAAGAGGTAAGCATCTCATCAATCATCGTGATCACTGCAGTGAACAGTGGGGAGTGTTAAATTCCACTCAATATTTACCAGTTTTTTCCGGCAGGAAATTCAAGTGTAAAAAATATCGCACTTCTTTGCATTTCATATTTCCTGAACAGATACCTTTTACCACAATGAATAAAGAATTGAAGAATTGATGTACAAAATGTTTACCGAAACAGAGACCTGTAAATGTCAACCTGTTCAACATGTTGTAGTTTGCTTCAAGCCAAACTCTTTGCCAGAGAAAAATCTATAATGAAAAACTAGTTGCAAGTAGTTGAGTGGATTTTTTTTTCCAACGCTGTTGGCAAAACAGATAAGTTAGGCACAAGAAAGAAAAGAGAATCAGAAAGTTAAATAATCCAAATTCACAAAATAAAGTAAGAACCAATGTATTTTATGACCTTGTGGTCCCTTCTTAATGGCTGAAGTTCTAACTCAGAAATTCTGGGTCAGAATCTCAGTCTTGCAAAAGAGACCTCAAGATCCTGAAACGCGGCAGTATTTACTTCAAATTATCTTGTGAGTTTTAGTCATTAAAGTTTCCAATTCTTAGTTCTCAATTATTTCTCATTCAAACAGCTCACAGTTTGTTGTCTCGTTTCTTCTATTAGTTTCTGTTTTGTTTTTGTGCCTTTCGGTTTTGTTATCTAAGCATAATTGTATTTGAGCGCAAGTAGTATTTTATCTGATAGTTTTTAGCCTTAAGCATGCAAAACTGCAGGTAGCTTTTCTGGAAACACTGTTTTTTAAACTTCAAACTCTGAGTAAACAGAATTTTAATTGGATTTGACATTTTTGTGCATTTCGTATGCGATATTATTAACAATACACCCCTCGAAGCATCAGTGCCAATATCTCAGTTTTGAGTTTACGGACTCTAAGATTCCTTTTTCTTTGAACCGAGTTCAACGGAAACATATCAAGTCACATTTTGGGGGAATCATAGTTGTATCTGTAGCCTTGAATTAAACTAGTCTTAAATTTTTTTCGTATTAAAAATTCAAAATCTACAAAAAATATTTTGAACATAAAAATTGTTGTTGAACTTCATCCTCATCATTAAGTCTTATGGAGCAACAAAACTTCAAACCTCCTTTCCCTGGTTCAAACTTACTGTGACTTAGTGTGTTTCTATTAAACTCAGTTCATTTCTAGTCAGTGTAATACTGCTCAGTAACTTCAATTCATAGACTTATGCTTAAAAGAAAAAAAAATTAAAATAGCACTAAGTACCCACGATTTTACTACCAATGAGTTCAGCTCACAAGTTTGTTACTTCAGTACCTTTGCTGATGTATTCATGTATTTTTTCAGATCCAGGTCTGTTTATCCCTGGTGGAGATATTCTAAGAGGTGGAGAACTCGGAACTGTTGATCTCATCGCTGGTCTGAAAGGCTCGTGTGGTCCTCCAGCCCGAGTCCATAATTCCATCGTCTTCCGGAATGGTGTTCAAGTTACTGAAAAGGAGAGAAGGTGAAGATAAATCTCACTTTATTTTTCCATTAGATATCCATACATCATCGCAAAGACAAGCGTCATCCAAGAAAAGAGATTCTATTTTTTCCCCCCTCAAAACCAAATACAATCCTAATTTTAATTTCAGAAAGTGCCATGCAAAAAAGTACAGGATGCTGGCAGAGGGTGAATCCTAAGAATATTCGACAGTTTGAATTTTTTTGTTGTTTCCCTATTCTGTGCTGATGTTCTGTTCAAATTTCATGGTATTGTCACTGTGAAAAGTCTAAATTGCTCTGAAAAATTAGGTTTGCTGACCAAACTATTTCCTTAACGATGTATAGGTGATTGGAAAAATTAAGCAAGGGTATCAGTTCTGTAAAATTTTCAAAATCTGCATAAGTTTTTTTCTAATTTATGTCGTTCAAATGCATGTACATAACACTTGGTAGCACCAAATCAAATTGTACCCTTTGAAATTGAAATTGAAACCTGTAAATGGCAACAAAAGCATATAGAATTTACGCAGGACATGGTGTAAAGGCACCTAACAAGTCTGAGTTGGCTCTCTCAATGGAAAACCATGATCCTTTTTGCCATTTACAGCTTTTAATCTCAAAATATTCTCTGCTAATCGGGTTTTGATGAGATAAGCAGGGATACAATTGTGCAAAGATAATGCTTAATATTGGAGTAAAGTATTTTTTATAGACTTACTGTGTTTTAATTAAAACTGTATGAAGACCGCGAATGAATTCTCAAAGTAAACTCGTAATTCCTCAGAAACTTTTATAAAAAGCAGTAAAGTGTCAGCAATTCTTAAAGGATCTATTTTTATTTTAGTATTCCTTAGATTGGTAGGAATCTTGAGAAGGAATCATGTAAGAAACAAAAAAGTGCGAGAGATAAAAGACGCTGAGGATACTCAGATTTTTTTTTTTTTTTTTTTGAGATTTAGAATCAGGTTGATGAAAACTATCATGGTACCTTCTCTCTGTATCTTGTATCATAATATTTGATGGGTTTTTTTTTTCAGTTTTCCTGACGGCACAGAAATTACTTTCAATTGTATCGGAAACATAATGGGAGAAAAATTATCCTGGAGGATAATCTGTGAAGATGGTAACTGGCTTGGACGATCACATTCATGTGGTATGGTCTCTCTTTCCTGAAAATAATTCCACGACCGAGGATTACAGAATTGCATATTACTTTAATATTTTGGAGATAAAGTGATTTAAATAATCAGTGTTACCCGTGATCATGCACTATAATACACTAATATATACACTATCGTCCTAGAGGTGTTGTCAGCTAAGTTGACGGTTGTTTACTTTCGGTTTGCAAGTGCCAACGACGAATTTGGGCCTCTGAACAAAGCGGCGTTTGCTACTGTCCACATTGACAACATCAGTCTCATGATCGTATGGTAAAAGAACTACTTATCAGTTATGATTTGCAACTTTTTTGTGGTTGTGATTTCTGTGTGGCTAAAAATTAAAGTGTTACAGGGTTGAAAGTATTAAAAAACTTATCTAAGCTTGTGTTCTTGCCTCTGAGAGAGTCAGATGTTTTCATGTGGATAGTAGTGACGCGAAAACGCCTGCAAACCGAAAGTAAACAATTGCAACTTAGCTGACGACACCTCTAAAAGTTGGCAGTTCAAATGAAATAAGTTTTTCCTTTAAATAAACGAGAAAAATTTAGTTTATTAAAGCTCATATCCACAACTATACTGACGTACGTAAGTAGTTTAAAGCCAAATAAACATATTTGGTAAAATTGATTTTCTTCCTTTCTTATCATTCCTGTATTGAAAAAAATGTTTAATTGTGTAAACTGAATTCAGTGTTCCTCAATGACAGAACTTTTTTCCAAAGCAAAATTCCAGCTTTTAGAATCAAACATACCATTTTATGACCTTTCTTTGATCAGTTCAGTTTAATCGACGAGTTTGATCTCATGACTGAATGTTCAGTTCGACAAAGGAAAGTTCCTTTGACAATCCAAATAGTTTGATCGATATGAAACACAAAACATTAGGCTCGTAAGATCAGACATTTCTTTGTAAGTGGAGATAGAGTTTCTAAAGAAGCTTCATAAAGACAGTTGGTTGTGGTTGTTCTAGAAAAGGGGGAAAATAATGGACTAACTGTATGAGTGTGGGTTTGTGTTGGTAGCCGAGTGCTAGAAATAATGCAAAAAAATGTTTTCAAAAAAACACTTACATTTTACTAATAAAGTACCGAAGCTTTTTGAGGCAGACGCCTCATCGTCAGGGTAACAACAAAATTAATATCACAAAGGCCGTTGCCATACTTTAAATTTCAAACTAGGTAACAAGTGATAACAAGCTATTAGATCAGTCTTACTAATCAAAACAAAGTCAAAGATTTGAGTTATTGACTTTGTTTTGATTAGTAAGACTGATCTAATAGCTTGTTATCACTTGTTACCTAGTTTGAAATTTAAAGTATGGCAACGGCCTTTGTGATATTAATTTTGTTGTTACCCTGACGATGAGGCGTCCGCCTCGAAAAGCTTCGGTACTTTATTAGTAAAATGTAAGTGTTTTTTTGAAAACATTTTTTTGCATTATTTCTAGCACTCGGCTACCAACACAAACCCATATATATAGTGCTACTACCTCCACACATTGCTTGACAATGTTCGCTGACTTTGTATGAGTGTCTTTTGGGTTGCTATTAGTTAGTCCATTACTTACCTCCTATGTCCATTGCAGCCTACTGCCTTTACCAGTACGATCACTCCATGTTTCCTATGTCCTCCTAGTCTATTATTTTGTCTATCAGTTTCAATAATCAGCCTGCAGATGGTTTCTACAACCCTCAGGTGGCTGTTCTTTAATGAATCTGCCGGAGTCTCAGTTAGCTAGCTTCAAACATTCTGATAACTGGCATCACCAAGTCTAGGAATCAGTAAATCAATTTGTGCAATGGATAGATATGACATCAAAATTTCATTTTTTTCCTCTCATTATTCGTGGAGCTGCTCATAATAATGTACAATAAATTGCTATTTTACAGACATTGAAACTCCATCTGACCATGGATCATCAAAGGATAACTCAACATGTACGTTTAGAAACACTGAGCCCAATGTTGCTACGTTTTTTGAAAATCAACTGATTGCTGAAGATGTCATGGAATTCCCTGCTGGCACCACTTTGGTAAATGATGAGAAATTCCTTTTTCTCTGCATGAGCAACAGACTCAAAATAACAGTTTTTTCAAGGAGATGAACTGTCAAGACATAGCTCTGGGAGAAGGGCGCAGTTGAACGTTGATTATCTGGTGATTTGTGGCAGAAATTTACGCAGGATAATTGAGGATTATTGGAATACTTTAGAAATAGTGGGGAAAAACACTACAGAAACGGACTCTAGGATTGAAAAAATATCTTGAAAACAGACCATAATGACCTTGGGATGTCACCCTTGGATGTCTGACTAAGCTCCGTATCATCAAAAGACTGTGATTTGAAACATGGCTAGTAAAGTAACTTTAGAAAATGATTATTTGATACGTAGAAAATAGAAGTATCCAAAAACATGTTTAAGTAAGGAAATTTTGACAAACCGTTGAAAGTCAGGGAATTTTGCTGCAGAATCTTGAAATTTTCTTCCATTGGAAAAAATTGATTACTTTCTACCACTTCACACACGTCATGTTTAAAAATTAGGCTCTCGGCCTTTAAGTTCTTGAATTCTAATTTTTTCTAATTTTAAGGCACTGTTCTCTGATATTTTTTTGTGAAAATAATTTTTTGAGAAATTATACTAAAAAAATACTGTTGAGTCTTGAAAAAGTCAGATAATTTTATGGTTTAAAAATGAAAATGATTTTATTTGATACATACAGCCTTATATGATACTCGGACATAAGTCCAGATTTATTAAGGATTTACTAGTCTTGTAAACTGGAAATTCCATCATGAAAAAGCCAGGGAATGTTATGAATAAGACAAGACAATTGAAAAAATCTTGGAACTTGAAATCTGGAAAACGTCAGCGCTGTCCGTACACTTAAACAGGTCTCATTGTCAGTCTGGTTCAGATTTCAATGCTCTGAATCACAAGCTCCTAACTGTGTATGGAGGAGTGATTTTCATTGCGTAATGGCAATTTTAGTAAACCAATTGAGTAATACTTGAAGAAAAAAAGGTTGTCGTAATTCTGTCATTTGCAGTGAAATTAATGCATAAAATTTTTCATTTTCAGTTTTATGCATACAAATTGTCGATGTGAAAAGTCTGAAAAATTTATTATTTTGGCAAGGAGAAACCTGGAAAAGTCATGGAATTCCTTCTATCTGCGTCTGAAGGCACTTCGTTGATAGTGCGCACTAATCTTACACTTTTTTCAAGAATTTTCTCAGCGCAATAAATTAGTTTGTTCTGCAATTTTCAAGTTTTTTTGAAAAGGCAAATCACACTCTCCAAGCAGTCTAGAGCTTTTCACAAGAACCAGTGATGAACATGAATGATGATGCAATTTCTTCTACACGATGGTTTCAGGTCCCTCTTAATAATTTGAAATTATTTCAGGTTTTCAGATGCACAGACATCGGAAAATACGCTTTAATTGGTTCCAACTTCAGGAAATGTGTTGGTGGCGAATGGGAAGGCCAAAAGCCATCCTGTTTTGGCTTGAATCAAGAAAACGATTATGCATGTAAGATTTTAAGTTTTTTCTACCTTACTTCAGCTTTTCAGTTCAAAAACAACCCAATTTACTAAGAATAATCAAGGATTTTTTCAAGAAATTACGTTGACTAGTTGTCAAAAGAAAAAATAAAATATGACAGGAAGCCCTCAAAGTTGCTAATGGATATATACGCGGTCTCGCCTTTTAGCCATTCATATGCTCTTAAAATGACATATGTTTATGAATTTTTACAAATTCATCCATTCCTCTCGTTTTCTCTCGCACCTTTTTTTATTATATTTGATATTTCTTTCAGTGGAAAAACCTCCTACGATTTTATTCCGGCATCAACAGGGTCCGATCGCTCAAAGTAACGATGGGAAGCTCATTGTTTATCCTGGCACAATCTTGCACATGGAGTGTCTATGGATTCGACGGTTTGGCACTCCAAAATGGAATGTCAGTCATAGTTACAGGTAAATCTGTTATAAAAAGTTACTCACGAGCATTCTGGCATTTGTATTCCATTTATCGCAAAAAGTGGAAATGGAAAACAAATAGCAGAATGCTCATGAGTAAATTTTTATGTATATTCTATTGACGACTTCAACTTTCATTCAAATGTGATATTTTAAGCCCTTGCTCTTGACCTTTCTATGAAGCATCAAAGGTCTGTTAAAACGCTTTATCAGAACAAAGAAAAACAAAAACAATATTCGAGCAGTTAAAGCGCTTTAAAGAAAGAGAAAAAAATTGATATTACCAAATGAGTCTGGTCTATATCAATCAGTGTCTTGTGTAATTCGCATAACCAAACTGTAGGTCTGTGTCACCTTTACAGGGTGACAAGCTTCTGAGAAGTCCTTGAAAATCTGAAGAAGTCAGGGAATTTTTCCCAATACTGGAAACAGGGTTGCTCGGTCAGGGAATACCAGGAAATGTCAGGGACTTTTAAAAAGTCAGGGAAAAATTGTTGAGTCACCTTTATTTACTTTTGAGAATGAGTTTGACGTTTCTAACAACAAATTTTGCCTGAAAACTATTCCTAAGCATGTCTTTTTCATCAGGCATACCTTCAACTGTCAGAAAACTTCCCCATAATGCGTGAAAGAATTGTTGAAAAGTCCCCGTGAAAAGTCAGGGAAATTCCCTGCAGAATCCTGGAACTCTTTCTTCCTGCTGTAAAATTTAATTATTTTATACCGCTTTTACATGCTCTTTCAACAAAAATTAGAACTGCTCTCTGTAAGTTCTCAAATTTTAGATTCTTTCAAAATCAAGTGACTTAACGCTTAAATTTTTTTGTGAAAAGCAGTTTCATAAGAAATTGTTCCCTCCCAAAAAACCATTGAAAAGTCGTAAGAAACTCATGGAATTTCATGTTCAAAAACTGCAAAAAGTGAAGGAATTACCTGTCACCCTGCTTTACCTTTATTTGACACAGTTTGGTTAGGAAGACTGAAGTGTGCGGTTGAGCAGACGAAAAATTGGTCTACATTTTGCGACTTGGAACTCAAACTTCTAGCTCAGTTTAGAAACAATATATGTGCCATTAGTTTCCCTATGCACATAAGTGTTTTTTAAGGTGAGCCAGATATTTCAGCTCACAATTGCCAAATGTAATCCGATTTCAACTGTGAAATAAATCAAAATACTAGCCCATATGGAGTGAGCTCTTTCATTATTAGCAAACTTGTTTTTCCAGCGCAGTGCATTCCTTAGCTCTCGTGATGAATTGAAATATTCTTTGATTCATATGGCTTGTTATTATCGTCCTACCTAAAGTAATTTCATGAACCAGGAACTAGCAGTAGTGATCCAGTTGCATATGATTCATGTAATCTTAATTCTCGCCTTTGTACTTTGCAGGCAATACCCAGAGGGTTGGAACGCTGATCCAGGAAGAGACTCTCAACTCGAATATAGACTCAGTATTTTCCATGCAAGCAAAGATGACTCAGGAGTTTTCACTTGCGAAACTCCGACTCGACATGCACATTCCATTGAAATAGTCGTGACAGGTAATTGTGTAGCCTCGGAACCCACCTTTTTTACTGTGTCAAGGAGGGAATAAAAGAAGAAAATAAAAATCAATTTAAAAAAGAATGACCAGAAGTGTCTCGACGCTCATACCAAGGTTGTTCCGAATGTAAGTTCCGCGGTCTTATTTCTTCGAAGCCGTTGATAATAAATGAATGCTATAAAACTAATTGTGTCTCAGTTTCAAACTTCTTTAGATCGTTGAAAAGCTAAGTTTTGAGGGATGCACCCGTTTGAACTGCATTTGTTTATCGTTGAGGGTTCTGTAGAAATAAGACTGTGGAACTTACTTTTGGAGTGACCATTGTATTTGCAATGTTTCATGGCTTGAAAACATTTGCACAGAATTTCTTGAAAAGAAATTAAGGCACGTTTTGTGAAAAAAAACAGGAGTTATCAGTGGTTTTGAGCGTAATCAGCTGCATAAAATTGTGTCGAAAATTCTAGGTAAATAATCCAATTCTGAAAATTGCTGTTGAACTTCATCTCAAACATTGATTCTTATAGAGTAACAGAACCTCATATCTCTTTTTCTCAGTTTGACTGCTTAGTGACTTGGTTCATTTCTATCAAACTTCGTCCATTTTATCAGGATTATCATATAAGGATTCACATCTCTGCATTAACAGAGTGTGGTATATTTTATTTGGAGCTTATCAAAAACCGTGGATCATTTTTTTCACAGAAAATCGCACATAGACATTAGAGTTTTTGCTTGATTCTAGAACCATCTAGAAATCGGGTGTCTCTGAGGTAAATTATAGTAAGAGCATATCTGAGCTTGAAAATGCTGAAAACAGCTGATTTTTATTGGAGAAAAAGGCTCGAAATTGTAGCAACTTGAAGAACGTTTTTCATTGGCCTGAAGTTCATGGCGTTTTACGACATGACACCCATGGTTTCAACTAACAATTCACATCATCCACTACCAATTTTATTTTGTGTAAAGAACCTAAACATATTAACATCAAACAGCAATGACAATGCAAGTATGGTTAGAATATGTAGCCGCCTGTTATGATTGCAACCGAGAAGTAAATTATAAACACAGGTGCTGCAAGATAAATCACGGCAGTGTTCATAAATTGCTGTTGAGTTTACATGTGGACGTATTCATGTTAAAAGGAACTATGTACAAAGGGTTTGCGTGCAACATAGTTCCTCTTAGCATAAATACGTCCATATAATAATTATAGTATATTGGGAAGTCTTCAATGCTGCAAACCAAGACGTCTATCAATCAAACAAATTCAACCGGAAATAACCTAACGACATTCCACATTGACTAATTCTCTCTCATGTTTTATTTGTATTACAGAAGACTATACTACCGAATGCTTTGAAAATTTCTGTGAATTTAACTTAGATTAGGAAGAATATACTCACGAGATTTAAAGTTTCATCGTTTGTAATTTTCTGCCTAAAAAATTATGAAGCAATTTTAGTTCTATCTCATTCTCCATTTTTTAATGATTGATTTAAAAGATTGCAACCCTGTTAAGTGTGGTTGCAATTACATTGCCTTTTTATTGTGATAAATTCAAGAGGATCATCAAAATTTGACTGAAATTTGACTAAATTCAGATAAAATCAGTCAATGTATTCCCGTTGATAAAATTGCTTCTTCATTACAATGTATTTGTTTATCACAGTTTTTTTCCTGATATTCATATCAATGTTGCGTAAATTCAATCATTCCAAAGTAATCATTTTATTGCGTTGCATCACTACTTTTGATTTTGATTAAATCTCAATACTTTACTAATCAAATCGCAACTTTTTTTAAGGGATCAACTTTCCCTTACTGATTTTACACTGTAGTCTTTTCTCTCTTCTTAAAACAACAGCTGCTACAGACTTGCGCTCTTTGTTTGGTTTTTATTAAAAGCAAGAAATTAAAAAGAAAAATGTAACTAAGAGTTTTATTTTCATTCTTTGTTTTTAAAAACCTGAAGATGGAAGCAAGCCTGGAGCGGCTGTTGTTCTATGAAGAGAGAAAAGACTACAGTGTAAAAAGTCGGTGGGGAAAAGTTATTTCTTCAACAAATCAATGTTTGTTTCTTAAATAAAACTCAACAAATTGTTACTTATCGCAATCACTGCTACCCATGAAGCTGCTTGAGGGATTCTTACATGTAGAACGGTTAAGAGTGCATTGGTTTTTCTTTTGCTCTTAACAATACTTACCAGTTTTTTTTTTCTTGTTTAGCTGTTCACTGTCCAGTGCTACCCCCGAGACGGAGTTTGACCATAAGTTCACAAGCAACTAAAATGAACAGTCTCATCAAATTCACTTGTGGGAACGGTAATGCTTTGATAGGTGCGAGCGAAATTACTTGTTTGCCATCAGGCAACTGGAGCGCGCCACTACCAGTGTGCGAAAGTATGATTCTGAATCAAGTAAATCAACTTAAATCCTCATTTTACCTAATGCCAAGTCAAAACCACTAAAAATTATTTATTTTCATTTTGTTTTCTGCTTTAATAGGGCGACAATTTCTTGAAAAGTCTGGAAAAATCAGTGAATTTTCTGTAAAGTCTTGTAATTATTTCTTTTGGCCAAAAAATTTAATCATTTTCTTCTGGGCTCCGGCTCTGTCGATGAAAAGTAGAATCTCTGTCTTTAAGTACTCGACTGTTAGATTTTTATGAATTGCAAAAGATTTTGCGATAAATTTTGTTTTAAAAACCATTTTCATAAGAATTTAAAATTTACGGAAAATTCATGTTTTAAAACCCCAAAAAAGTCATGGTATTTTGTAATTGAAGAACACTTGTCACCCTGTATAAGTTACCCCTGCGTCAAATCCATCCTGCACAACACTCAATGTCCAGGAATGCAAAATATTATTTTCTACAAACTTTTTAGTAGTATATTCCACTACCATTTTGATACTTTGATACTCTGCTCTTAAGGGCTCTTTCTAGGTAACTTGCACCTTGATTATGAAGAGAATAAGAGCGACCTTTGCAAAATATTGAAAAAGCCAAGTTAAAGAAAACGCACAAAAACTGTTGTAAAGCATGAAAGAGAGAAGCTTAAAAGAAAAATTTTAGAAGTGGTGTTAAATAATTCATGATACAAAAATTAAAGTATAATGTTACTCATTTCTCAGTGATTAAAAATCAGGCATGCATTTCCCCCTTCAATTTCGATCCTTCATTTAATGCTTTTTAATGAGGGCCAAATGAAAGAAATAAATACAAATCCGTTCAATGATGCTATGCTTGCTTCCCAATTTTCACTCCCTCAATAAATGTTTTATCGCATCACACAGTGCCATAATTCAAAATATTTTACATCCCTTTACAAAACCCATTCTCATCTTGTCTTTGTTTTGCTTGGACTTCATTGGTGTTTATTTTTCAAGGCTATCAAAAAACCAGAAAACTTATCAATAGCTGAAGGAAATAAAATGCGTCATCATTTTAAAATTTTGAATCGCATTTTATTTCTTAAATGGAAACTAACCAAAATATTTTTTTGAAATTTTTTGCGAATATAACGGAATAAAGAGAGAAAATTCTTGGAAAATATTGAGAAAAATTGCCGGTTTGCTCTCTTTTAAGAAAAGAAATCAGAAGCAGAGATTTGCAATGTTTCTATCGGAGGTGTGCATTTTCCAAATTCAACCATTGATATTTTCATTTTTGCCTTTCCTTTGTAACATAAATCATACCATAATTGTTTTTTGCATGTATTTACTTTTATTAAGATGTGTTCTGATCAAAGAGTACGTACAAAAATTCAAAATAAAAAGAGCTCAAAATAATAACATTAAAGGAATATAACCTATGTAACCATTTCAAGTCGGATTCTTTCCGTGAAGGAAGCTGAGGTTTAGAGGTGTCTTATGTCCTTGTGCCCTCTCATGCTAGAATTTGACTTGCTTTGCTGTCAAAAATACCTGATGAAGTCCATGTCACACATGGTCTATTTGTTTTTTTTATCGACAGTGAAACTTTGCATTGAACATTCTAAGTGCTTCTTGAAAATTAAATACAGAAAGAATATTTGTACAAGAGACAAGAAAAAACATTCCTCTGACTTAATTTTAATCTGAATCACAACTACTGTGCCAATATAGAAAATATATTTTCACTACCGTCCGTTACTACTTTTGAATTAAGTCTGCACCGCCAAAAGGCTGTGATCAAGAAATCAGCGGTGTAGAAAAGTTACCTACATAGGAATCTGTCTCTTTGCTTTTCAAAAATTCCATTAAAATTGGTTGAAAAATTTCACAAAGAAAAAATATAGAATGTTTGATGCAATTATTTTGAAGGCAGTTCGAATTATGTAAAAGGGAAAGACAGAGAAAAATCAGCAATTGCAAAGATTTTGACGGTGATGAATTCAGATGTAGATTTTACGTTTTTCATTAAATTAATAATTTTGGTTTCTCTACTTTCAGTTTATTTTTACTTACAGATATTCTTAGCAAAGTAGAGTAATTAATTTACAAATAAACTGTCAATAATTAACAGCCATCTCTAATTCTGAAGTTTTTGAGTCAAAATTGGTTTAGAATTGATGTGTCTCCTCAAACAGAAGGGTAAAGAGCCCAAATATTTTTTCGAACATCTTTTGGATGTGACAGTTTTTCATGAGAGTTTTAATGCCTCAATTTTTCTGAAATTACAGTCATTTTAAGCGCCAAAATTTACCTAAGCATTAAAACATCATACAAATACTTTAATCTCATGTATACCATACTGCCGTGTTAAGCAGGTACGCCGTAAACCCATCGAGATTTTCTCATGGTTTTTGGAACATAACATTTTATGAAATAATAACTGTTTCACCCATGCGCCTCAAATTTTCAGGTTAAGCTCTTGATAGTATTTGCGAAAGAATTCTGTAAAAACATTGTCCCAAGGTACACAAGTTTTCCTGCGTACATTGTTTCCAAAAAATGTAAAATGGCGTTCACGCCGTTTTTGCGTTGCACGGTAGCATATGGGTGTATTCAAAATGAAAAGAACTGCATATTCCTGTTTTATTAAATCCTAATCATATAAATGAAACTGCATTTTTCTGATTAAATAATGCTTACACTTGTTGAAATTTTTTTCAGGTGTAGAATGTCCTGATCCAGGGAACTTGACGGACCCTAATCTGAGAGCAGCGGTCATTAGTCGTGCAGTTGGCGGGCAAATGATGTTCAGCTGCACGCAGGGCTACGGTTTGAGTGGGCCGGCGTACTCAACTTGTCAAGTGACTGGAGAATGGTCGCAGCCTTTCCCGAAATGCGCCGGTGAGTCCTAGTTATATCTTAAACCTTGTTCACACTGTTATGCCCTGGCACAAGTCTTTGTCCGTCGAAAAATCTTATTTCTCTGGCATATCAGAATGTCTTTGAACTTAAAGCCAAATAATTCACAGATTCATCTGAGGTTTAAAGTGATATCTCTCCAGTGACAGTGAATGTTTAATTATAAAATATGTATTATTGGTTGTTTTTTTTTCGATGCATGTAGAGAAAACTGCTATCCTATTGGTAGTAGTTAGGCAACAGTTGTATCTTTTGCTTGCATTGATTTTTTTATCTTTTTTGCTTTTCAACTTAATTTTTCCCTCATTTATCCCATTAAGAATAATACCCTTACTTGTCCTTTAATTTGATCAAAAATGTCATAAGATCTTGCCTCATAACGTGCCCATAATGCAAACCAGTGTCATCTTGAAGAACTCTGAACCGTGAGACATATGCTCCCAATATTTTCATCAGTTTTTTTGCTGAATTTAGCCCATGAGTCCGTGTTCCATCAGAACAAATAAGCTGTTATTACTGAAATCGTGCGTTGCGAGTCGTGCCGACTCTGCATAGCTCCAAGCTACATCTCCAGGCGACGGAGCCGGAACGTCGAGTTATTGCCAAGCAAAGCAAAACGGCAGTCTTTTCTTTTGGTCTCCCCTTACTTATTTTGTTTGAGCTTGCCACGTTCTTGTGCTGTGTTTTGTAGTTAAAATGCTAATGCATTGACCCACTCTTAGATGAAATATTCCTGATAGTGATTTTGTGTGCTTGGTGTAACTTTTTTTGCATTTTGCGTGTGTTTTTTGATACTCCAAGAATTAATTTCCAAGGAATTGTGGACCCTCTATTGCCAAGTAAGTCAAAAACCTTTCTTATCACTTTTGAGTTTTTAGATCTTTTAATTAGATTTCAATGCTAAGTGGTCTCGGATTATTTTGGTATACCTAAGGAGCAATTGTATACCAAAAATAGAAAGATAGACTTTTTTCTGATGTATTTACTCCTGAAAACATGTCCTATCTCAGAATTATTGCTCCAAAAAGTTTGTGACCAAAAAACTGTCCCCCTTTCCCCTTTTCCAAACTATTGCAACAGCCAATAATAGATTCAAACAAAGTTGACCTACAGTTGCCTACTAGGCTTTTTCTGGTCCCCCAGATGATGAAAGGCCGTTTTTCCATTTCTACTACTTTGCAAGAGAGCAATGATGAGAGCCTCCAGCCTGTTGAGATCTTTGACGCTGAAATCTTACTACCAGGTTTAATTAAAATTGTTTTTACTTACATTAGAAAGTTAAAGCTCCAAACTACAGTTTTTCGGAAAAAGAACTCAGGATTTGCGTTCAGCATACGATCTGTGTTGAATTGGCTCATTTATCCAACCGCAACTGCCAGTTGAGTGGATTTTTTATACTTTTTTAGTTTGATACTTTGTAGGTGTAAGCGTTATAGTTAGTTTAGCTGCATGTATCACTGACATCTTTCATTTCACCAAATTACATTCCATTTTTTAAGTTTTAGAAAAAGAATGTTGCTTTGGATCTTTCAAGAACCAGACACCTGCCCATGACAATAAAACCTAGACAGGACCGAAGAACTTTTGTGTTATTGATGTCATTTTTTTGAAATTCTTGTCATCTTGCACTTCATACCTCACCTCAAGACATCATTCTTGTACAGCACCAAATTTTAACACTTTTTCGCTTCTTCCGTACTCTGTCTGAAAATTTAAAATAATTTCTCTGTTTTCTCATCAAACATTCATTCAACCATAGTTGGTCAGCTTGGCGCAGCTTACAGTAAAATCGTTATTCTCTGCCTTGAGCGCAAAACATCAACAGAATCCTGTAAAATATACTTGAGCGTTAAATCCTCTTTTAGCAATATTCAACATATTTTTTAATATAATCCCCACAACTATATAGAATATACAATAGAATCCTATGATCCATTCCTAAGATGTAAAATATTTCGTAAAAATGTAAAAATTTTCATTCTCGTCAAAATATCAATAACATAGTAATAACTTGGTACAAAACAGTGAGATAAACGACTTTAAAAGTGATATTTTCAGTAAATGAACAACCAGTTTTATGGCTAAATAATTAAATCCGTTGTTCCGATATCAATTCTTATACCATATACGTTTTTTTAGCAACGTGAAATATTTTTGCATAGGCTAGCATGCCCATGTTTCGTAAAGTGTAAAACAAGAGAAATAATTGGTAAATTTAATTTTACTCCCAATAAAGTTTCTGTAACAGCCCTATCCGAATCTTTATGCAGAAGAAAATGTTTCGAAGACCCTCTGCATGTCCCAGATTAATATTTTACGGAAGCAGACTCATTAATAGAGAAAGATAAGTAATCGCAGTATCAAGATAGATATTTGGTAAAAATTGAAAAACAGGAGATTCACTTCGATGAAGATAAAATATTTATCAATGTTGGAAAGGACGAAACAACTTTAAAATAAAAGAAAACTGCGGAAGTTTGATAGAGAAGAGTTATATTTGGATGCTGGACTTTGTTTTAGAGGTGGAGTGTGAGTGGCCGGGGTTACCCGATCAGGGGTTTTCTCTGAGCAGACGAAAACTTTACAGAGCTGGCGACTTGATACATTACGGTTGCAGTCCTCAGCTCATGTTAGAAGGCTCCTCTGTGATAATTTGTCAAGATAGTGGCAGGTGGTCTGGTCCTATACCCAAATGTAAGTCCTGACAAGTTTTTCTAGGATCGTGTGTGTTGTTTGTCGCATGGTCCATGCAGCCTTCAAAATTCCCCGAGCTATAACCTGCTCACCTTCATGACCTGTTGGTGTTTTTGAAGATCAGGAAAACCTGGAAATGGGCCATTAGAGAAGGTCTGAAGTAGAAGAAAACATGATATGTTTTCTCCTCAAAATCTCACATTGAAAACATTTCACACAGCGGGAAGTTTTAAATTCAACTCCTGATCAAAATATTGACAGGTCTTTAAAACGTAGATCAAATGGACCGCGTTTAACAGAAAGGAACCAAGCCACATCAGCTATTGCCAAATTTAACTGGGCGATTCAATTTCTTACGAGAGAACGCTCGTGCGGATTCCTTTTAAGATTTTAAGGAATTTGCTTCGCACCAAGGAGGAAATTCACTGAAATTTGCACGCAAATCCTCACAACCGTTTTCATGTGAAAAATCAAATTGCCCGACTAAATTTGGCAGTAGCTGATGTGGCTTGGTTCCATTCTGCTTAACGCCGTCCAAATGGAAGTTGGATTATACAAATGACATCATTTGTATCTTTGCCATTAAACCTATGTTAATAGAGAACAGTCATATCTTGCTCCAAAGTTGATTTTCAGACTTCCCTTTATGTGATTCGTTTTTGTCGTAGAATTTTGAAGAGAAAACACATAGCGTTGTGCTTTAGTTTATACCTTGTCCAGAGGCCCTACTCGGGAGTTAAACTGTCAAAATAGTCCAAACAGGTCAGTTTAACCCTTTGTTGCATGAGCGAATCGTTGATTTTGGAGAGAAAATCTACATTGTACAGTATTTTTTTGACACTAGAGTCGGTTGGAATCGATTTTTATGGTTTTTTCTAAGCAAGGAGATCAGAGTTCTAATGTTCCCCAAAAATTATTTCTTGCTTTGATTCAATTTAATACTCTAGCATAGAAATAAAGCTGAAAAACATTTGTTGCTTTCATGCAACGCTATGCAATAAAGGGTTTAGAAGAAAGAACTACCTTTGAAAGTTGATTGCTGTTTTTGAAAAAACTAGTTGAATGTTTAGAATAATAGCCATGATTACGCCCTTCAGACAAAATATGTAATATGAAATGCAAAGTCATTTCAAAGTTGATTTCTTGCGTCAATGAGAAATCATTAAATCTGCCTCAAAAATAGAAAATACTGTATGAACCTTCAGAAGTTCAGACTTTACCAAATTTCCTTTGACAAAATAGATTTTCTGAGGGAAATCTGTGAATATTTTTCCTCCACTTATTTAGAGAATTTTATTTGCAATCAGATATGAATCGTCTAAAAATTTCAAGAGGAAATATTCATAAATATCCTTGAAAATACTTTTACTGGAGAAAATTTTGCACCTCTCGAATTTTTACACAGCGTCTTTTTTTCTTCGCATGGCAGGAAGTTATACAATTTCTTTCCAAAACTGCTCACTCTTAATGCTTCCGCCCTCCAAATTTGGAGGAAGTAAATCTTCAACATCGTGGCAAAGTTCATGTATCAAACACGAGAATCCCTGCATTAAGAGGTGATTCTAGCGCTCTAATCATTATTTATACATGGAAACTCAAACTCTTTTTGGAAAGCTTCAATTTATCAGGAATTAATTTTTGATGTTCGTAGTTGTAATAACTACGAACATCCAAGTCCCTATCTTTTGAATGAGTTCTCTCCTTTTTTAGATAAATAATTAGTATTTTGACCGGCTAAAACTGCTCAGATGTGCTGCTTTTGTCCAATTCTTTCCCTGTTTGTTGCCAATATCTTCAAAAAAGCATACTTCCTGTAAACTTTTTATAGTTTGCATCTTCGAGGAGAAGCTGTTTCGGAAAAAATTGTACTCCGAAAAAGGTCTCATATTTACTTGAAAGGTAAAGAAAAATGGAATTCAAGAATAGACCCCTGAAATTTTGGACTTAAGGCGATTTGCTGGATGCCATATTTTGTGTCAGAACGGCATGCAATATATCGCATCAATTCGTTCCATTTTTTCAGCCACTCGTCATTTTTCTCGAATTTTGAGATCGCAATTCTGTTGTCAGGAGATTTATGCACTCACCCACCAATTTTAACAAAGATATTCAACATACGTTAAAAAACGTTATAAAGGTGCGGTTTTTTAGAGAGAAAACATCGCATTCGATATTGATATCGAAACTGCACTTGAATGCAATATTTTCTCTCCAAAAAATCCACGCCTTCATTACGTTGAATTTGTTGTAAAAATTGGTAAATGAATGCTTTAGTCTCCTGACAACAGAATTGCGATCTCAAAATTCGAGGAAAATGATTAGTAGCTGAAAAAATAGAGCCAATCGATGCGATATATTGCACGTCGTCCTGACACAAAATGTGGCGTCCATCGAATCACCTTAATCTTCTATCACCACTTATTTTTCATTCAGAGGTCGACAGTATATCCTCAATTTCGACCAAGTAAATTCTATCGTTTTTTATCTTCTACCTAAATGTACGTTTTTGAGAAAAAACATTGCCTCTTTCATAATTCCAGGTGTTCAAGCTTGCCCGTATCCAGGCACAGTTATTAGCGGGCGTATGTCTGCCGTTAAATTTTACTACGGCATCGGCGAGACGCTAACATTTACCTGTGATGATAATTTGAATCTTCAAGGAGCATCAATGATTCGATGCTTGCGAAGTGGCAAGTGGTCAAATGCAATTCCAGCTTGTGTCCCGCAAAATTCTGCAACAGCCGCAACACCTTCCAGTGGTTAAATAGATATTTTCCTTGTTTTCAGCAGATGACTTCGAAAGAATATTCCTCCAAAACTTCGGAAGAGAAAAACAAACAAATACAACATTTTTTGGTCAGTGTCAGTATTTTCTGTGGACTAGAAATTCGGACAAATATAGCTTTCTTTTAACTATGGACCTCTTCACAAGATACAAATTCAAGCATTCTGATTTATGTCACATCTTCAAATTATGAAGAATTCAATCTGCGCTACAAAATTAACTGATATTAACTCCCAACCAAGACCATGACGTTTTTATGTAATGCAGCATTAGTTATGAAAACTTTGAATCTCCCACTCATAAAAAAACCAGGAGTCTACTTGAATCAATTTATGTACTACAACGGTATTGGCAGGCCTCTCAATTAATCAGTGCTACTTTTCTACCCTGTGTTGTTCTAACTGTAAAGAATGTCCTATAGCTGAGCCTAAATTGTGTTCTGTGTGAAATTTTGATGAAAAAATATATCGAATGCCAAAGTGCGAAGCCACATATCTCGAGCAGTGTTTCAAAATTTACGCTCCTATTTTATTTTTCTGAAGAAAAACATGCCAATCTCATAGTTCAAAATTTACACAAAACATCCTGCTAACACAGAAAAAAATGAAGGAAATTTTCAACAAATTTCATTGACTAGTTTTCGAAAGAAAACATATAGTATGACAGGAAGTCTGCAACATTGCAAAAGGTGGTAGTTGGTTTCGCACTTTACCCATCGATATATCATAATGCTTAAAGTTGCACCTTGTTTAGTAGTCCTTTGCAGTTCTTAAAGAGGCAGTAACCAATCAATTTCTTTTACATAGATTTCCTCTCAATGTGGGCAAGAAACTCATTTGATGAGAGTTCAGTATGGGCAAAAATATCGGACCTGTCGTCAGCGCCAATATCAGTTTGGCTCTTGGTAGAGTTCATCAGGTGTGCGTGGATGACCAGTCCCGCTTTGAAGCTTGAGCAAGTCAGCATGCTGAACCCGGCAGTAAGAAACAAACTAGAACAGCCCGTTTCATGCTCTCTACCGCTAAGTCACCAAACCACTATCGTTTTGCAGTTCGCTTTGCCTACACTAACTCTCCTCAAATAAGTTTCTTGTTTGCATACTGAAAAAAATCTATACTAATAAAAAGCAATTGGCTGATACTACCTAAATAAGAGCAATTATTACTAATCTTCGGTCATTAGCAAACTTTGATTTATATAGCTTTTTCTCCTTATCATACAATAATTGCCTCCCCAAAATTATGATTTATTTTTTTTTACAAGAAATGATAAATCTTACGATATACATATGCAGATGGGCTTGTTATAAACTCGCTTTATTACATTAAGATTTTCTCATTTTTCATGAGCAAAATTTTTCTGAGATAATCAGTTTATATTTTTGAATGAAAGTTTTCAAATCGGTTTTTCGGCCTATTTGTGTCAAATGACCTATTTTCAGCTCCAGCGTAATTCTTAATGTTTAACATAAACAAGTCAGTGATACATCCAGTGCTTATGATTTCGCACCCTCTTGTCGTGGAAAATCATTCACCCCTCATTCTCTCCCCTCCTGGGTTGTTTGTAAATACACTTTTTTTTAAAAAATTTGAAAGTATAATTTATCATTCAATTGCTACAACTACAGTACATAATAAAGGTATCTGTTAGCTATTTTTAAGTGACTAATTAAGCTTAGCTAATTTTCTATCTCTTGGTGGAATATTTTTTTGGAGTCTCTGGCTTATTTTGGTTATTTTTATTGAAAAAAGAAAGAAAAATAGAAAATTTATTGATTCCTAAACTCGTGACGATATGATATATTTTTGTATTTGTTTATTTTTAAATTGTTTAGCTGTTGAATTTAGAATGGTGCATCCCTCTTGTTTATCACGAACAAGAAAGGAATCATTTTTGTTATCATCTTTTAAGTCTCTTTTTATTCTTCATGGATTCATTCTTATCCTAAATTTACCGTTCACACTTCAAACAAAATGTGTTTAATTCCCTAATATATAGTCGCAATTTAGACCATGGGACTTGTTGCAAATGCAGTTTTTTGCTTTAATTAAATATTAACGTCATGTTGATCGATTCTCATCGATGTGGTAGTCTTAAACTCACATTAGAGTTACTCTTTAAATGAAGGCTTCAAATACTTATGTCAATGTAGGTGTAAAAACCAAGGTTGCCTCTATTCACCAAGATAAACCTCATACATAACATCACTTAAAAATAAAGTTACCTGTAAATTTTCTGGGAAAAAACGAGCTTTTATTCTACTAGTCTGTGGCACATTCCTGAAGAATATGTCTATCTCATCTCTCCTGTCCAATTGAAACAAGGTTTTATTTGATCTGTGGATCAAACCCTCCCTCCCCCACATCTTCGTTGCGAGAAGACCTTTGAACTTACTCGAAACTTCTACTCTGTAGGAGCTGCGAAGATAAGACCCAAGTTCGTCCTACCCCGAGGTTCAAAACTCACAAAAATTTAAGTATTACATTTTATCGATCCTTCCGCTGTTCCTTCAAAACATATCGATTGGTGCCGATTTGTCAAATGGTAACTGTTTGGTTTATTTCTGTCTTTCTCAATAACACTTTTTACTGTATTTATTGTCGCATTGAAGGGTTTTTATGAGTTTTAGGCAAAAACAAAAGACACTTTTTGCGTGATAATTTTTGACAATACTCAAATGTTTAATGAAACTTGAAAGTTTTACACACTTCATAGACGAAACCCATGAAGATTTCGTTTTTTTTTTTAAGAAGGAACGTATCTAGCTCGAGCTGTTTCAGTACTTCTATGAACATATTTTTTCTCATGCAAGAACCACCGCATGAATGAATCTGAAAATTTCATAGTCTTTAAAATTACCAGAACTTAAAGGAAAATTCATGCGATGATTCTCCTATGAACAAAAGAATGTAAGTATGAAATACTGAAACAGCGCAGTTGAGATATGTTCCTTCATGAAGGAGATGACGATTTGTATCATTGTAATGCCCTCTGTTTTTGAGCTTCGTTAAAATAAGCAGTAACTTATCCTTGACAGTGGCTTAGTTCACTCCCAACCTTAACGCTTACCATTTTCTATTAAATTTCTCAGTTGATCATCAATGATAACACAAATCAACATTCGGGATCCATTTTCTCTTGGAAATGACTTGATGTATCTAAAGGCATATCATATCATCAGAGGCATTAAATCTTCTTATCTTTTAAGTGGTAATATTGAACAATAATTTCCTCTGAGTTTACGCGAATGTATCTTTATGTATCTCTTTCAAATTTGTTTGTTAAAAATTTTTTGATCGTCTTTTTTGAAATGTAAATAGATGTTTAGATTAAGGAACTCAAATTGCAGAAAACTAATATCTGATAGTACTCCAACCAACCGAAGGGGCACCAACCTCCGATGATAAGAGAATCAGCTGAGATTCGTCCTGACTTTTTATTGTGGACATTACTCATGAATTTTGTATTAATCTCTTCAGAATACTATTAATAAACCAAAAACAGTTTTCAAAAATAACCAGTGTTTCTTCCTTCTCTCGGTTGGAGGTAGAATTTAGCATGATTTTGACATCAGAAAAATGCCTCGCATCAGTGAAGGATCTCTTGATGAAGCTCTTGTCGTTGAAAATTTGATCATTGGATAATTATCAATTCATACACATACGTGCTTCCAGATACCTGCTGGCGATGTTGCACAACAAACATCACTATGAGCACTTAGTGAACTTGTGAAAATCAGTATGCTTTCAATTATTAATTTAATCATTAAATTTCAATTCTAATATCGCCATACCGAATCGGTTTAGCTGGATTTTATGCACCGATCGCAACAGAAAAGACGAAAATGCAATTGTCCTCTTCAGGGAGATGGCACTGTCTGAAAACTTTTGCATGTGTGCCCTGAACTTGGTAGATTAGAATTTCAGCTCTCCTCCAAAACTGGCTTTTTCGTGGAAGAGAGATCCTGATTACCGCCAAAATTTTTGTGCGAAGTCAAAAATCAAAAATCAAAACTGGTCACATGAAACTGTAGAGAACTGAAAACGCGAAGATGAAGCAAGGATCCCTCCTCTGAAAAAAACCGCAGTTTGGAAGGAGAGCTAAAATTCTAATCTGTCATGTCCAGCAGCTCGATTGTTGAAATTTTGTGTTTGTCAGGACGACATAGATGACATAGGTTAAAAGGTGGAGCGTGATTGGTCGGCTATGTCTTATCGCTGCTTTTTCATGCCTTTGTCAGGTGGAATGGACGACATACTTAAGAAACTTAAGAGGTGCCGTTAGCTTGTCGTCAGTTCAACCCGACATAGGCACGACAAAGCAGCGATAAGACATAGCCAACCAATCACGCTCCACCTTTTAACCTATGTCATTTATGTCATCCCGACAAACCAACAACCAGGCTGCAGGGAACAAAATCACTTGATTATGAAGCTGCTTGCCTCAGATAATAACTTCGTGTCTCCTCATGAAAAAATGTATCGCTCTGTTTGCAACTTATTCTGTAGGACTGCCAAATCCGAATTCTCAACCCAACTCGACGAAAATCACGCTTCTAAGATTTTTGTTCCTCTCGATGAAGGTTTCTGTTGATGGTCGCAATCTATCGAAACTTTGTGAATTTTCATCACTTATTCTAAATGAATTTCAAGCTCAGTTTTCCTTGTGGCAAATGAAATATAATTGGAGGTATTTTAAACGTTACAGTTTTTTTCGCGTTTAGGCATTGCCACGTGTAGAAATTCAAAATCTGGTAAGTGCCATCAGGTGTTGCCTAAATGAGCCTTATGAGGTGTTGCCTAATGGTGATGGTGGTGAGAGCCTAAATGCCTTCCTTCATTAAATTTTAAATCTTTATGGGGAGATTTTCTCTCAATTGTGTTCTCATCGAAACTGTCGCTCAATCATTGCAATACCTGATGGCATTTATGAGGTTCTGAATTTCCACTCCTCTTATGAAACAGAAAAAAAGTCAGTCTTCCCCTAATTTAATTTAACGCGGCTGTCACATGAAAATTTGAGCTGAGCACGGCTTATATGAAACAAATCTTAAGTTTTGACGTCATTGATTTATTATTTCCATTGTATCACTAGTAGCTATAATCCACAACTCGGGGAAAATGGGGAAATACATATAGACAAGCTCGTTTCCACACCACCTTAGGAGAGCCCAATCAGGTACTGCTCCCGGAGGTAGAGCTTTGGCGCGTTTTTTTTAACGTGGTATCGCCAAGAGCCCTAATCCACGGGGGAGGGAAGAGGAGAGAGGAAAGGAAAGAAAAGGAAGAGGAGAGAGGAAAGGAAGAGGGGAGAAGAAAGGAAGAGAGAAAACTAAAGAAAACACTTACCAATGCTGCCGTAGCTTTATCTGTAACTGCTCCATGCAGTTTTGGATACCACTAAAAAGCAGTTGGGCCCGCAGAGGACGGAAGTAGTGCCTTCTGTAACTGATTAATGTGAAGAATTAAAACGATATCTTACCTTCGGTTGCGGCAACCAGCGGCAGCAGCAGCAGCACCTGAAACAGAGAATAAAAAAAAGAAAAAAAAGAAAAGAAAAGAAAAAAAAAGAAAAAAAAAATTCGACGATCCCGGTACGACGGTGTCCAGCAGCAGCAGCACCTGAAACAGAGAATAAAAAAAAGAAAAAAAAGAAAAGAAAAAAAAAAAAAATTCGACGATCCCGGTACGACGGTGTCCGACGATCCTGGTACGACGGTGTCCAGCAGCAGCAGGCAGCCCCAACCCTGGCTTCCCCCGTATCCTTCCCCACCTCCTCCCTTTTTTTTTTTTTTTTTTTTTTTTTTTTTTTTTTTTTTTTTT
>NW_017547174.1:2486263-2550431 GCF_001854935.1 Bemisia tabaci | reverse complement strand
AAAAAAAAAAAAAAAAAAAAAAAAAAAAAAAAAAAAAAAAAAAAAAAAAAAAAACCCTACTCCTCCCCCCGTGATCCTATTCCGCGGCCCCTCCCCCCTTGGGAACCCTACTCCGCGATCCTACATGAATCCCACGGACCCCCCTCTCCCCGGGAAAACCCCCCAAGGGAAAACCTCCAAGGGAACCCCCCTTTCCCCGGGAGCCTCCCCCTGGGAAACCTTACTCCGCGATCCTTCCCAACCCCACGAACCCCCCTTTCCCCTGGAACCTCCTCCCTGAGCGAGCCACCTCCCTCCCCCCCGAGCCCGTTTCTTCAGCCGCATCTTCTGAAACAAACAAAAACATCAAGAATTATTAGTATGATTTGCATCAGGGGAAAAGACTGGCTACTGGACTTCTGATTATTAGGCCCTCAGTTTAGTTAAAAGTACCGTTCCATCATCTTCCATGAGAGACGTATTTATCCTAGAAGGAACTGTGTACATGTGATTCGCATGAAACATGTTCCTTTCAGCATGAATATGTCCAGTAATCTCTTGTCAGCATCATTGTCAAGGCAACATGTCATAATTAATGAAATTTACTCTCCCAAATTTTAATTTTAATTGGACCGCGTTTAACAGAAAGGAACCAAGCCACATCAGCTGTTGCCAAATTTAACTGGGCAAGTCAATTTTTTATGAGAGAACGTTTGTGCGATTCCTTTGAAAATTTTAAAGAATTTGCGTTGTACTTTGAAGAAAATTCACTGAAAGTTACAAGAAAATCCGCCCAACCGTTTTCATGTAAAAAAATAATTCGGCCAATTAAATTTGGCAATAGCTGATGTGGCTTGGTTCCTTTCTGTTTAACGCGGTCCAATTGTAGTTACATACTCTCTGTGGACAACATCATGCAGCATTAATTACAAGTTCGCATTCTTTTGTAGTAATGTAACTGCATAATGCAACAAGGAACTAGCTTTTCACGTAAGTGTGTAAAACTTATATCGTACTCATGTTATTTCTGCAAAGAACCAGAAAGCCAATTTCTTTTTGCGTAATGCAGTCTAATTACTTTCAGTCGAATGCAATATCGCTTGATAGTAATACATGAGAACTATATGCAGAACTGGAAGGAAGTGTAAATATTTTAAAAAAACTGATGACATTTAATGTAGATATTTTAATACAACTGATGGCATTTAAGTTAAGTGCTGCACAATATGTTTGAAATATGTATTAGTATTTTTATAGATTTTAGAAGTGTAATCAATTAAAAATGGATTGAATAATTCATCAACTATTAAATTTTACTTTTGCTAGTTTATAATAATTAAATTTTACACAACAAATACACATTCTAGAGGGCAGGGCACTACTTCCGTCCTCAATGCGGAACATTTTCTTCGTTTCTTGCAGACCTGAAACAAAATAAGAATAAAAAAAGGAATGATTAGTTGGAGCTTAACCTAATTTGTCTGTGAAAACTTTAGCGGGAAAATGTGACTGTTTATGACAAATTGGACGTATCTGCGCTAAAAAGAACTACATCACACGCAATTCCTATGCACATAGTTCCTTTTGGCATAGATACGTCCAATTATCTTGTCGAATCTGATACTTTCCAGTATTTTCGTTTACGATTTTCATTAATTATGTGAAATGGGATGCAATATTTCTCCATTTTTCTCACATTTTCTTTTTTCTTCAACTATTGATTCCTTACGCAATTGATCAGAAATTTAATGTATTTTTCAAATGCAGACCAACTAAAACTGATTTGGTACTTCTTGGTTAGTTATGCTAAAATCTCTATTAATTTTTATACCCTCATTGATATTTTAAAATTAAAAAAAAAAAAACCGGTTCTATTCCACTATGAAAGGGTACATTGCCTTCTAGAAAACACAATCAGTGACATCTCCTTCATAGATGCACACCATGGTTTTAACTATTTTGGTTCCATAAATCACTGATATATAATTGCAATGGTTGGCATTCAGCACGCATATTGTAAAGGTGCAACGGTTGGCATTCAGCACGCATACTGTTAAGGTGCATCTTTGGCAGACCTGTAACAAATAAAGAATAAAAAAATGGAATGATTAGTCTGAACTTAACCTAACTCGAAAACAACAACTTATGGTGACTCGGTGACACTAAATTCTGTGTCAGGACGACATACGATATCGCATCAATTAGTTCCATTTTTTCAGCTTCTCGTCATTTTTCTCGAATTTTGAGATTGCGATTCTGTTGTCAGGAGACTAAATAATTCACTCGCCAATTTTGACAAAGAATACAGCGTAATATAGGTGTGGTTTTTTAGAGGAAAAATGTTGCATTAGATACTGATATTGAAACTACACTCAAATGCGATATTTTCTCTCTAAGAAAACCACACCTATATTATGTTGAATTTCTTTGTCAAAATTGGTAAGTGAATTTATTAGTCTCCTGACAACAGATTTGCGATCTCAAAATTTGAGAAAAATGACGAGTAGCTAAAAAAATGGAACCAATCAATGCGACATATCGCATGTCGTTTTGACACAAAATTAAAGAATCGACAAAAGAATCAAATCGAACTGAAGAATCTAATTAATTAATCGAATCACCTTCAGCCAAAAAATTGTTTTGTTTACTCTACATGAACTTATGAAAACTGATACTTTCTAAAAGTACTGCAATCAATTAGTACTAAAAAGTCTGGAGTTCATTATTATCATTCGGAAAATAATGCAATTAATTGTTCTCTATTTTTGTTATTTTTTCCTCTGCTGTTTACTGTGAGCAATTAAGGTGATTCGATGGTCGCCTTATTTTGTGTCAGAACAGCATGCGATGTATCGCATCAGTTGGTTCCATTTTTTCAGCTACTCGTCATTTTTCTCCAATTTTGAGATCGCAATTCTGTTGTGAGGAGACTAAAACACTCACTTACCAATTTTAACAAAGAAATTCAACATAATAAAGGCATGGTTTTTTTAGAGAGAAAATATCGCATTCAAGTGCAGTTTTGATATCAGTATCGAATGCGATGTTTTCTCTCTGAAAAAACCACGCCTTTATTACGTTGAATTTCTTTGACAAAATTGGTAAGTGAGTGCTTTGGTCTCCTGGCAACAGAATTGCGATCTCAAAATTGGAGAAAAATGACGAGCAGCGGAAAAAATGGAAACAATGATGCAATATATCGTATGCCGTTCTGACACAAAATATGGCGTCCATCGAATCACCTTATATATTTAATCACCTTACTTCCTATTGTGAAGGAGTACATTGCCCATTGAAGCAACACGGCAAGGTACATAACAATAAGGCGAGTTTCTTCATCATTTAAATCGATCCATACCATGGTTTTAACCATATTGGTACCTTCGAATCACAGAGTTCCCTCGATGCTAGGACTTGGTGGACAATAGTAAAAATAGGAAGTAAAACAGCTTTCACTATGCTCGTTTCTTGCCGATCTGAAAAAAAAATAAACAAAGGTAAATTAGTTGAGGTAAATAAAATATGAAAAGTAAAATCAAATGAAGTTGAACAATTTTCAAAGTGCTCATCTCCTACCAGATGGTAAAAAAGCAAAATGAGCAAAATCAATATGAGGTATACAAAACAAAAAACTAATATAAAATAACGTGAAACTGTTTTCACTGTGTTCGTTTCTTGCCTATCTGAAAAAGAACGGACAATAAAATCAACATGGAGATTAAAATTACCTTGATATTTGAGAGAAAAACAAAAATGCTGCAAACCAATTTTACTTACGATCAATATGCTGAAAGTAGCTTCCACCCTAGCCCTGTCTCTTGTCAATTCAGGAAGTTAGTATGAAGCTTTTGAAGAGGAGAATAAAAAATCCAACTCAACAAAATGAGTTCAAACCATTTTGAAAGGTGCTGGAAGTGCCTTCACAGTATTAGTTTCTTGCCGATCTGGAAAAAAAAAAAAAAAAAAAAAAAAAAAAAAAAAAAAAAAAAAAAAAAAAAAAAAAAAAAAAAATTAAACAAGCAAATATAGTGAACATCTAATGACAATTTACATTGTAGCTTTCTTTTTGTAGAAATTTATCAAGACGTTGTATATAGATGGCTGAAAGTAAAAAAAGCGCACCTCTGATTCAGACATTGCAAATTGCTGTTCACGTCTCATTTTTTAATCAAAAACCAATCAGCAATATTTTTTCAAATTCCTGAGAATTTTCTACTTTCTCTTGGCAACATTCATGGAAAATTTGTGTTAAATAAGTCGGCAAAGTTTTCTTGGAAAAAGTGAAACACTACAATTGAATATTTATATTTTATATAAAAAATCTCAAACGCTGTGATAGAGCTATGCAAACTTTAACTACAGCCATGTAATTTGATGTTATTCTCAATGCAAAACAGCAACCTGAAGGCAAAATTGCATTATTACTCTCAGTCTAGAATAATTCGTTTCTAATTTTTTTCTTCAAAGAAATCATGAGAAAGATTCATTCAAAGAGGAGAAGATTTAAGAAATCCATAATATTATGATACCTCAAATAAAAATTGTAAAACTCACTTGCACGTAAAAATTATTTAAATTGCGGACGCATTTCGCCGTCTCGCAACTCTGGCATCCTCAGCGCTAAGGATGCCGGAGTTGCGAGCCGGTGAAACGCGCCCGCAATTTAACTAATTTTTACGTGCAAGTGAGTTTTACAATTTTTATTTGATCAATTATCTTGTGCGGGTCTCCAAACGAATTTTGATTATGATAATCATTGTGATACCTAAGAATAAATTGAAATAGGATAAAATTAACATGTAAACTGTTCAAAAATAAAATATTTGAAGATTAAAAATTTTAAGAGTGAAAAGTAAGTAAGAATTTTAAATAGAAATTGAAAATAGAAAAAATAAATTTTAAAATTTGAAAAACAAAAATTTGAAAACTAAATAATAAAAATTTCATAATGTAAAAACTAAGTAGTAATTGAAAATAGAAAAAATAAATTTTAAAATTTGAAAAATAAAAATTTCAAAAACTAATTAATAAAAATTTCAAAAATGGAAAGTATACTGTTTAAATATGATGAAGATAACAGGCATCATAAATTATATGTTAATACTCACATGTTTGGAGCTTTACTCATGTTATGATTCCGATTGCTAACTGCACTGCACCTCTACACCACTGATTCACTACACCACTAAACCATTGACCCACTGACCCCATCACCCATTGAACCACTTCGCTCACTAAACCCACACTGATTGAACTTTAGGGGTGGGGTTACTCTTTTATAAGCTCGATCTGTAGCCATCACAAACCAACCCCCCCCCCTCCGCTGACCCCTCTTGCAATTAGGATGTAATTTAGAAACTATTTCCTTGTTTTCCAGGGCCGGGAAATCCGAACTTTTCGGAACAAAGGAAGGAAGGGACATTCCTTCGTAAACACCACAAAGGGGTCAGGTGTGCGCAAGGGTCTTTTGTTTTATTGAGATGAAGGCACTTCACGTGTCCAAAACAATGGAAGGGATATTTTTTTTCGATCCGTTATGCTAAATAAGAAGAACGCCGCATGAAAATTCAAGCGTTGCCAAACTTTCCTCTATAAAATGCCAATTTATTTTTTAGGAAAGCTACGAATATTTTTCCTTTGAATATCCAGAAATAGCGTTGATCAAATTACGATCATACGTGGATCCAGGGGGGGGGGAGGGGGCGTAGGGGGCCTACGCCCCTTCCCCATTCGCTCGAAAAAAAAGGAGGGAGAAAAAGAGAAGGAAGGGAGAAGGAAGAAACGCAGGAGAGAAAAAGGAAAGACGCGTACATTCGGTAATTAGACCACATTTTGCATTAAGGAACCACTATTTCCGGCTCATCTTAAAAATAACATATTTCAAGGGCTAACGAACAATACCTTCTGCGGGCCGATTATTGAAATTTATAGACAAAGCTATTGGCAAAGAAGGTAAAAGAGATATGGAGGATGGAATAAAAAATTAGACAAAATTTTGTTAAAAATTGCGCAGGTACATATTTGTAAGATAAATTCATTGTTTGAGTCCATTTGGCAACCTTGGAATGGAGTTACGTTCCCTCGTCCGGGAGGCGGTGAATTGAAAGAAAACAATTTTACATGTTCCACCTAAAACATGTTCCATTTGAGTAAACTGAAATAGGACGCGAAGCGCCATGTGGGGGTTGGGCCGCGTAGCGGCCAGAAGGCGTAGCTCACTGGCATTCCATAATTTCGTCCTATTCACTGAAAATTTCACTGAAGTTTCTGTAAGCTGCCGATGAAATTGAATGAAATTTTCAGACTGATTAAACCAAAAATTTCTCTGGAAAAAAATAAATTGGCGGCGGAAATTTTGAAACGTCGCATGGCGTTTGCGATACTTGGGCCGGAAGGTGACGATTTCCCTAAATTTCCAGATATATTTCAGGTGAAATTTCACGATTTAGAATCCTCTGTATAAAAATGAAATGGCGTTGGAAATTTTGAATCGCCGCATGGCGCTTGTGATACTTGGACCGGAAGGTGACGATTTCCCTTAATTTTTAGATATATTTCAAGTGAAATTCCACGAAGTGACTTTCCTCTGCAAAAAAATGAAATGGCGGCGGAAATTTTGAAACGTCGCATGGCGCTTGTGATACTTGGGCCGGAAGGTGACGATTTCCCTTAATTTTTAGATATATTTCAGGTGAAATTTCACGACTTAGAATCCTCTGTATAAAAATGAAATGGCGTTGGAAATTTTGAAACGTCGCATGGCGCTTGCAATACTTAGGCCGGAAGGTTACGATTTCCCTAAATTTCCAGATTTATTTCAAGTGATTTATTTCAGATTTATTTCTCTTACATCCCTAATGAACATACTTGAAGGACTTTTTTGTCCTCCGAGGGATCGGTATGAAACAGCGCGTTGAATGCCGAAAAACCAGCATTTTTCGCCAAAATTGGCCTTCAGACCCATGTTTAGGCCAGTGGTAGACCCCGAAATAGATCGGAAATGACCAAATCATTATGCATTCCGTAAATTATAGACCTCCGATGACCAAAAAATCGCGGAGTTGCGGAATTTCAGGGTGGGCCCAAAAAAGGCCCTTAACGATACCCCTCCACGACGAATCCTGAGGATTTTGAATTTCATGAAATTGTCACCTTCCGGTCAAAGTATCACAAGCGCCATGCGACGTTTTAAAATTTCCACCGTCATTTTATTTTTTTACAGAGAAATTTTTCAACAAAGCTGTCAGAAAATTTCACTGAATTTTCTTTGCACTGCCGATAAAATTCAGTAAAATTTTCAAATAGATTCAACCAAAAATTTCTCTGTAAACAAATAAAATCGTGGCGGAAATTTTGAAACTTCGCATGGCGCTTGTGATACTTTGGCCGGAAGGTGACGAAATTTTGCCACCCCGCGATGAGAGTGGCGTCAAAGGCGAAACTGCGCCGCTCCTGCTCCGGCGGCGCAGTAGATGCACTTTTGTGGGTCACACCGCGACCGGGAGGATCCCCAGGGGCACGCGGCGCAGTGTGGGGGGGGGGNGCTGGGGGTGGGCTGCCGGTTACGTCATTTTTTATGTCGGCGCGTGACCTTCACCGTTTTCCGTTGCGCATCGCGGATCTCGCGGACCGTCTCGCGCCCGGCGTCGTCGGGTTTCCGCCGAATCAGGGCCTTTCCCGAAACCGTGAAACGCGTATCCCCCATCGCGATATTGCCATATTTGCCCGAAGGTTTTAGGGTCCCCAGCGGTACACAGAGGATCGAGTCATTAGGAGAGATCGGACAAAATTTTCGAAACTTAAAAAGCTTATAACTCCGTTTAAACAAAATTTTGAGCTTCTGAAAGTGGTGCCATTGGTTTCCTCGTGAAATTTTCTACATTATGTACCCCTTTAAATGTAAAATCAGGATTGCTACAGTCAGGGAAAATCGGGAAATGTCAGGGGAAGTTTGTTAAATCACCTTCATCTGCTATCTAGAATGGGTTCGAGATTTTGAATAAGAAATTTTGCCCGAGAACTATTTTCAATTATGTCTTCTTAACCATCCGTCACATCTTCAATTGTCAGGGAATTTCACCAAAATGTGTCGGGGAAATCGGGAAAATGTTAGGGAATTTCATTTTCCAAATTCTGTGGTAACCCTGGAACTTTAAACGCTTACAAAATTTTGAACCTCTGAAAGTGGTTTCATTGGTTCCCTCGTGAAATTTCCTACATTATTCACCCTTTGAACTGTAAAATATGACGGAATAAACACCAAAATTTGCAGTTCTAGCCACAAATTTCATGTTCGGCCTCTCTAAATGCCTTGATCCACCGTGTGGCCGAGGTGCGAGATGAAATTTGATTTCGCCGAGCAATGAAATTTCATTTTCCATGAAATTTCAACGATTTTTCGGGGGCTGCGTACACGGGAATAAAAAACCCCGGCCGTGGAAGTGGAAGCTATACAGCCATACCGTCCGCGTGCCGGGCTGAGAGGCCGAAAGTTCCGGGAGTAGCATCCGGAGCAGTCGAAGCTACGACCCGAGCACCCGAAACTTTCGGGCTCCGAGCCCAGAACGGGCGGTATGTCAATATAGCCCATAACTTTGTTTTCAGTGTATTCAACCCACAACAATAGACTACTAGATAAGGTACGAATTTCAGCATTCTAATACATGTTTCTTTACCAAAATTTTTCGTAAAACACGATGCACACAACGAAAATTACCGAAATTAATTCCTTACGAAGACATTTAATGATTCTTGATGCGTGAATTCAAACCACCCGCTCATGAAAACTCAATGCTCTACGTGATTCACATCGCGCGCTAAACGTTATCATGACAGTCCCTCCGATATAAAAATCTGGCAACCTCAATCTTGACGCTTTGGCTCAGTTACAGCAAATTGCTAATAGTTTGAACAACACATAGTGGGAAATGAACATTGCTCGATTGAGAAGCTCGCTGAAACCGTTGTATTGGGCGATTTGACTCACGTAGAGCTTTGAGTTTCTTGTGAGCGGGCAGCTCAAATTCCTCGTAACCAATGTGAAATAAAAACGTTAATATCTTCGTTAGGAATTGGTTTCAGTAATTTTCGTTGTGTGAATCGTTTTCTACGTGAAATTCTGGTTAAGAATTATGTATCAGAATGCTTAAATTCGTACCTTGTCTAGTGGTCCATTGTCATCCTAGAATTCGATAGGAACCTTTGAATTTCACGTTTTTTGTTTGTTTTTTGTTTCGTTTGCAAAATTGATATTTTCACGTTTCTATGCGTTTCATATGGTGATCTGAGTCCATCACTGGAAAAAAAAAACACATTGGATCCAGAGTCCAGACTCTTGAAAACATTGACAAGAAAGAATACTCTTGATTCAATCGGATTTTTGCTTGAATCAAAACGAAATCCGCTTAAATTAAGAGGCTTGGTTCTTGATTTAAGCTAGATTCTAATTGAATCAAGGGTACTTTTTCTTGTCGATGTTTTTAAGAGTCTGGACTCTAGATCCAATGTGTTTTTTTTTCCAGTGATTCCAAGTTTTTTTTAAAAAAAATAAATAAATAAAAAAAAATAATGAAATTTATTCGTAGGTATGATTTTTGTTTAAAAAAATCGTTCCTTCTGACTCTTATTTTTTTAAAATCACTCTTTTTATTTCGACCTTTTTCCAAATCGTGTCTCAAATTGCCTTAGTTCCACTCCCTCCGGACATGAGACCGTGACTACACTCCGAAATGAACCCTATCGTCCATACAACTCCATGCTATTCCAGGCTCAACTCAATATGTAGTTACGCCCTTATGTCAGCCAAGCGACGGATTTTAACCCGGTCAGCGGATCCCTTCGCTGGTTTTCTTCGAAAATCGAGGATTTTCGAGCTCGATTCGGCATCCGCGCTGAGCTTCAACAGGTGGCGCTGCGCCACGCCACGCCACACCGTCAGAAAATAATAGGGGGCTGGACGAGGAGTTTTCCTCTCGGATTCCCACCCCTCGAACCCCATTATGATCTCATCGACGACAGATTTCTGCCGTGCTAAGGAAAAACGCCGTATGAACATCCGAGAGTTGCCAAATTTCTCTCGATAAATGGTTTATTTTTGAGGAACGATATGAATATTTTTCCGGAAAATTTGTCAAGAGCTTTAGATGAAATTGCGAAAAAAATTGTCTGAAAAATTGGAAGAAATGTATTTATAACTTAGCCCGAAAATTTGTGATGTACGCAAGGAAATTTGGCAACGCCTAAAGGTTCATACGGCGTTCTTCCTTAGCACGGCAAATTTGCCCCTGTGTCATCAGAGTTATGCATAGGATTCGTTATCAATCTCATCGGCCTATTTTTTCCCATACTTTCCGTCAGGAATTCAAAGAATTCCCGTCTCCCTCCTTCGAATCTGGTAATTATGAAGATTCCAGAATCTTTGCTGGCGCTTTGATCGGGGGAGTTCCAGTGGTGTGGTGTGGTGTGGCGTGAATGATGATTATTGATGTTTCCCCATTTGAGGCGATGGTAAAGAATCGATTATTGAAGTGCTCGGTTCGAACACCCTGCCTGTATATCGATCCTTTTCCATAGGTTTAAATGACAGAAAGAATTCCCGTCTTCCTTCTTCAAATCTGGTAATTATGAAGATTTCAGAATCTTGGTTGGCGCTTTGATCGGGGGAGTTCCAGTGGCGTGGCGTGGCGTGAATGATCGATTATCGATGTTTCCCCATTGGAGGCGATGGTAAAGAATCGATTATTGAGGTGTTCGTTACAAACACCCTGTATATCGATCCTTTTCCATAGGTTTAAATGACAGATCAATCGATGTATCACAAAGCACTCCACACCACTAGAGGAGTCGACGGCGAAACTACCAGACCACGTAACTCATTTTCAGTGTTCAGTGTTTGTGTTTATTTTCGTGAAGGAAAAATTACTGAATTTTTCCATTGAAGAGGTACTGAATTTCTCGAGAATGTGCTAAAAAAGTACTGATTTTTGGCCAGCCTGTTTTAGTAGACACCCTGAATAGTCGAGGAAATGTTTTAAAGTTGGGGAAAAGTCGGATAATTTTGCCAAAATTAATCGAAATTATTTTTTTTTCTTTTGAAAAATCTTAGAATTAAATTAGGCATCTGAATTCATTTGCTTCGCTTCGATACGGTACGAGTCTGATATGAAGGGTTCCTAGACGCTGTGTGTTTAGTTATGCACGCTGAAAAACTCCTTCAAATAGACGAGTATGCAATTCGCACGACCGTCGTGGCCGAATAGTTATCTCTTGAGGTTTGTAGGGGCATCTCGACGAATGACTCTTCCCAGAACTCAGGAAAAGGCTCCGAACGCGACATCAACAACCAGAATAATTGGACCACGTCAAGCAGAAAGGAACCAAGCTATTGCCAAATTTATTTGGACAATTTAATTTTTACATGGAAACGCTTGTGCGGATTTTTGTGCAAATTTCAGTGAATTTTTTGCATAGTAAGGAGCAAATTCTCTAGAATTTTCTCCCCAAAAAAATCCGCACAAACGTTCTCTCGTTAAAAATTAAATTGCTCCGTTAAATTTGGCATTAGCTGATGTGGTTTGGTTCCTTGCTGCTGAACGCGGTTCCGCTAACAAGGTTTGAAAATATTTTACGACACAATAGTGCGAGGTCTTTAAAAAGCCAGGGACCGCTAAAGATTTTTAACATGTTCCAAACATGTTTTTAACCTTTCAAAAACAGCCAAATCTTACCATAACGCACGCCGTGGATGTATATCGCCTCTATCTAAAAATATGAATTGAATTTTGCCAAAAAGAACCAAGAGCATCCCAATGTCAACGAGCATGTTCCATGGCATGTGAGCGTGTCAATGTCGGATTGTGCATTTTTTTTTTACCTTTCAAATATACACTGATCATCTAAACAAAGCTCTATCTTTACTCTCAATGAACTAAAATTCAAGACGAAAAATACTTTCGTAAATTCATTTTTTTGTAAAATTTTGCAAAGAACGTAAGTTGCACAGTCCTTGCATCATTGGCATGCTCTCGGTTCCTTCTTGCGAAATGCAGTCCAAATACTCAAAGTATTTATTTTTCAAAGAACATAATATTCCCAAAATTTGCCCGAGGTCTTTTCCTTGAAAATCGAGGAACTTTCAAATATATCAGTGCCGCTACCCTCGCTAACTTAGTCCCAAAACGTAGCCTACGATCTCCCCTCCGCTCAAAACCAAACAACGCACATCAAAGCCCTGCGATTGGGTCGGATCAAAAGCCACTCACATTCGAGTTACCCCATCCGGGAACCCAAAGGCCGCGGGGTGGGGGAGGGGGGGTTAGGGGGTTGAAGCAAACGTGTGTAAGCGCGTACGTGCTACGGTGGGGGTTGGGAGGGAAGTCGGTGAGCGGGGGGGAGGGGGTTTAAAAGTCAGGGCCGACCGCTTCAAGGTCTACGCTGTGAAATTGGTGACCATTGATCTGGGTCACCAGGTCGAAGAGTGTTAAAAAACGGAGCGCGGGCGGGGGCGGGAGGCTGGGGGGTGGGAGGGGGAAAATATGCGGAGGCCTCTCCCCGCGAGTCTCAGGTTTGCCAACTGTTGCGTTGTTTGATGAGGATGCCCGCCCTGTTCGCCGCCCGCCCGCCGCGGCTTTGTTTACCTCTCGGCCCGCGACCGCCAGGAAACGAGGTGTGATGCTATCAAAGGATGCTGTCTGATCTACCGTGCTAAGGAAGAACGCCGTATGAACCGTCAAGCGTTGCCAAATTACCTTAGATAAAACGCAAATTTTTTGGTAAATTTTTATGAATATTTTCCTCCCGATTTTTCAAATAATTTAGTTCGCAATTTTACCTTTAGATTCTGAAAATATAAAGGACAAATATTCAAGTTCAGCGAACATTGTAATACAATGTCTAGAAGGTACACTGGAAAAAAAAAAAAACACATTGGAGCTAGAGTCCAGACTCTTGAAAACATTGACAAGACAAATTACTCTTGATTCAATCAGATCATTGCTTAAATCAAAAGGAAATTCGCTCAAATTAAGAGGCTTGGTTCTTGATTTAAGCAAAAATCCGATTGAATCAAAAGTATTTTTTCTTGTCCATGTTTTTAAGAGTCTGGACTCTAGATCCAATGTGTTTTTTTTTCCAGTGTAGTAGCACTGAATATATTGGTATTGGGAGTGTAGCCGAGTGCTAGAAATAATGTAACATTTTCCTTTAAAAAACTTACATTTTATTAACAAACTTTGACCGAAGCTTGTGGAAGCAAACGCTTCATCGTCAGGGTCACAAAATCGATATCACAAAGGTCATAATTTAGTTTCAAACAAGGTAACAGATTTCAGTGGTAACAACTGATAACACGCTAAGCACTTAGCTTCATTAGTATCAATTTAGCTTGTTATTAGTTGTTACCACCAGGGCCGGATTTACCTACTTGCCGCCCATGGGCCGCCTGTATTTTGCCGCCCCCTTCTCATTCGTATTGAAACATCAATAAAAACCATCAAGTGAACGTGCTAGCGGGGGAGGGGTGCATAAGACGCGCTTACTCGTGTTGAACACATTTTTTGGAGATGCCCTATCAACAGTACTAGCAAAAGTTAAGTTTTGTAAACCTATCTCAGTGCGGACAAGGCCTTCCATTCATAAGAAATGAACGAAAGAATTATGAAAGAACAAACATGAATGCGGTTTAATGACTTTAACTTCTGTCGCCGCGCCGCGCAGACCGCACTGTGTTTGGCGCAATGCGTGAAGTGTTCACGCAGTCTTGTAGGCGCCATGCGTTTCACGCTGACCGCACTGTAGTTGGCGCAATGCGTGAAGTATTCATGCATTCTTGTAGGCGCTATCCGTTTCGCGCTGACCGCAATGACAGCAATGTGTTTGATGCAATGTGTGAAGTATTCTTGCAGTCTTGTAGGCGCTAATATGTGTTACATGCCGACCGCCGCGCCGATGGCTTCTCCTTTTCATCTCAAGTCCTCGTCATCATTGCTCTCTGCGCCGCGCCGTTCCAGGCCAGATTGCGTGTTTGGTCACTCTCTTAACTCGACTAATTAAAGGTGCTGTCTCTTCTATCACTGAAAGACGACAAAATTAAAAATTACTACACTCTCAGGAAATGAGAGACTTTGACGTTTCTTCTCGTTTGTAATTTTTTTTTTCTAAATCCGATATCTTTTTATACCTACATTTAAAAAAATTGCAAAATTTGCCGCCCTCTAGATTTGCCGTCATGTGGGCACCCCCTTAATCCGTCCCTGGTTACCGCTGAAATCTGTTACCTTGTTTGAAATTAAATTATGGCCTTTGTGATATCGATTTTGCGACCGTGACGATGAAGCGTTAGTTTCGAAAAGCTTCGATCAAAGTTTGCTAATGAAATGTAGCATAACTGCAATGTTTCAGCGTAAATTTTACATTAAAAAATGCTCCTTTAACCACCATTAATTGTAAGCTAATTTAACAACATGGGTGGTTAAAGTAGCTATATTTTGTTGTAAAATCTACATCGAAACGTTGCAGTCACTTTCTTAGCAATTGAATTGTTAAATCAGCAATTTAATTTTTGCCGTGATAGTTCCATTTTAATTTAATTACTTTTTTTTTTACTTAAGATAGCAGTGAGCACAAATCACTTGCGGTTTAATGTGAACATATCGTTGTTTTGTCTGCAATGGCGTCACTTTTTCCGCACCGACTGCTTTCTCATATAACTCGAGTTTCTTACGAATGAAGACGAGCTTTTTCGTTTTTACTCAAGTAGTCAGTTCCTCTAAACGACAGTAGTTGAATATTGAAAGAAATTCGATTCCGAAAATGAAAGTGTTATTATAAGCTCTGCCGCACCACGGCAGTTATATGTCAAAAGATTTTTAACATACGTTTTCGAGAATTGTCCCAAGCAGCTCACATAAGGCCTAACGAGTGCAGTTTGAGGAACTTCGGGCAAAATTGTTCCAGGAACTTGTTATGACTCACCTATAACTTGTTCCTGGAACCCTTGGTTTGCGGAAATAATTCGTCTAAACGGTGCTCGTGTGAACAAAGCCTGAGAAAAACTATGGAGTTTTGTCGCACGAAATCAAATGTGATGCCGCAATCATACGCTGAATTTAGCAGCTGAATGTGGAAGTCAACAGTCATCGCCCAACGGCTAAAATTTTGCAAATTCGAGTTATTTTCATCCAGATGTGTATCAAATCTACTCGAATAGTTCAGACAAATCCAACATTAGTCCGATGGTTGCTGAGAATCGTTGCGTTTTGCGCGTCACGCGCAAAATTCAGGCATTGGGCCGATGACTTCCACATTCAAGCCACATTCAGCTTTCACATTCAGCGTATGATCGCGGCATTATGTTTTTTGCCGAAAACTAAAAAAAAAAAATGAGTGAATAATCAGCAATTTTTGTCACCTATGTGAAATGGGTGATTTTTAAATGAAATCACTCCTACTTTGCGACCTGCAATATAACCTATCGCATTTTTTCACGCTTTGTGTCATGTTGCATACTTTCGTCGGCTTTCAAAATGGAATCATTTAAATCGAAAGGAACTATGTCCATCGTGACTTGAGAGCTTGAGACCGGTCATGCATGATTTCCTACGGGTTGCATCGCCTTAGTCAGAATTGTTATAATCCCTTTTGATTGAAATTGTGAAATATTGAAGAGAAAACATGTTGCGTAGTGCTCTAATTTATACTTTGTCTAGAGCTGACTCTATAAAGTCAGTTAAACTGATTATTCTAAACTAAAAATTGTTTAAAAACTGATTCCAGGTAATGCAGCAGGCCCAACGCTGGACGATGTGAAGACAGCTGACTACCATCTCATATCGTAGCTGCATCAAGGTAAGATTTTCTGAGAATTACTTTAATGCTGTACTCTTGTACTAACCTTCTTTTTTATGTAAAGTGACTGAAAAATATCCAGTTGTTAGCAATTTCATTAGGTGCATAAGTCGATTAATTTTTAAACTCGCTGGAGCCATCCATTGTATGTTTCGCTAAAGTCTTAAAGTTTTTAAAATCATTTTAATTTGACCGTGGTTTACTCACGGGAGAGGAAGCGTTCAATGCTAGTTTATCCATCTTACGGGTACATAGCGCCACCAAACTTCGTTGGATCAATATGAATTTCTTTTGAACTTACAGTGACAGAAATCCCTCTTTGAGCCAACAGGAAATCCTCCCTTTTCACACAGTATTCCTACTCCTCCAGAGAGTCATCGTCACTTTTCGGCCAAAGTATCACAGGCGCCATGCAACGTTTACAAATTTTCGCCACCATTTTATTTTTTACAGAGAAATTTTTCAACGAAACTGTCCGAAAATTTCACTGAATTCTCTTTGTGCTGCAATTAAAATTCAGTGAATTTTTCAAAGATTCAACCAACTATATCTCTGTAAAAAAATGAAATGGCGGCGGAAGTTTTGAAACGTCGCATCGCGCTTGTGATCCTTTGGCCGAAAGCTAACGATGTGATGAGGAAGGAGAAAAGAAAGGAGAATTAGAAACAAGGAGACAGAGAAAACGGAAGAAGAAGGAGTAAGGTAGCAATCTCTGTACTAAAAGCCCTGAGACCTCCTAAATTTGCATATCTGGCAACGCCTAGTTCCAGCGTTCTACCGGGCCTATTTTTAAGATTTTTGCTGCTATCGACAGGCGATTGTCTCTAAATGAGCCCGCTTTATGTAAATTTGGAAAATATGAGCCAGGTTTTTTTATAGTACGTGGTAAAGTTACAAATTTTCCCATTTAAACAATGTAAATTTTTATTTTTTGTCATTGTTCGTCTAAGCGTTTTACCGTGCCAATTTTCATGCTTTTTGCGGTTATCGACAGGTGATAGTCCCCAGATGAACTCGCTTTATTCAGATTTTGGAAATGTGACCCAGATTTTTTATAATATAGGGTACACCTGGGAGCTTACGAAGGAGGGCAAAATTTGAACTTCCCGCCATTATTCATTGGCGGGAATTGTCAGTTTCGTGGAAAATTGAATGAAGCGGGAAATTTTGAATCTTGGTTTGGTAGTAGGGTAAGGTAAGTGAATCGAAGGTATGCTCCTTTGCTACAGACTATCCCAAAGTGACGAAACGCTCCGTTCTGTTTCGTTTCAGTCTTCGCCTGAAGTTTGATGCCGCAATAACACGCTGAATTTAGCAGCTGAATGTGGAAGTCAACAGTCATCGCCCAACGGCTGAAATTTAGCAAATTCGAGTTATTTTCATCCAGGTGTGTATCAAATCTACTCGAATACATATAGTTCAGACAAATTCAACATTAGTCCGATGGTTGCTGAGAATCGTTGCTGAATTTTGCGCGTTACGCGCAAAATTCAGGCATCGGGCCGATGACTTCCACATTCAGCTCCCACATTCAGCGTGTGATTGCGGCTTGAAATAAACGCCAGTTTTTGTAATTGATTCTTATTGGTCCAATCGCTCCCGGCCAGACGAAGATCGGACAAATGAGAGTCGGGTATGAAAATCTTTCATTTATTTTGGTCGTTCATTCGTCGAAGCGGGCCTTAGAGAGCGCGAAGCGCCCTCTGAAGGTTGGGCCGCGTAGCGGTCAGGTGGCGTAGCCTTCTAATAATGAACTAATGAAAAAAGCAGCATAGAAATACGCCGCTCAGCTCCTTGAGTTAAAAATCCACCCCTTTCCCACCCCCACCCCTGCATCGGTAAGGGCCGGTAGCCTACTCCAGCCCCGCGGACGTAAACAAACACAAAACGCACAATAAAACGCACGAGGCGGCAACGGGGGGTATCAGCTCCTGTCGCAGGCTCCACGGCGCACGCGCCCCTGGCGCGCGCGAAGCCCCAACCCCCCTCCCCCCTCGGGGCCCATCCTCCCCCGCTCTCCCTCCCGCCCCCGCATCGATTTATTTTAACAGGCTGTTTTTCCTAGATTTCCCGCTACTCCTCCCCATCGCACCGCACCGCCCGCTGTCGATGACGCTGCGCCTCCCTTTAATTTTCTCACCCCCGGGGGAGGGGCGGCGGGGGGCGCGGGAGCCCCTCCCCGCCCGCGTTTCGGTGACGCGCCCCGAGCCGCGGAACCAGGACGCGCTGACGTTGGAGCCCGCGGAGGGCGTTGCCGGATTTGGCTCAAAATGGGGCTGATTATTTACATTGATAGAGAAAGGGGGCGAGGAGGGAATCGAGGTATTTCAATTCCTCTTATACTACGAATGTTGTAGCTCCGCGGATGTGCGTGAAGTATCTCGATTTCTCGAAGGCGTTTTTGTAGTTATTTACATTGGTAGAGAAAGAGGGCGAGGAGGGAATTGAGGTAATTCTAATTCCTCGGGTGATACGAATGTTTTAGCTCCGCGGATGTGCGTGAAGTATCTCGATTTCTTGAAGGCATTTTGTGGTTATTTACATTAATAGAGAAAGAGGGCGAGGAGGGAATTGAGGTATTTCAATTCCTCGGGTAATACGAATGGTTTTGTTCCGCGGATGTGCGTGGAGTATCTCGACTTCTTGAAGGCGTTTTCGTCTGGTGTTCAGCGACCGGGATTAGTCAGGGAATTGTTTTGTGTGAGGGGGTTTGATTTAGTATCAGAAGGGTGTCTACAAGTCCGGAATTTCCGGAAAGTCCGAAAATAGCACTGATTTTTTAAGGGCGGTCCGGAAGTACTGAAAAAGTGCGGAAATTCCGCAAAAAGGTTCGGAATTTTTTTATATATTTTGCCATTTCTGGCGCAATTTCAAATTTTCGTAATTTTTCGAAGTTCGTCAAATGGAGGGACTGAAAAAGTACGAAATTTTTCTGCTGGAGGAGGTACTAGAGTTCTCGAGAATGTACTGAAAAATTACTGTGAAAGTACTTATTTTTTACCAGCCTGTTTTAGTAGACACCCTGATCAGGGATAACTTCAGGGAATCCGTAAAAATTCTGCATTTCAGGGAATTTTATTTCGCAAGCGATTTTTGTGTCAGAGTAACGGCTGGGAAATCGAAAAACACGGATTTTTCGGGGTTTGTTTCGTGAATTTTACTCTCGCGGAGGTTTCTACCAAACTTTTTACCAAAATTTTCGCTAATGTCTTTCAAATTTTAAAAATGAGGCAAAAATTTATCGCATAAGTTAGTGCACCATTTGTTTTGCTCTATTTATTACATTCTATTCCTAAGACATGAAAAAATTCGCGCTTACATCTAATCAGTTCTACAGTCTCGAAAAATTAGGAATCTTTTCCTTTTTTTGTCAGAGAATTATTTTTTCTGTCCGTCAGGGAAATTAAAATTTTTCCCCGTCTTTTGGTAGTTTTTGTCAGGGAAATGTCAGAGAATTTGTTTTTGAGATTTACACCCTGTACGAAGTAGGGCTGATTATTTACATCGATACACGAAGAGGATGAACGAAATTGAGATATTTTAATTCCTCGGGCGATGCAAATGTTTTAACTCTGCGGATGTGCGTGAAGTATCTCAACTTCTTGAAGGGAGTTTTGTGATTTGAAGGTTTCATTATTCGAGGTTGGAAAGTCACTTGTACCTCTCGTTACCGGAGAAACGCCGTATGAGCCTTCAGGCGTTAACAAATTTCTTTTGATAGAATACGAATCTAAAGGGAAAGTCGTATGTAAATCATATAATTTAGTCCGTCATTTAATGTAAAATATGTGAAAATTACAAGGAAAAATATGCATAACCTACCCTAAAAATAAATGTTTCATTCGGGGAAATTTGGCTACTCTCTAAAGTTCATACGGCGTATCTCCTTAGCACAACAGTTTAGCTCTCGTGTAAAATTCCTTGAAAAGTCCCTGAAAGTCATGAACTTCGGTTCCGAAAACCTATGATGGATCTTAACAGGCCCAGATACACCTGCGGCTCACAAGCGCGCGTTGAAAGTGAAGCACTAGTAGGCAAGGAGGATTTCGATAGCTCGACGTCAAGCACTGAAAAAAAAATCTCGGTGTATTTACTAAGAAAAAGTTAAAATTACCAAGAATTCAGGGTTCTATTTGATCCCAGTTTTTTCTTGGTAAAATTACCATTTATGGAATGGGTAATTTCACCCAGAAATCTCGGTCAAATTATCGAACTTTCTCGGTAATTTTACTGAAACTTGGTAAAAACGCCAATATTTTTTATCGACTGTGGTAGAATTACCAAGGTAAAATGGCAATTTTACCGGGCATTGATTACCAATAAAAGTGGTATTCTTACCTGAAAAAACAGTAAAAATACCGGTCTTTAGGTAAGCTTACCAGTCTCTGTCTTGGTAAAATTACCAATAATTGGTAAAAAAAAAGTGAGATGGTAAAGGTTCCAACGGACCGTGGTAAAAACGCCGAGAATTTTTTTCAGTGAGCGATCGAAATTTTGGTTTCCGATTGGTGTTTCACTTTCAACAAGCGCTTGTAACTCGCAGGTGTACCAGCGCCTTTGGCAAAATCGCGTCATTTCAGCGTAACTGAGCGGTTGACACGTGGAGACGAAGAAATTTGCACGGCTGGAGCTGGAGATCCGATACCGATTTCGCACGCTTCGACGCTTGCTGTTGACCACGGATGATTGATGTCCGATGACTTTGTATCGAGTTCCAGCGGGTACGGTTTGATACGTCGTCAGTGCTTGAAACAATATTCGAATCTGCGTAGCGCGCCCTTCGGTCGCACAATCATGCCGCATGCCGTTTAGCTCGTATTCGATACAGCGATACAATGGACCACTAGACAAGGTACGAATTTCAGCATTCTGTTCTGATACATGTTACTTTACTAAAATTTTACGTAAAATACGACGCGCACAACGAAAATTACCGAAATCAACTCCTTCCAAAGATATTTAATGATTCCTGATGCATGAATTCAAACCACCCGCTCATGAAATCTCAACGCTCTACGTGATTCACATAGCGTGCTAAGCGTTATCATGACAGTCTATGCGATATAAAAATCTGGCAACTCAATCTTGACGCTTTGGCTCAGCTGTAGCAAATTGCTTATAGTTTGAACAACACATGGTGGGAAATGAACATTACTCGATTTAGAAGCTTGTTGAAACCATTGTAGTGCGCGATTTGACTCACGTAGAGCTTTGAGTTTTTTTCAGCGGGCAGTTCAAATTCCTCGTAACCAATGTCAAATAAAAACGTTAATATCTTCGTTTGCAGTTTGTTTCATTAGTTTTCGTCGCGCGAATCGTGCTTTACGTGAAATTCTGGTTAAGAAACATGTATCAGAATGCTTAAATTCGTACCTTGTAAGTGGTCCATTCGTTTTTTTAAAAAACGAAAAAGTACATTAAGATTTGGACCTATGAGAGACATAATGACCCAAGGATGCTTCATTTTAAGTATGAGTTTAAAACAAATAAAGTAATTCAATTCTCGTTAGCGTGTGCTTTGCGGTGTTGACGGTCCACACGGAGAAAAATCTATGGCCTGAGTGTCTACAAGTCCGGAATTTCCGGAAAGTTCGAATATAGTACTGATTTTTCAAGTTGGGTCCGGAAGTACTGAAAAATTGCGGCAATATCGCAAGAAGGTCCGGAGTCTTTTCATTTTTGTCGCAATTCGAGCGAGAAATTCAAATTTTTGAAATTTTTCGAATTTCGGCAACTGGAGGTACTGAATATGTAATGTTAAGGAGGTACTGAATTTTTTGGGAATGTACTGAAAAAGTACTATAAAAGTACTGATTTTTGGCCGGCCTGCTTTAGTGGACACCCTGAAATGGCTTATAAACCAATTAGTCGTTCATATGGAACACCACCAATAGTAGTGAAGGCAACATATAATACTAATAATAGTACATATAACTTAGTTATGATAGTGGAAACCGAGAGACTTGTAAAAGCAGCCCGAAACAAACGACAATCGAAAACACAGGAAAATGCGGTAACAAGGCTAGTGTGGAAACAACTGCCTGTGTATTTTGTATTTTAGCCTTGTTTCCGCATTTTCCTGTTTTTTTGATCAGTTACGATATATGGATTGCATTTTGCAAAAAGGAACCACTAGCATTGCAATGTTGCTAAGATTGTGCAACTTCTTCTGTCTCGGAGGAAAAACCCGATTATCCCTTAATAGTATCTATTTTACTCGCTAAAAACTGTAAATTTAAGACAAAAATTACCATCTAAATTTCATAGTTTTTCACAATTTCCGCAATTTTATCGCAAAAGATGAAGTTGCACAATCTTAGCATCATTGCAATGCTAGTGGTTCCTTTTTGCAAAATGCAATCCAATTGGTTTATAAACCATAGCTTTTTCTCAGTGCAGGATCAGTCCTGCGTCCATTTTGCAGTGAAGAGAAGATCCCTTCACCTCCTTTCGTGTTCAAAAAGAAAGAAGCTGATTCCATTCAATCCCGGGACAAGCCGGACAGAGACAAAGATTTCGCGTTCATTTCACCATGAATGAAGGCAATTATTTGTTCCGCATCTTGACACACCGACGCAGATTTAGCGTAGATAGAAGAATAGATGCTACCGCTTCGGCCCGCGCGCGGGCCGCGGTTCACGGAAGGCTCCTTTCGGTCCAAGGCTTAACGGTCAAAGGACTTCTAGAACCTTCCCCCTAGTTTTCGTAAGAATACAAGAACCTCAAGCCGCTCCGGAGCCGCATCCAGTGCTCCTCAGTTGCACAGAATATATATATATTCTGTGTCAGTTGTTCTCCTGTGTACGATTGTCCAGGACCTTCTACGTTTCGGTGAAGTGGTTTTTTCCTGCGGTTTTTGGCGCAAGCTTTACCAATGGACCACTAGACAAGGTAGGATTTTCAGCATTCTTATACATGTTTCTCCATCAAAATTTCACTTAAAACACGATGCGCACAACAAAAATTACCGAAATCAATTCTTTACGAAGATATTTAATGATTCTTGGTGCGTGAATTGAAACCACCCGCTCATTAAAACTCAATGCTCTACGTGATTCACATTGCGCGCTAAACATTATCATGATAGTCTTCGCGATATAAAAATCTGGCAACCTCAGTCTTGACGCTTTGGCTCAGCTATAGCAAATTGCTTATAGTTTGAAACTACATGGCGGGAAATGAACATTGCTCGGTTTAGAAGCTTGCTGAAATCGTTGTAGTGCGCGATTTGACTCACGTAGAGCTTTGAGTTTCTTGTGAGCGGGCAGTAATTGAAATTCCTCGTAACAAATGTGAAATGAAAACGTTAATATCTTCGTTAGGAGTTGATTTCTGTAATTTTCGTTGTGCGAATCGTGTTTTACGTGAAATTCTGGTTAAGAAACTTGTATCAAATTGCTTAAATTCGTACCTTGTCTAGTGGTCCATTTCCTCTTAGCGCAAAAGCCGAAGTTTTTGCGCACCTGCTTAAGTGACAAGTGCATTGCTTTTTACGGACGGACCTGGAGAAAATTCCTTGCGAGTGGCTGAGAATCCCTCTACCGATCATTTTCGACTGGATCCTTGTGTTCTTCATCGTTCAGTTCAGCAACACTTTTCATTGTGAGTATATTTTAAAGAGACTCATACGCATCCACAATACTGCCGTGCGAAAGAAAAACGCCGTTTAAACCTTCAGGCGTTGCCAAATTGCCTTTGATGAAACACGAATTTCCTGGTAAACTTATGAATATTTTCCTTCCAATTTTTCAGACAATTTTGTTCGCGATTTAATCTAAAATGTCTTCTAATAAAAATGTGCACAACTTTCTTCGAAAGTACTTGTTTGATTTGGGGAAATTTGGCAATTCTCGAATGTTCATGCGGCGTTCTTCGTTAGCTTGTCAGAATACGAGTTGACTTTAGATTTAATATCTGGGACACAGATCTTGAAACAAAACTTTTACTATGACCACACGAGTTCAATTCCTTTGCCGCATTACAGTGCAACTTAACGTCCTCTGTTGGCAAAAACATTAAAAAACAAACAAATTCGGTTGCACCTTTTTACGAGCAATCTAGAGTGTTCCTCATCGAAATCTCAAAATCCAATTGTTTAATTTTATTTGGCAAAAATAGCTGTGTTGAAAATGTTTCCTTCGCGGACGATAGTAGTAGTCCAAGAGCCAGCACCGAATTATCTAACAGGAGAGTATAAGAATTTTCACATACATTCTTAGATCGGGACACTCGAGTGAAGCAAGGATCGGGCAGTCTGGCTGGTCATAGCCGCTGGGTTCAAAATTTGAGACCCATCAAATTTCCGAAAAATTGCGTAAAATTTAACCGGAAAGTATTATAGTTGGTTTTAGTCTCATATTGTAGGGGTGACTTCCCTGATTAGATATTACCTTGCCAGACCGTCGAATTCCGCTGGGAAAGGGTTGCCAGACCGCCCGAAAGTTCCGAAAAATTGCGCAAATTTTAACCGGAAAGTATTATAGTTGATTTTAGTCTCATTTTGTAGGGGTGACTTCCCTGAGTAGATATTACCTTGCCAGACCGTCGAACTCCGCTGGGAAAGGGTTGCCAGACCGCCCGAAAGTTGCTAAAATCGACCTTTTTTGCCTCATGTGAATGCACAATAGTCCATAGCCAACCTTCCTCAAAATAGGGGTTTACCTTCCACATTCTGGAAAAAAATCTCTAGCATATGTATCCTATGTGTTTTTTAGCGCTAAGTTCGAATCTGAACTTTGCTACCTTCGATTTTTGCCGCTAAAGCCGCCATCTTGAAAAGACGTTGCCAAATCTCATTTTTGTCCAAGAATCGGTAATAACTCGTTCCCTGTGCGTCGGACGACAAATAAAGTTCTGCAAAGCGAAAGTACGTTAAATTTTGAAACATGCATCAAAGTTTTGATACAATGCATGTACCGTCCACCAGAGCGCGCTGAAACCGCGGGAAATTTGAAAAAATTGTCATTTTTCCTTAACACCTTTTTTTCTGGGCAATTTTTCGGCGAAAATGGTCGTGGAAAAGTGAAGTCAGCGAAAAATGCTACAAGAAAGACTCTCAATTTTTGGACTAATCACTGTTTTTACAGAAGTTAGGAGCGCTTGAAGTCGAAGACACCAACGGCCGAAATCGGCGTCAACGCTGGATCACGGTTCTGTCATATTATAAGGATTGTACTTAATATGGTTTCATGACGTATTATTTTAGCTTTGAGGCATTGAATCTCGCTGTGAACATTACAGTTAGAGGTTTCAATTCACCCAGTATGGCATCCCTTTCTAGATCCCTGCTCTGTCCCTATTCCCGCAGGTCTCGCAAAATTATGATGGGGCACTTTCCTTTCAGGGTCTAAATTTTTTCGATCCCGGGGGTAAAATAGTTGAAGTCGCCTAACCATCATTTCAGCATCATTATTAGGAATGTGAATTGTTAGTCGAACCAATTTTAATATCTGAGGTTCCAAACTTTGCGAACAGGGTCACAGGAGCCTGAACATTGAAGTTCCTGCCAACTTTAATTTTCAGGTCCCTGTGACCCTGTTCGCGATGTCCGGAACAGGGTTATCGTCAGGTTTTCGAATTTTTCAGGCGTCAATGCTTTTTCCCTTATTTTCTTGGGAGGAATCCTCCCTCAAGGCACTTTCACAGAAATCACAGCAACATAAATACGAAGATAATATTCAGTAAAATACTCGGGGCGTTTTTGTGTCTCACGACACCATTACCAATCGCTAAAAAGTACAAAAGAAAAAATAAATTAAAATCAAAAGAAACCAGCATGGCATCACATGGTGATGGTCAACATACTGAGACAAGTACCATCACCATGTAACGCCGTGCTGGTTTCTTTTGATTTTAATTTCTTTTTTTTTATTTTTGTACTTCTTGGCGGTTGATGATGGTGTCATGAGACACCGAAACGTCCCGTGCATTTTTATGTATATTATAGCCTTATTTCCGCCGTGTCCTTTGTTTTCTTTATGCTATTTCTGTTTTGGGCTGTCTGTGTACTTATGTCTTTGTTTCATAAATACAAATATGTGCACCGAATAAGGCCGTTTTCTTACACCCAGCGGTCAACTGTCACATAATCTGTTTGGCAGCAGCATTTGAGATTTGCAGGAAAATATTTTTATCAGCTCCTCCGGTTTAGGCTTCTTCCCTACTAAGTATCGGCGACAAATAATTCTTTGTTGGCACGCAGACATATTTAATCTAAACTTGCGGGTTCGTCCTAAAATAGTGTTTTTGGGCCTCCTCCGTAGAGCAAGGCAACGAGTCAAATTTTGGATTGCCGTTTTTACCAGGCTTCATACCATCATTATTCAGAGAAGTTTCTTCGGAGTTTTTATAACCCTACAGAGCAAAAGCTGCACACGTGTACACTTAAGGGTGCACAGTTTTGTGCGGAAATGTATGGAAAAATCCATGCAGGAGGATTTCTCACTCATAGAGGAAGTAGCAGAATTCGACGATTCAGAGGCGGTACAAAGAGCCTCCCAAAAAAGAGGCTGATTTTGGCCCCTTTTTAGGTATTCGATTCGACCATCGGACCAAGGTTTAAATGGAAGCTTATATCAACAGAAAACTCAGGAAAAAATTTCAAGATGAGTATAGGAACCGTTTTCGAGTTACGGGGGGGCAAAGGGGTCACAATCCGGCCTAATTTTTTGCTGTTTTCTTGTAGAATTGATGTATCGGCGGGGTTCTTATCGTTGTTTACGCATGTGTAGCACAGGCATTCCTACGTATTTTTACTCGTAAAATCGATTTTTAACGTTGCCGAATCGATAAACTGATCAGTTAAATCGATTTTGAACGATTTTTCAAGGAAAATCGATGATTTTTTAGGATCGAAATTGTTTATTTTCGATTCATGAATGAATAAATGCACCTGAATAGACTAAAGCACACGTAGCCCTATGTATTTTGACACGGAGAATTGATTTTTAACGTTGACGAGTCGATTTATCTATCTTTTGTATCGAATTTTTGCGATTTTTTACGGAAAATCGATGACTTTTCGGCATTAAAATCGGGTTTACTCCATCCGAGAGCGAAGATATGTACCCAACATGATTGGAGCACATCGACTCTTACTTATTTTTATACGTGGAATCGATCTATAACCTCGATGAGTCGATATAGCGATCGATTGTATTGAATTTTTGCGATTTTTTGCGGAAAATCGATGGTTTATCGGGATTGAGATCGGTGTCTCTCCATCCAAGATCGGAGAAATGTACCCTTCATGATTGGAGCACATCAGTTCTTACGTAGGTATTTCTACACGTAGAATCAATTTTAAACGTCGACGAGTCGATATATCGATCTGACGTACACAACTCTTGCGATTTTTTACGGATATTCGATGGTTCTTTTGGATCGGCATTGGAAAAATCTACCAGACATGACTGGAGCACATCGATTCGTTTCTGATTATTCTCGCAAAATCAATTTTTGAAGTCGACGAGTCGATATATTCACTGGTCATATTGACTTCTTAAGATTTCTATGGAAAATCGATTTTTTGATCAGGAATGAAATTGGTTACTTACGGTCCGAGGGTGAAGATATGCACCTGACACGGTTGGAGCACGCCGTTTCCACGTACTTTTACACGTAGAATCATTTTTAAGGTTGACGAGTCGGTTTGGCGATCTGACAAATCAATTTTTTGTGATTTATGAAAATCCGATGGTTTCTTGAAGTTGAAATAGTTTTGATTTTAATCAAAATGGGAATGAAGGCATGCACCCGACACGACTACATTTTCTGTTAATCCGACGGAACCAAATCCATTGACACCAGAGTGAATGAGTGAATGAATGACTTCACTTAAATGATTTAAGAAAATACATACACGTATCAAAGTACTTTGTTATGGAATAGTATGAGAATTCCGGATCAGCATATTTGAAGGAAGATAAAACTTTCCTTCAAATATGCTGGAGAGACACCGATCTCAATCCCGATAAACCATCGATTTTCCGCAAAAAATCGCAAAAATTCAATACAATCGATCGCTATATCGACTCATCGAGGTTATAGATCGATTCCACGTATAAAAATACGTAAGAGTCGATGTGCTCCAATCATGTTGGGTACATATCTCCGCTCTCGGATGGAGTAAACCCGATTTTAATGCCGAAAAGTCATCGATTTTCCGTAAAAAATCGCAAAAATTCGATACAAAAGATAGATAAATCGACTCGTCAACGTTAAAAATCAATTCTCCGTGTCAAAATACATAGGGCTACGTGTGCTTTAGTCTATTCAGGTGCATTTATTCATTCATGAATCGAAAATAAACAATTTCGATCCTAAAAAATCATCGATTTTCCTTGAAAAATCGTTCAAAATCGATTTAACTGATCAGTTTATCGATTCGGCAACGTTAAAAATCGATTCTACGAGTAAAAATACGTAGGAATGCCTGTGCTACACATGCGTAAACAACGATAAGAACCCCGCCGATACATCAATTCTACAAGAAAACAGCAAAAAATTAGGCCGGATTGTGACCCCTTTGCCCCCCCGTAACTCGAAAACGGTTCCTATACTCATCTTGAAATTTTTTCCTGAGTTTTCTGTTGATATAAGCTTCCATTTAAACCTTGGTCCGATGGTCGAATCGAATACCTAAAAAGGGGCCAAAATCAGCCTCTTTTTTGGGAGGCTCTTTGTACCGCCTCTGAATCGTCGAATTCTGCTACTTCCTCTATGAGTGAGAAATCCTCCTGCATGGATTTTTCCATACATTTCCGCACAAAACTGTGCACCCTTAAGTGTACACGTGTGCAGCTTTTGCTCTGTAGGGTTATAAAAACTCCGAAGAAACTTCTCTGAATAATGATGGTATGAAGCCTGGTAAAAACGGCAATCCAAAATTTGACTCGTTGCCTTGCTCTACGGAGGAGGCCCAAAAACACTATTTTAGGACGAACCCGCAAGTTTAGATTAAATATGTCTGCGTGCCAACAAAGAATTATTTGTCGCCGATACTTAGTAGGGAAGAAGCCTAAACCGGAGGAGCTGATAAAAATATTTTCCTGCAAATCTCAAATGCTGCTGCCAAACAGATTATGTGACAGTTGACCGCTGGGTGTAAGAAAACGGCCTTATTCGGTGCACATATTTGTATTTATGAAACAAAGACATAAGTACACAGACAGCCCAAAACAGAAATAGCATAAAGAAAACAAAGGACACGGCGGAAATAAGGCTATAATATACATAAAAATGCACGGGACGTTTCGGTGTCTCATGACACCATCATCAACCGCCAAGAAGTACAAAAATAAAAAAAAAGAAATTAAAATCAAAAGAAACCAGCACGGCGTTACATGGTGATGGTACTTGTCTCAGTATGTTGACCATCACCATGTGATGCCATGCTGGTTTCTTTTGATTTTAATTTATTTTTTCTTTTGTACTTTTTAGCGATTGGTAATGGTGTCGTGAGACACAAAAACGCCCCGAGTATTTTACTGAATATTATCTTCGTATTTATGTTGCTGTGATTTCTGTGAAAGTGCCTTGAGGGAGGATTCCTCCCAAGAAAATAAGGGAAAAAGCATTGACGCCTGAAAAATTCGAAAACCTGACGATAACCCTGTTCCGGACATCGCGAACAGGGTCACAGGGACCTGAAAATTAAAGTTGGCAGGAACTTCAATGTTCAGGCTCCTGTGACCCTGTTCGCAAAGTTTGGAACCTCAGATATTAAAATTGGTTCGACTAACAATTCACATTCCTAATAATGATGCTGAAATGATGGTTAGGCGACTTCAACTATTTTACCCCCGGGATCGAAAAAATTTAGACCCTGAAAGGAAAGTGCCCCATCATAATTTTGCGAGACCTGCGGGAATAGGGACAGAGCAGGGATCTAGAAAGGGATGCCATACTGGGTGAATTGAAACCTCTAACTGTAATGTTCACAGCGAGATTCAATGCCTCAAAGCTAAAATAATACGTCATGAAACCATATTAAGTACAATCCTTATAATATGACAGAACCGTGATCCAGCGTTGACGCCGATTTCGGCCGTTGGTGTCTTCGACTTCAAGCGCTCCTAACTTCTGTAAAAACAGTGATTAGTCCAAAAATTGAGAGTCTTTCTTGTAGCATTTTTCGCTGACTTCACTTTTCCACGACCATTTTCGCCGAAAAATTGCCCAGAAAAAAAGGTGTTAAGGAAAAATGACAATTTTTTCAAATTTCCCGCGGTTTCAGCGCGCTCTGGTGGACGGTACATGCATTGTATCAAAACTTTGATGCATGTTTCAAAATTTAACGTACTTTCGCTTTGCAGAACTTTATTTGTCGTCCGACGCACAGGGAACGAGTTATTACCGATTCTTGGACAAAAATGAGATTTGGCAACGTCTTTTCAAGATGGCGGCTTTAGCGGCAAAAATCGAAGGTAGCAAAGTTCAGATTCGAACTTAGCGCTAAAAAACACATAGGATACATATGCTAGAGATTTTTTTCCAGAATGTGGAAGGTAAACCCCTATTTTGAGGAAGGTTGGCTATGGACTATTGTGCATTCACATGAGGCAAAAAAGGTCGATTTTAGCAACTTTCGGGCGGTCTGGCAACCCTTTCCCAGCGGAGTTCGACGGTCTGGCAAGGTAATATCTACTCAGGGAAGTCACCCCTACAAAATGAGACTAAAATCAACTATAATACTTTCCGGTTAAAATTTGCGCAATTTTTCGGAACTTTCGGGCGGTCTGGCAACCCTTTCCCAGCGGAATTCGACGGTCTGGCAAGGTAATATCTAATCAGGGAAGTCACCCCTACAATATGAGACTAAAACCAACTATAATACTTTCCGGTTAAATTTTACGCAATTTTTCGGAAATTTGATGGGTCTCAAATTTTGAACCCAGCGGCTATGACCAGCCAGACTGCCCGATCCTTGCTTCACTCGAGTGTCCCGATCTAAGAATGTATGTGAAAATTCTTATACTCTCCGGTTAGATAATTCGGTGCTGGCTCTCGGTCTATAGTGGCGTGGCATGCTTTGCGATAGATCTATGTTTCCCCGTTTGAAGCTATGGTAAAGAATCGCTTATTAAGGTGTTCGTTGCGAACACCCTGTTTATCGATCCTTTTCCATAGGTTTAAATGGTAGGTAAGTCGATATATCGCAAAGCTTCCCACGCCACTGCATAGTCCCTTTTTCGTGATCGGTTACATATTGGAACTTATGAGGCCGACTTTTTTTTTCAAATTTTCATAATATTTTTTAAAGAAAAAATCAATTATTAAAATTCTTCAAATTTTGAATAACCCGGAACACCAGAATCGAATTATTTGGACTTGTTTTGGAAATGGGAACTAAAATTTCTCGCTCGTTCGAAAATAACACTCATGTACAAATGAACCGCGTTAAGCAGAAAGGAACCAAACCACATCAGCTTTTGCCCAATTTAATTGGGCAATTGCATTCTTTACATGGAAACGGTTGTGCGGATTTTTGTGCTTTCAATGAATTTTTTGCATAGTACGAAGCAAATTCCTTAAAATTTTCAAATAAATCCACACAAACGCTCTCTTGTTGAAAACTAAATTGCTCGGTTAAATTTGGCAATAGCTAATGTGGCTCGGTTCCTTTCTGCTAAACGCGGTCCAAATTAGGTAATTAAAGGTACATATTTTGTTTCCAAACTTACAATGAGTCAGAAGTCGTTGCTCCAAATTGCAAAATGCATTCATTTGTAATTCAAAAACTCTGAGAGGTGGGAGAAATAACCAATCCGTTCGTTTTGCGCTTATTAATGACAGCAGTGGCGAGGCGTCAATGATCGATTTTCGATATTTTCCCATCTGAAACTATAGTAAAGAATCGATTATTAAGGTCTATCGATTCTTCCATAGGTTTAAATGGCAGAACAATCGATATATCGCAAAGCACGCCACACCACTGATTCACTGCGCATTTTTCGAATTGAAGAAAATCAAGGCGAGATTGGTGCGACAAGGGCCCTTCTCGGTTGCGATGTTTTAGAATCCCCATCGCTACTTTATATTTTAGAGAGGAAAATTACGGATTAATTTTCCTTCCTTTAATCTTTGGTTTCGTTTAGAACGTGTTCACTGGAAAAAAAAAAAACACATTGGATCTAGAGTCCAGACTCTTAAAAACATCGACAAGAAAAAATACTCTTGATTCAATCAGATTTAAGCTTAAATCAAGAACCAAGCCTCTTAATTTGAGTGGATTTCCTTTTGATCTAAGCTTAAATCTGATTGAATCAAGAGTCCGTTTTCTTGTCAATGTTTTCAAGAGTCTGGACTCTGGATCCAATGTGTTTTTTTTTCCAGTGTTTAATCATAAAGGATATTCAGAAAATGTTTCTACGAATTACATTCGATGACTGAAGTGTGAAACTATGCATCTCCGTTTGCAACGTCGCAGACTTCCGGTCATACTTTTATTTTTGCTCTGCAAATCCAGTCAACTTAAGTTATTGAATACTTCCTTTATTTAGCTTCCCTGTAAGCAGAATATTTCGTAGAAATCTCAAACTGTATAATTGACTGGTTTTTTGTTTTTGGAAAAAACAAAATAAGAGCAGACATTTTGAAACACCGGAAAACAAAAAGAGGTAATGAAAGATATATGCTAGCGCAGATTCTAAGACACCGAAACCAAGAAGCGCCAATTCTCCACCCAGCCATGTTTCACAATTTTCTGATTTTGATCAGTTTAAGTGTAAACCCTGCCGAAAACTACAAGCAGAGACTGGTGGAGAATAAATTCTACTGATTTTCGAGTAGAAGGTCTAGTGATCAATAGAAATTCTTTAGTCGTTTTTTGCCATGATGCTTTTCAATGTTTAAGAATTTTTTAACTGATGTATGTAAAACACTCTGTGTGTAGATGTTAGTAGAATATCTGATAATGAAAGTTGGGTCTGCGAACCAGTTTTAGCAGGAAATAAGTAGACGATTTTTTATATTTTTAATTTTTTTTTTTTTTTTTATTCGCAATGAAATATTTTTACAGGTAATTTTTTTTTTTTTATTTGTTTCACAGATCATATCCAACGCTTTTCTCTGCGATTCTTCCTCATCCTTTTCCGTGTCTTGGAAAGTATGGTGTCATCTTTAGGTGATAAAACGATTCCTTGCCACTATGGCCAAAATCCCGCCGAACGAATCATACAAAAAAAATGTTCTGCTTTGAGCATATCTCGTCGAATACCTAGCTGTCAAACTGAGAAAACAAAGTTCATAAAGGAGAGAAGCACCAATAAAATGGACATGAATAAACTAGGAAAGAAGAAGGATGTAACTAGAAATGCCGCATATTATACAAAATCCCCGTTGGCCCCCTGCTTTGGGGGCCAAAAAGGAGAAATTATCGTATTATAATGTAAATATTGTAATTTCTTGTACAGAAAACCAATAAATAACTATTCATTTGAAAAATAAGAAGGAGGATTCAGGAATGATTCAGGAAATGGTTCAATTCGGTCGATCCCCCGAAAATGCTCTCGTAGAAGAGCGACTCAACGGATTCCGGTTCCGGATGAGGAGTATCTTCGCTCAACTCTGAGGGAACCCAGATGGTGCAAAATTGGCTATTAAACAGCAGCGAAGATGTTGACACTCTGGAGCAAATGTCGACGAGCATTTCTCCCAACTGGATTGGATTGCAGCTGTTTCTTGGTGCAAATTATACGACCCTCCTCCAACCCCCCTCTCCCCGCTGAAAAAGGATGATAATGATTTCGAAAAAAAAAATGATTCAATTCGGTCGATCCCCCGAAAATGCTCTCCTAGAAGAGCGACTCAACGGATTCCGGATGAGTATCTTCTCTCAACTCTGACGGAATCCAGATGGTGCAAAACTGGCTATTAAACAGCAGCGAAGAAGTTGACACTAATGACACTCTGGAGCAAATGTCGGCGAGAATTTCTCCCAACTGGATGGGATTGGAACTGTTTCTTAATGCAAATTATCCGTCTCCAGTAATTTTAAACAATGCGAACCGTCTTAACTTGCAAAATGTAAGTATTTCTGGTTTACACTCGACTCAACGAACTCAACGACTCAACGGATTCCAGATAAGCATCTCCGCTTAACTCTGATGGAATCCAGATGGTGCAAAACTGGCTATTAAACAGCAGCGAAGATGTTGACACTCCGGAGCGAATGTCGGCAAGCATTTCTCCCAACTGGATGGGATTGGAACTGTATCTTGATGCAAATTATCCGTCTCAAGTAATTTCAAACAATGCGAACCGTCTTAACTTGCAAAATGTAAGTATTTTTGGTTTACACTGTTGATTTCGTCGATATTCTGACTAGAGGTCGTTTCTTGATTTCCAAGTGTGCCCCGGGAAAGATGGAGGTATACGCGTTTTTCCTTACACGGAAAAATTTAATTGCTGATTTAACAATTCAATTGCTAAAAAGTGACAGCATCGTTTCAACGTAGATTTTACAACAAAAAAAATGCGACTTTAACCACTGTTGTAAGCTAATATAACCACGGGGACGGTTAAAGTAGCATTTTTGTGTTGTAAAATCGACATTGAAACAGGGCAGTCACTTTTTTTAGCAATTGAATTGTCAAATCAGCAATTTAATTTTTTCCGTGAAGGAAAAACACCTTATGAATTTTCGAGAGTTGCCAAACTTTCTCTGATAAAATTTTTCTTTTTGAAGAGCGTTATGAATATTTCCTCTTGAAATTTCCAAATAAGTTACATCTGATAATACGAATAAAATCTCTGAAAATTCAAATAAAAATGTTCCCAAATTTGTTATGTTTCTCGTGACCGGGTAATTCAAATTTCCCATAGTCAATGTAACAAAAAAACTCCAATATAAGCTGATTTCAGTAATTTTCACTGCAAGAATCGTGCTCTACGTGAAATTCTGTCTAAGAAACGATAATACGAGTAAAATTCTCTGAAAATTCAAATAGAAATGTTCCCAAAGTTATGTTTCTCGTAACCGGGCAATTCAAATTTCCCATAGCCAATGTAAAATAAAAACTCCAATAAGTTGATTTCAGTAATTTTCACCACAAGAATCCTGTTCTACGTGAAATTCTGTTTTAGAAATGTGTATGCGAATGCTTAAATTCGCACTTTGTCTAGTCCAATTTTTTTCCCACCCTAGTGCCTGACCGACTTTGCATCGGTTATCTTTTCAGGCACGAATCGGTTCCGAATCCAGATCATTAGGGCTGACGACCTGAACGATGTGACGGAGGATTTTCTCGCAGATTCTGCCAATCTTTCACCGTTCATCCAAACAATGGACCACTAGATAAGGTACGATTTTCAGCATTCTGATACATGTTTCTTAACCAAAATTTTACGTAAAACATGATGCATGCAGCGAAAATTACCGAAATTAACTCCTTGCGAAGATATTTAATGATTCTTCATGCGTGAATTCAAACCACCCGCTCATGAAAACTCAATGCTCTACGTCTACGTGATTCACATCGCGCGCTAAACGTTATCATGACAGTCTCTGCGATATAAAAATCTGGCAACCTCAATCTTGACGCTTTGGCTCAGTTACAGCAAATTGCTAATAATTTGAACAACACACGGTGGGAAATGAACATTGCTCGATTGAGAAGCTTGCTGAAACCGTTGTAGTGCGCGATTTGACTCACGTAGAGCTTTCAGTTTCTTGTGAGCGGGCAGTTCAAATTCCTCGTAACCAATTTGAAAGGAAAACGTTAATATCTTCTTTAGGAGTTAGTTTCAGTAATTTTCGTTGTGTGAATCTTGTTCTACGTGAAGTTCTGGTTAAGGAACATGTATCAGATCGCTTAAATTCGTACCTTGTCTAGTGGTCCATTAGCTGATTTCAGTAATTTTCACCACAAGAATCCTGTTCTACGTGAAATTCTGTTTCAGAAATGTGTATCAGAACACTTAAATTTGCACTTTTTACCAAATTTTTCCAATCTGTCCATTTTTTTCCCTCCGCTGATGCCTGACCAATTTTGCATCGGTTATCTTTTCAGGCTTGAATCGATTCCGAGTCCAGATCATCAGGGTTGACGACCTGAACGATTTGACGGAGGATTTTCCCGCAGATTCTGCCAATCTTATATCGTCCATCCAATCAATTGCTGGCGACTGTGAGACTGCGTTCGCTGGCTCGACATCGATACTGTCGTCGCTTGTCCATCAGAAGTCCAAACAAACTACCCTCTCCGATTATTTTCATCATAATGTTTTAACTAACACTGAACGGAGTGGTTACTGATGAGCTGTCCCTATTGTGACACGTGACTGCTCTGAAACATTGGTTGTATCATCATGAACACCCTGCAGTTTCATGCGTCCCTAGGTCTCAGCATTATTCCAGTGTTTAGTATTTGAATGATTTTAATTGTAAATGCAAGTAACTAGATTAAGTATTATAGTCCTATAGTCTTAAGTAATATTTTGGAGTAATAAAAAGAAGAAAAAAGTTTGTCGTGCCCTTAGTGACTCCTCAATTCCTGCAATAATACTGCGTGCCAAGGAAGAACGCCGTATGAACATTCGAGAGTTGCCACATTTCCTTCACTAAAATGTTTATTTTTGAGGAAAGATATGAATATTCTTGAAATTTTCAGGGACTTCTGGTGAAATTGCGAACAAAATTATCTGAAAAAATGGAAGGATGATATTCATAAGTTTACCAGGAAATTTGTGTTTTATCAAAGGAAATTTGGCAACGCCTGAAAGTTCATACGGCGTTCTGCCTTAGCGCGGCAGAATAGTTCGCACAGCCGTCTCTCTTCCGAACAGTGACGAGGCCTGAATGATCGACTATCGATATTTCCCCATTTGAAGCTGTGGTAAAGAATCGATTATTAAGGTGTTCGCTGCGAACACCCTATTCATCGATCCTTTTCCATAGGTTTAAAAGACACATCAATCGATATATCACAAATCACGCCACGCCACTGCTCCCGAAGGCGGACCTGTGGTCTAACGTTGTGGCATAGTTCGTCGTTTCTCGGACGAAGAAACGTAACTCCATTCCAAAGTTGCCAACTTGACTCGGACAATTGTAATATTTTGATTAAATGAACACGTGAAATTTTTTCCCAATCTTTTTCTGATTTTTGCATGGAAATTGAGGAAAAATCAGTGACGTTTTCAGTTACGAATGCCCAATATCCTCTCGGTTAATATGCAATTTGCGAGGGGGATATTTGGCAACATTGAAATGGAGTTACGTTCCTTCGTGAGGAAACGACAAATCGCCAATACGGATCCGGACTCTGAGCTTGGCTCTTATCGGAAAGCTATTTTCATGGGCTCCAATAAATGGTTAATTATACTTTTAACAGTTCTGGGGAGGGCTGATCATCTATTTGCCGTAGAAACTTTTACGGGGAATCGAAGAAATTGGAATTTCAACACGTAAGACTGACAAGGTCTAATCACTTAAGTTCCTAGCAAGCATTTTGTCACTAGTCACAGGGTGGCAAAATTTCATGAAATATAAAATTTGGAAATTTCACGTGAAATATTTCATGAAATTCCAGAAATTCATGAAAGATATTCAAAAATACCGGTTCTGGTTACCGGTTTACTGAATCTTGCAAAAAAATTCACACAACCGTTTTCATGCAAAAAATTCAATCGCCTACTTAAATTTCTTGTTGCATAACGCGGTCCATATCAATTTTCAATGCATTGTCGTGCGGACATAAAGTCAGTGATCAAGCTGCTGGAACTACTGAAAATTGAGGGACGAGGTACGATAGTTTTTATTTCAGCAACTATTCGCGCGCGGAAGTTATGTTTGATTGCCTATCTCCTTCTTGAAGGCGTTTCATCACTGTACAAGATTCGTTCCATTCCGACCGGTGCAAAAGAGATGTCAGTGCATGTTCCCATGAAAGCCCTGGCTCTCCCTGCGATTTCCGAATAACCGCGATACCAGCATTCCCAATCGCGGATAAGGAAATCTCCAACTTATTCTCTTTTCTACTGCAACACCGAAATCTGGAATGAATACGGAGCTTAAACGCACGAAGGAGAGAGGGGCGATCCGTGATTCTCACCATTGCAAGATCCACGATTTCCGGATAACCGCGATACCGTCAGTCCCAATCGCGGAGAAGCATGCATCCAACTTCTTCTCTTCTTAATTACACCGAAAGCTGTGATGAATGCGGAGCTTAAACGCATTTTGAAGGGGGCGGGGGGGGGGGGGGGGGGGGGGTTGCTGGATCCGCAATTCTCACCAATGGAAAATCCGAGATTTCCGAACGACGCCATCTCTGCCGTGCTAAGAAGAAAAGCCGTATTCACGTTCGAGAGTTCCCAAATTCTCCTTGATAAAACATGTATTTTTGACAACATTCATGCGTATTTTTCCCTGAAATTTTCAGATATCTTAGATTAAATCGCGTACAGAATTGTCGGGAAATTTTGGAAAATGATGTTCGTAATCTTTCCCAGTAAAGTCGGTTTTTATCGTAGGAAACATGGCAACGTCTGAGGGCTCATACGGCGTTCTTCCTTAGCACGGCAGATCTGTCCCAATCGTGGATAAGCAAGTGTCTGACTTGTCCCCCTCTCCACAGCACCGAAAGCTGGCAGCTCTGCCCCGCCACGAAAGTTGGAAGTTTCCCTGTTAGGTCCGTGATTCTCGGTATTGGAATATCCGCGATTTCCGAACAACCGCGACACCATCAACCCCAATCGTGGATAAGCAAGTCTCCAACTTGTTCCCCTCTCATGAGCACCGAAAGCTGTAAGCTCTGCCCCGCCACGAAAGTTGGAAGTTTCCCTGTTAGATCCGTGATTCTTAGCACAGCAATATCCGCGATTTCTGAATAACCGCGACACCATCAGTCCCAATTGTGGATAAGCAAGTCTCCAACTTGTTCCCTTCACAACAGCAACGAAAGCTGAAAGCTTTGCCCTGCCGCGAAAGATAGAAGTTTCCCTATTACATTCGTGATTCCCAGTATTGGAATATCCGCGATTTCCGAATAACCACGACACCATCAGTCCCAATCGCGGATAAGCAAGTTTCAAGCTTGTTCCCCTCTCAAGAGCACCGAAAGCTGGAAGCTCTGCCCCGGCGCACAGTGGATCGAGTCCATAGGAGAGGTCGGACAAAATTTGGAAACTTTAAACACTTATAACTCCGCCAATACAACATTTTGAGGTTCTAAAAACGGTTTCATTGGTTTCCTCGTGCAATTTTCTCTCTTAAGCACCCCTTCAAATTTAAAACGTGACAAAATAAACATTAAAATTTCCAGTTTTAGTCAAAAACGTTATGTCCGACCTCTCTAATTGACTCGGTCCACACTGCCGTGATAGCGAAGAGAGCCGTAAGTGCAATAATGAAGTTTTGAGAAAACGGGCTCAGAAGCTTCTGACAAGATCATTTTATTGAAAGAAGCCTCCGTTCTTGGTCAAATTACCACTAATCGTCCGGAAGACTCCTAGAAATCGTATATGGATTATTAAAAATCGACTGATTTTATTTCAATTACATAAAAAGGGTATTTTTCATTTTCATGCTAGGTTATTGTCAGGCAAGACAGCTGTAAGTGCTATCCTCCGCATGCTTTCGTGGTTGCGTTTTGGACACACAACAAACACATTTTCAGGTTAAAAATCGGCAGATGAGGGCGGCATTTCTTTTGAAAGCACTGTTTTCATTGGCTGTCATGCACCTACGGCTGTCTTGAAAAAAAAACTGTGTAATTTTTTGTGCACTTACAGCTTTTACATGCGTCTCGTTTTCATTAAATTAGGATGAATTTTGCTGTTTTCGCTGTCTCAGTAATTTCAGCTAAAAGAGTTTAGACGAATTTTGAAGAAAACTCGATTTCGAAAATTTTGCACTTACGGCTCTCTTCGCTATCACGGCAGATCAGTCCCAATCGTGTATAAGCAAGTCTCCAATTTGATCTCCTCTCAAGAGCGCCGAAAGCTGGAAGCTCTGCCCGGCCGCGAAAGTTGGAATTTTCCCGGGTTGGCGGCCCTGCGCGGGCGCCCGCCGCGCCCCCAGCGGCGCCGACGGCAAACCCGGGTTCGCGCTCGGGAGCTCAGTCCCAGATCGGCCGTGGCGTGGCGTGGGGTGCAGCTCGGCATCGATCGTCCCGTCTCTCGTCCGCGATAGCCAGCCCAGTGAGGAGTCAGGTCCCCGCGTTTTCCCGTCCCGGATGTGTCGGGAGCCCCGTGCGCGTTCCCTCGTCCGTGGGCCCCGCCGGCGGCCCGCCGAGTAGCTTTTGGCGGCCACCGAGTGAAGATGAAGTGCGGTGATCGGTGAAGTGTCGGAAGAGTGTCACCATGGGCAACGTTTGTTCCTCAAGGCGGGCCGATAAGGATAACGACTCCCTCGTCTCGGAAAGGTAACGATTCAAAACACGCTCTCCCAACTCGGAATACACGCATATATCCCCGAACTCGCATATATTTGGAAATTTCGCCTTCAGTTTTTCGGATAGGCTATACAGCAGCCTTCGTGCAGTGCTGGTTGTCTATTCGAGGATTCGAAGGATTCGCTTCCTATGTTGTTTATAGATCTTGCATCGCAGTATTGTCTGGAAGGATTGCTTTGCATGATTCCTGCCTGTTCACATGCAAAATTCCAAAATTTAACGCTTCTTAGTTGAAAAGACGGATGAGCGTTGAGAGTAAATACAGAAGAATTTCAGGGATAATGTAATCTGAACATGATAACGACTATCTCGTCTCGGAAAGGTAACGATTCAAAACACGCTCTCCCAACTCGAAAATGCGTATCTTTGGAAATTTCGCCTTCGATTTTTCGGATAGGCAGTACAGCAGCCTTCGTGCAGTGCTGGTTGTCTATTCGAGGATTCGAAGGATTCGCTTACTATGTTGTTTATAGATCTTGCATAGCAGTATTGTCTTGCAGGGTTCTTATTTATTTACATACGAAAATTCGTTTTTAAACGACTCTATTAAATATGACTCTCTCGCCTCGGAAAGGTAACAATGCAAAACACACTCCCTTAACTCGATATTGCATTTCTTTGGATATTTCGCCTTCAATTTTTCAGATAGGCTATACAGCAGCCTCCACGCAGTGGTTGTTGTCTATTCGAGGATTGAAGCATTTGCTTTCTATGTTGTTTAAATAGATCTTGCATCGCAGTATTGTCTTGAAGGGTTGCTTTGCAGGGTTCTGATTTATTTACATGCGAAATTTCATTATTGAACAATTCAAAGCACACGCTCTAAAACATTTTTTTGCCCAACGCCTTCAATATTTCCGAAAGGCCATAATACGGCCTCCGTGCAAAGATTTGTACAATAATCTGTTATCTACAAATCTTGCATAATAGTGAATCGTCTCGGAGGGTTGCTTTGCAGGGTTTGCACCTGATTACATGCGATTTTTCGCAATCGATCGTCTCTTTGTTGAAACAACATAAGAGCATGGAGTGTGATTACAAAAAAATTTCAGGGATAAAATAATTTGAATATGATAATGACTAATGAAGGCAAAATTCTGAACACATTCTTCCAACTCGATAATGCACATAGTCGGATATTTTCCCTTCAATTTTTCAGATAGGCTAGAAAACAGTGCAGTGATTGTTGTGCATTTGAGAACTTGAAGAATTTGCTTTCTATGTGGTTTATAGATCTTGCATCGCAGTGTTGTCTTGAAGGGCTGCTTTGTAGGGTTCCTATTTATTTACATGCGAAAATCCATTACTTCTTTGTTGAAACGACTTATGAGTGATGATCGTAAATACAAGAGGATTTCAGGGATAGAATCATCTGAAGAAGATAAAGACTTTTTCAGGCAAGGAGGCACATTTAGAGTCTACAGTTTAGAAGGAGTTGCACGTTGGATTTGGAAATAAAGAGGCGCTTTAATTCAGTGCTTTGTTCACCGGTCCATTGTACTAAGACTCATGACAGAATATTCCAAGCTTAATGAGATCGTAATGTGTCGGAGTCATGCTCGAAGCATGATTTAGTCTCTCGAAACATTTCCTTGGAACTTCCAAGAGGCTGCATTAACTATACCCTGAAAACAAATCTACGGGCTACATATACATACCGTTCGTTCCGGGCTCATGTGCCTAAAGTTTCGGGTGCTGAAGCCGTAGTATGGATTGCTCCGGATGCTATGCCCGGAACTTTCGGCCTCGCGGATGGTATGTCTATACACTACCGTGCTACACTGGAAAAAAACCACATCGGATCTAGAGTCCAGACTCTTAAAAACATCGACAAGAAAAAATACTCTTGATTCAATCAGATTTAAGCTTAATAAATCAAGAACCAAGCCTCTAATTTGAGCGGATTTCCTTTTGATTTAAGCTTAAATCTGCTTGAATCAAGAGTCCTTTTTCTTGGCAATGTTTTTAAGAGTCTAGACTCTAGATCCAATGTGGGTTTTTTTTTTTTTCCAGTGTAAGGGAGAACGCCGTATGAACCTTCAGACGTTGCCACGTTTTCTCCGATGAATACCGAATTCACTGGGAAAATTGCGAATATTATTTTCCAAAATTTTCAGGCAATTTTGTACGCAATTTAATCTGAAATATCTGAAAATTTCAAGGAAAAACTTGCATGAATTTAGTCAAAAATACATGTTTTATCCAGGGAAATTTGGCAACTGTCGAATGTTCATACGGCGTTCTTCCTTAACACGGCAGTATAGCCCGCAAGTTCAGCTTCCATAGCCGGAATTTTTTTTCAGTAAAATTAAACCAATATTCACAATCTTGAAGTACACATTTTTTGACACACACACTCATTTTCTACAGCACATTTTGAATATGAAAATACGTGTAGAACTGTAACTCGGATATTGAGTCTTATGACAGTGTTTTACATTCAAGCAATCTGGATGTAACCTCGTCTGCTCGACGAAAAGTGGTTGCGAAAACGTTGTATCCTCACTGCCAAAATTAATGTTTCGGCAATGTTTTCGCGACCGTTTTGTTAAGTTATTTTTAGCAGCTACCGGACTGTAAACTCGATCTAAGTGTGCACATTCAGGGGGAAAAGGTTTAGTCCTGCGATTCAAAGGACTTGCCTACACGAGCGCAGTTCGGACGAATTTCGTCCCGCGAACTTCAGGTTCCAGGAACAAGTTATAGGTGAGTTATAACAAGTTCCTCGAACATATTTGCGTGAAATTCCTGGAACCGCGCTTGTGTCGACGAGGCTTAATTAAAGCTTAGTACCTCCCAAAAATCTAGGTGGTGCCATTCTAGAACTCAGCCCTTGAATCATTTTGTCTTTATATAGTACTTCTTTGTCACAATGTACTTTTGATTCCAACAGCAGTTGCAATGTTGCGCGAACTGAAATAATTGTTACCACAATAGGCCTATTGCAAACTTCAGCTAGGGGATAAAGAAGAGTCTTTCTTGTGAAAATGGCTCAAAAATCACGATAAGCGCATTGAATAAGTCTACACGTCTAATTTCACAATCTAAGGAAGAAATATGCTATTTTTCAAGCTACATACATACGAGTCGCTTTCACAGCGCTCTCTGGCGCTCTGCGACACCTAATCGCCTAATACCTATCGTGTTCTACGTGAAATTCTAGTTTAAAAACATATATCAGAATCCTTAAATTCGTGTTTTATCTAGCGGTCCATTGAATTTGCATTCACAGGATGTTAAAGTAACTGCGGGGGCAGTAAAGGCATCATCTTGGGATCACCATACACATTTTTGACATCCTAGATGCTGAAACAACATATTATTTTTTTCCATGCAACGCAGCATCTTTTAGAAGTAACTCTTAATTTTGCTCGAGCTGAAGTTTGCTACAGGCCCATTCTCGAAAACATCAATGGAGATGTTGCATGTGTGAGTAATTTGCGATTTGACTGTTGTTTCTTATGTAAAAGTTCGCGAGAAGCACGATGGTGCCACTGGTTTTCTCTGAAATCAACTCCCAAGCTCAGAAAAAGCTCTCAAGTTGAGGCCAAAATGGAGGGGATATCCCACCCTACCCTGAGAGTCCACGTCTACGTCAAGACAAACTCTCCATGCAAAGATAGGGGGCAAATACGTTGACAGGGCTGCCACTTTATTTGAGGACTCCAAAACTGAAAACACGGCACCCTGCCAATGTGTTTGCTCTCTATCTTTGCATGGAGAGTTTGTTTTGATGTAGAGGTGGACTCTCAGGGTAGGGCGGGATATCCCCTCCATTTTGGCCTCACTTTGAGAGCTTTTCTTGAGCGTGGGAGATGATTTCAGAGAAAACCAGTGGCACCATCGTGTTTCTCGCGAACTTTTTCATAAGATTCAACGGTCGAATCGCAAATCCCTCACACATGCAACATCTCCATTTTGCTCAAGCTGAAGTTTGCTGCAGGCCCACTCTCGAAAACATCAATTATTTTCTCTTTCAAAGGCCTCGAAAGAAAAGCACCAGGAATTTATCAAATCCAAAGGAACTCGAAACTCCAGATAACATTTGAAAGGGCTCTCTCGACGGGCTAAGCCACGTGGCGGAAGACGAGCCCGAAAACTAGACGCAACAATTCGGCCGTGCTAAGGAAAAACGCCGTATGAACCTTCAGGCGTTGCCACATTTCATTTAACAAAACATTAGTTTTCAAGAAAATTTGTCAATTTTTTTCTTCCAATTTCTCAGATAATTTTGTTTGGAATTTGATCTAAAACTTCTGAAAATGTCAAGAAAAAATATTCATAACTCTCCTCAAAAATAAACATTTTATCGGAGGAAATTTGGCAACTCTCGAATGTTTACACGGCGTTCTTCCGTAGTACGGCAGAATTCGGCCCTCTATTTCTCGGGAAGGACGATTTGAGGAATATTATTAGGCCGAGAGCACTCGATTAGAAGTTCGCCCCACTTTTTTGGAGCCGGCCCGGTTTCGAAAGAGATGAAGAAAACGGCGGCGGAAAGTTGTCTCGGGTCACCACAATGTGCGGTAAAATGCGGGGTTAAACGGGGATAAGTGGTGATTTTGTAGCATCATTTGGCAACAGTGCCGGGGACGATTCCAGGAAAAAAGGCGCCTGGTTCAGCCTTGCCCTAGTGAATCTTTCCGGATCAAAAGTTGGGACTTTGGGAGTCGCGTCCCGCGGAGCACTTGAGGGATTCCGGGAATCAATTTGCTCCTACTATCCTGCCGTGCTAAGGAAAAACGCCGTATGAACCTTCAGACGTTGCCAAATTTCTTTTGATAAAAACTGAATTTACTGCGAAAATTGTGTATATTTTGTTCCAAAAATTTTAGACAATATTATACGCAATTAAATCTAAAATATCTGAGAATTTTAAGGAAAAATATGCTTAAATTTCGTCAAAAATAAATGTTTTATTCAGGGAAATTTAACAACTCTCGAATGTTCATACGGCGTTTTTCCTTAGCACGGCAGTACTATCCTGTCATGCTAAGGAAAAACGCCGTATGAACCTTCAGGCGTTGCCGAATTTTCTTCGATAAAACACAAATTCCCTGGTAAACTTATTGATATTTTTCTTTCGATTTTCTCAGAGAATTTCGTTCGTATTTTAATCTAAAGCTCCTGAAAATTTCAAGGGAAAATATGCATAATTTTCCGCAAAAATAAATATTTCATCAAAGGAAATTTTCGTATTGGTATGGAGTGTGGGCAAATGCTAGAAATAATGTAGCATTTTCTTAAAAAAAAAAAAAAAAAAAAAAAAAAAAAAAAAAAAAAAAACATTTTATTAATAAACTTGGACCGATTTGTTAAATTAATTTGTTCAAAATTTGAGAGTCGCGTCCCGTGGAACACTTGAGGGATTCCGGGAATCAATTTGCTCCTACTATCCTGCTGTGCTAAGGAAAAAAAGCCGTATGAACCTTCAGGCGTTGCCAAATTTTCTTTGATAAAACACAAATTCCCTGGTAAACTTATTACTATTTTTCTTTCAATCCTCTCGGAGAATTTTGTTCGTATTTCAATCTAAAGCTCCTGAAAATGTCAAGGGAAAATATTCATAATTTTCCGCAAAAATAAATATTTCATCAAAGGAAATTTTCGTATTGGTATGGAGTGTAGCCAAGTGCTAGAAATAATGTTTTCTTTAAAAAAAGCACTTAAATTGTATTGATAAACTTATACCGATTTGTTATCAATGTTACTATTGAAAGCTGTTACCTTGTCTGAAATTACCTAAATTATGGCCTTTGTGATTTATTCTTTGTGACACTGACGGTGAAGCGGTTAATTCAAAAAGCTTCGGTCTAAGTTCATTAATTAAATGTTAGGGTGAGGGTGTGTGTGTGTGTTTTTTTTTTTTTTTTTTTTTTTTTTTTTTATTTAAAAAAAGAACCATTATTATTAACATTATTTCTAGCACTTGGCTACACTCCACCAGTATACTCAGTGCTACTACCTTTTAGACATTGTGTAATGCAATGTTCGGTGAACTTGAAAGGAAATTTGGCAACTCTCGAATGCTCATACGGCGTTCTTCCTTAGCACGGCAGTATTCCCTCTGAAAGTTTACTACAAACCCTCGACAGGGACGTCCGCACAGTGGATCGAGTCAGTAGGAGAGGTCGGACATGAACTTTTTCACGAGCACTACAAATTTTGATGTTTATTTTATCACATTCTAAATTTCAAGGGATGCTTCTGAAAGAAAATTTCACGAGGTAGCCAATAGAGCCACTTTCAGAACGTCAAAGTTTTGCGCAGACGGAGTTATAAGCGTTTAAAGTTTCAAGATTTTGTCCGACCTCTCCTATTGACTCGATCCACTGTGCGCCTGTCGCGGCTCTAGGGATGCAAACAAAAAAAATTGGTTTCGATGGAAAGTGATTTTTTACTTTTCACGAAAGGAGGGGTATCGATAAGGGTCGTTTTTGGGCTCACCCTAGCTGAATTTCCTCAACTTTTAAGATTTTTTGTAGCACTGAAAGTCTATATTTTAAGGAATGGATCATGATTTTCAGTCTCTTTTTGAGGAAAGGAAAGGGATCGATACGCGTTGATCATTGGTAAATTCTTCAAAATACTCGAATAGCGCCGCAGTGGCGAGGTGTAAATGAGCAATTATCGATATTTTCCCATTTGAAGCTATGGTAAAGAATCGATTATAAAGGTCTTCGTTGCGGACACCCCGTTTATCGATCCTTTTCCATAGGTTGACATGGCAGATCAATCGATATATCGCAAAGCTCGCCACGTTACTGGTCCGATGAAAGTCTCTCTATTCGAGTAAACTGTATTCGCATCAAAGTATCGAAGTTGAGAACCCCTCGCGCTGCTCACCGAAACCTCTGCCGACTGAATGAGACGCAGTTCAATTAATTTAACCGTCATGACTATTTAGTTGATGTCTCAGGGAGTCTTTCCCGTTTATGAGTGTCGAAAGATAAGTGAATTTGTCAAACGACTCAGTGTGGAAAATTCAGCCGCCGTTGACTTTCAACATAAGATAAACGAGAGTTTCTTCCAAGCAGCGTGACTTTATCGCGAGAAAAATGTTTTTTTAACTCGGAAGGAGCCTCCAATTCGATTGAATATTTCCCGTGTGGAATTTCAGTTCGTTCAAAAAAATTCTACTTCTCTCCAAAGAGCCGGTAGATATTAAGTATTTAAAAAATAATTCCAGACTTTTCAAAAAAAAATAACAAATAGAAATAGATCGAATAACTCGAAAACGACCCAGTTTGAAAAAATACAATTTCTGAGGAGACGATAAAAACTGCGTAATAGCCAAAAAATGATTGTTTCCATTCACCAAAAAAAAAAAAAAAAAAAAAAAAAAAAAAAAAATCGTGAAAAACCCGAGTTGGGTCGTTTTTGAACTGAGAGGCGCAATTCGAAATATGTTCTCTTTAATTAAAAAGAAATTGTTCGATGCCTAGAAGTCCAAAAAGTAGTTCCGAAGTTTCCGGATTTGCCCGACCTCTTCTTCTGACTCGATCCACTGTGCGGCGGTACATTTACTCACATTTAAATACATTTTCGTCAATTTTCCACATCAGAAAAATACACCGCAAATTCTGCGTACTGAGCACTCGTAGATAAGCGCTACACTTTTCTTTCGCAAATTCTCCGTCGTACAGTAACGGTTCTCCTTTCGAAAAAACGACGAACCCGGCTGAATTTCTCCCCTTCCCTTTCCTCTCTCTGCCGTGCTAAGGAAAGACGCCGCATGGACATTCGAGAGTCCCCAAATTTCCTCCGATAAAATGTTTATTTTCGAGTTAAGATATGTATATTTTCCCCTGAAATTTTAAATTGGAACGAAAATATTCAGAAGTTTACCAGGATATTTTTGTTTTATCAAAGGAAATTTGGCAACGCCCTGATGGTTCATACGGCGTTTTTCCTCAGCACAGCAGCTCTCCCCTCGAGCGTGGAAGAAACCCCGAGTGCAACCCATAGAATCTTTTTCCGCGACCGGCGAGAACACCCCGGCACCAGCGCNGGGGGGGGGGGGGGGGGGGGTTGAACTCCCGGAGGCGACGATAAAATACAGAGTCGTCAAGGAGCGTCGTCGCGGCGGCAAAGTGGCGATGCGATGTTGCTCTTGGCGTCGCGACGCCCGCCACCGACGCCCTCCGCCGCGCGGCGTCCAGCCCCGGAACTCGACGTCTTCACCTATGACACCCGCGACGATGGACGCAACGACTACGACCCCCCCCCCCCCCCCCCCCCNCTCCTTTCCCTCGTCCGCGGAGATGAGAATCTCGGGCTTCATCTCGTAGCTGGAAGCCAGAAATCGTCGCTCCCCACGCGCGAGGGTGAAAACTGCGTTTCGAGTTGAGCCCTGGTCCCCGTTTGAGTCCGTGCTTTTCAGGGTTCACCCGAAGACGGAGTTATGCCGTTACGTTGGAAGGGTCGGAAACGGAGGGCGGTGGATCGCGCGCTTTTTCGGCGCACAGAGCAGCGGGTCTGTGCGAGAGCTGGACAAATGAGATGTACATTCTGCAATGGAGATGTTGCATGTGTGAGGAATTTGCGATTTGACTGTTGATTCGTATGTAAAAGTTCGCGAGAAACGCGATGGTGCCAATAGTTTTCCCTGAAATCAACTCCCAAGCTCAAAAAAGCTCTCAAGTTGAGGCCAAAATGGAGGGGATATCCCACCGTACCCTGAGAGTCCACCTCTACATCAAGACAAACTCTCCATGCAAAGATAGGGAGCGAACACATTAGCAGTGCTGCCGTGTTTTCAGTTTTAGAGTCCCCAAATAAAGTGGCAGCCCTGTCAATGTATTTGATCCCTATCTTTGTATGGGGAGTTTGTCTTGATGTAGACATGAACTCTCAGGGTAGGGTGGTATATCCCCTCCATTTTGGCCTCAACTTGAGAGCTTTTTTTGAGCTTGGAAGATGATTTCAGAGAAAACCAGAGGCAATATCGTGTTTCTTGCGAAATTTCATGTAAGATTCGATAGTCAAATCGTATTTTCCTCACACATGCAACATCTCCATTCACCGCGATCTGTACCAAAATCAACACAAAATTTGGGTTGGTTTGTGTTTAACTCCCTTTATTAATCAAAAGTAACGTAAGAAAACGAATGTTAATCAGTGTACTTACTAGGATATTACGCAATATTCAACATGCCTGACGCTTCCGCGCGAAAATCGTGAGGAAGCACCATGATCTAAAAGCAAGGAAAATGTAAATATAAACACGCCGATGTATAAAATTCCGTCTCGACACCTAGGTATGTTTTGGCTTATTGAACCACTTTCAATACTTTAACGTTTTGTATCAACGGATTTATGAGACTCTAAGGCTTCTACATTACCCAACTGACACGACTCATTGTGCGGCGTGGCTGCTTTTATCTCTCTTTGAATTGGAGCGCTTGGGTTGTGTTTTTGGACTCATCCGGGAGGAAGAGGGGCTCTTCGAGAGAGAACGCCACGAGCTCAAGTTGTCTGGAATTATTTGTCCTATTGACTGAAGAGAAAAAGGAAAGAGAAAAGAAGTAAGGAAAGAAGTATCAGAATTTGATGAGATCGCCTTCATTTTGCAATTTTGAACTGCAATATCTGGCTCAGTTTAGAAACAACTGCGTTTTGCACTGATTCCTACCTCGGTCAGTTGCATGCTCATTTTCTTGTTTTAATTTTTACATTTTTTAGCTTCTGTTTCAGTTGAGAATGGGCATGTAATTGGCCCGAAACGTCCTGCTTGTTTTATGTCTCCTCCAGCCTCGTATACCCATTTGTTTTCTGTATTTTAGAGTGTTTTTATTGTTTAGAAACAACGTATGTACCAAACCGAAATGTAAATTCTTGTAGTTCAACTATCGATAGTTTTTTTTATTTTGTTTTTTCCTTTTTTTTTTTTTTTTTTTTTTTTTTTTGTGTAGCATTAGATGGTTTTAAAATTTTCGAGGAAACATCCAGATTCGTAGAAACATTTTGCCTGTCAGATCAAAACTTTCAGGAACTTTTTCAATCATCTTATCACTGAGATCATTCGTAAAAAAGGCAGCTAAACGCACTAAACGCTTCAGCTAAGGAATACGAGACGCGATTTTTATCTAAACGCCTTAATGCAACTATTCGTGCTTGATGGATGTGCTGCTTGCATATTCTGCCAAATGAAGGCGTTTCATTTTTTCTCGTTCTGCGTGAACGGCGGTAAATCCCGCGTACCGATGATTTTCTTCATTATCGGAAGGAGGATGAAAAAATGTAAAGAAACAGGTAGGTATTCAAATGTTGCTGAATTTCCTTCGATAAAACTTTTATTTTGGAAGGAAGCTTTGAATATTTCTTCTTTTTGAAGTTCTCACATGCTTTAGATAAACTAGACTAGTGGACAGGGTACGAACTTAAGCATTCTAATACATGTTACTCATTCAAAATTTCACGTAGAACACCACTCCGCAACAAAAATTAATGAAACTAACTCTCTGCGAAGATATGGAACGTTTTTCGATGCGTTGATTTAAGCCTTCCACTTATGAAAAAACATAAGTCCACGCAAATCAAAACGCGCACTATATAAACGTTCTAGTAACATTATCCGCGGTGTAAACATATGGGAAACACTGAAAAAAAGTATGGTAACGTCTACCATAAGTCTACTTGGTTTCTTACACAGTGATACTGTTTCGTGGAAATAACCAGAATATATAGCAGTATTCACTAGAACTCTAGCGATACCATAAAATCGTAAATACTACCAAAGAGTCTGGTGTTTATCACCATACTCGGATCACTCTGTCAGAGTATGGTGAAATCTACCATATTTTTATTTTCAAGGAACTCAATCTCGGTTCTTCGACTCAGCTGTTGCACGTTTCTAACACCGTGAGCAACACAAGTCGGGAAAGGAGCACTACTCAATTAAGAAGCCGACCAAGACCACTATAGAGCGCGATTTGATTCAAGTAGACTATTGTTTCTCTCGTTTGTGGGGGATTCAAAATTCGCCCAACCAATGTCTTATAAAAACGTTCCTATCCTAGTTAAGAGTTAATTTGAGTTGTTTTCGTTGCGCGAATCGTGTTTTACGAAAAACTTTGGTTAAGGTAATTGTATCAGAATGCTTAAATTCGTAATATGTCTACTGGTCTAGTGCTTTTCAAAATCTTTGAAAAATTAGATGCAAAATGTTCAAAAATTTCTTTGAAGATTCGTATTTTATCGGAGGAAATTTAGTGACGTCTGAGTAGCTATAAAACCTTTTTACTTAGCACGGTACAGTAGACGAACCATCCGCAATTGATTTTATGTAGCTGCAACCACTTCTTTTGCCTCTAACCAAGGTTGCCACAGTCAGGGAAAACCGGGAAATGTCAGGGAAAATTTGTCAAATCACCTTCATTTGCCTTCTAGAACGGGTTTGAGGTTTCAAACAACAAATTTTGCCTGAAAAATATTTTCAATTTTGCCGTCTTAACCATCCGTCACATTGTCAATTGTCAGGGGATTCTACCAAAATGTGTCAGGAAAATCAGGGAAATGTCAGGGAATTTCATTTTCCAAATTCTGTGGTAACCCTGTAACTCATTCAACACCCACATTTAACCGTGCTAAGGAAGAACCCCGTATGGACATTCGAGAGTTGCCAAATTTCTCCGAATAAAATGTGTATTTTTTAAGAAAGTTATGCTTGGTTCCCTTGAAATTTTCAAATATTTTAAACGAAACTGTGATCAAAAGTATCTGAAAAATTTGAGAGAAAATATTCTGAATTTTTCCAGTAAATCCATTTTTATTGAAGGAAATATGGCGCATACGGCGTTCACCACTTCTTTTGCAACCACTTCTTCTGCCTCTATCTCATTCGACACCCACGTTTAGCCGTGCTAAGGAAGAACGCCGTATGGACATTCGAGAGTTGCCAAATTTCTCCGAATAAATTATGTATTTTTAAGAAAATTATGTATACTTTCCCTTGAAATTTTCAGATATTATATATCGATGGTGAAACTACCAAACCACGTATCTCGTTTGCGGTGTTTAAAAATCTACGCTCACATTTTATTTTTTTGAAGTAGACCAAATCAATATCATTCCTTGAAATTTTCACGAAATTTTCTCCGCACAAAGAGGAAAAATCACAGAAATTTTCAAGACTGGATGTTAAGTAGTTTTTCATTTAAAAAATAAAGTATGACAGGAAGTCTGCGACGTCGCAAACCGAGATACGTGGTTTGGTAGTTTCACCGTCGATATGTAGATAGAACTGCGAACAAAAGTATCTGAAAAATTTGAGGGAAAATATTCTCATTTCCAGTAAATTCATTTGAATTGAAGGAAATATGGCAACGTCGAAAGCCGAATACGGCGTTCTTCTTTAGACGCCCTTGAGAGGCTTTTGCACCGGGAAAAAAGATTTCAGGTACCTCACCTCCCGTTTCCTTGTTCTCGGTATTTAAGCGGCTTAAATTCAGTTATCCAGCCGCCGTGGAAGTCTCAGCGCGGAGGGTTAAGAGGGGTTTTTAGCGGGTTTAATCTTCCACCCACGCGGCGCGGCGGGGGTCCACAGTCGCTAATCTCCTATTGATTTTGCGGAGTGGCGGACCTCAAGTAAAGGTCTGAAAAGAGTCCAGTCAGAGCGGGAGATTTGCAACCCAACCCACCATGATCCGCTTAAAATTCGGGAGGAAACGCGAAGAAACTTGCGTAACGCACGAAAAGATGGAAATCAACTTTTAAAAAGTTTCCTGAAGTCTGTCCACAAATTACGTAAGCAGGGTATCTACAAGTCCGGAATTTCTGGAAAGTCCGGAAATAGTACTGATTTTTAACAGGCGGTCCGGAAGTGCTGAAAAAGTACGAAATTTTGCAAGAATGTTTGGAATTTTTTCATTTTTTTATCATCTTTATCACAATTTGAGCGGGAAATTCAAATTTGCCGAATTTTGTCAGTTGGAGGTACTAAAAAGTACTGAATTTTTCTGATGAAAAGGTACTGTGTTTCTCGGGAACGCACCGAAAAAGTACTCTTTAAGTACTGATTTTTGGCTAGCCTGGATTAGTAGACATCCTGCATAAGTTCCGCAGGACACTTTCTTCTAGCCTCGATGTTTTAGAGTAACCTACGGTTTGGGCTGATCTGGAGCGAAATTGTGTCGAGCAACCAAGTCCTTTGTGTTGATCTCACACAAATTGAAGTAACACTAAGTTACACCGAGCACAAAAAATTGTTAGCCTTGTGGCAGGGTATGTTTCGTTGACTGGTGCAGATAGAGTTGGTTCAAGCGAACCGACTTGCTACATTGTAGTGTGTTGATTTGGCGTCGCATCATCGCGAAAACTTCAATGCGTTGAACTGAGCAGAGCTCTAGAAATTTTTGCGAACGAATTAGCAGATATTATAAATTAATACTGAAGCGTGGTTATGCAGCGCTGCGTTATCCTACTGTGTAAACTTGTATCTGAATTTTGATTGCGGAATAATTTGCACGGTTGTCAAGTAGGTCGATTTTTCAGCGAGTTCCAACGCAACGTGGCGCACACTAACAAAGTCTTCCTACTGCTGGTGCAACCGCAATATGCATTTGCACGAAAGCTCTCAACGACAGTCTGTTGTACGGTCTTTTTTGGGCTAAATTTTGAAGCACTATCTGTGCTATTATTGCTTCGTCTTATGGTCATTTCAGTCTTTACAGATCGATTTTTTTATTTCAACAAGGAAACTGTAAAATGTCAGGGAATTTTTTTTCCGTGTCAAGGAAGTCAGGGAAAACGCCAGGGAGTCCGAAAAAATTCGGCATGTCAGGTAATTTTCTTTTGCCAGCCGCAGAAAAATGGAATCGATACTAAAATTCCTACCAGAATTTCCGCTGATGTCTACTAAATTTTAAAAGTGAGGTAGACGTTTCTCGTATAAGTTTAGGCACCATATATTTTTCTCTATTTACCACATTATATCCTAAAACATGAACAAATTCTTACTCACATCTAATCAGTTCGACCGTGTCTAAAAATTGAGAATATTTTCCCTTTTTGTCAGGGAAATTTCAGGGAATTATTTTTTCCGTCTGTCAAGGAATTTCAAATTTTTCCACAATTTTTTTTTTTTTTTTTTTACTCCTTCAAGTAGCCCACAAGGGCTAACCCTTGCGCTTTAGTCCCGTTCCCCCTCCGTCCTTACAGCCAGTCCCATGCAACTATTATTCGAGACCATCAAACTCGGGTCGCCTGGCCGGGAATCGAACGTGGGACCTCCCGATCATAGAGCTAGCGCTACAACCACTACACCATAGGAGGCGGTTTCCGCAGGAAAATGTCAGGGAATTTTATTTTTGAAAATTGCCAGATACCCTGTAATAGAGTCCCTTTATACTGAGAATCAAGACAACACCCCCTCATGGAGTCACAAACGGGAATAAAGATTACACAAAATGAACGTTTTTCGTAATCTTTGATCGGCCCTTTCTCAAATTCCTTTCTCCGTTCCTTCTCTCATTCCGTTTGTTCCTTGTCGAACCCGTAATTCCCCGGTCCATTTCAGATTATAATCTTTGCAATTGGTGAGAATGTAATCTTTATTCCAGTTTGTGACACCGTGGAGGCCTAAAATACGGGAACCAATCAGAAATGGATTCACATTGTCTTGACTCTTAGTATAAAGGGACTCAACCCTGTAATACATTTTTTTTTAAAATTCCCGCCGCACGAGACGAGACAGTACGCTGTTGGCATCCAATACCGCGACGAGACGTTTTTAGCTGCCGAGCGCGCCGAACGGCCTCTGAGTTCCGCTATGCGAACCTAATTATGCAAAATGGGTAGATTGATGATGTGGTCACTCACTGGGAGAACAATAATTAAAATTTTCGCACCGTGCCTCCGCGTCGCCGCCTTTGTTCCGCCGAGGTTGCCCGAGAAAAGAAAAGAAAAATAAATCGACCGTTCTTGTGTACTCGTGAAACACAATTCTTTGACCTAATTCCGTCGGCTTAGTCTCGAACACGGGGTCATTGAGTTTTCTCTCTGAATTTCTGGACATGTTGGGTTAGGGCTGCACGGAGTAAATGAAATTTCTGATTTTGTAGTTTAAAAAAAGTGTCCGACTTATTTCAATTTAGAATTTGCAATTTAAAAAAATGCTAATTTAAAATCACCCCCATCACGGAAAAAAAAAATTGGGTGACCTTTACCATACTCTGGTTAAAAAACGGCAGAAACAGATAGTATGGTAATTTCCGCCAAAATTATTGTCACAATAAGGAAAAATCTTGTTCCTTTCACGACAATTTTAATGAAAGTTACCACATACTCTCTGGTTGTGCCGTTTATTAACCAGAATATGGCAATGGCTAGCTTATATTTTTTACACTGATGGTTAAATTAGCTTCCCGCCATTTTAAAATATACATTTGAAACATTTCTAACATATTTTTAACAATTTAATTCATAAATCCGCAACCATTTTTTTCCGTGTGATCCAATCTTTGGCCGGGATCGATCGCAAAATTCATTTTTCGTAGGAGCTCATCTTAAAATAACTACATTTGTTACATAAAGTCTCGAAATGGGCTACATTTTACGTTTAAGAACTACAATATCTAGCCCATCCGTATAAACACTTATACGCATAGGGTAACACATGGTACATACGTCAATTTTGAACAGAGCCAGATCTTGTAGTCACAAATTGCAAAATGCAGTCCAACTGGCACTTGAGAGTTCATCCTTCGACTCAAACTCTCATTTTCCGAAATTTTTTGCCTATATTTTCTAGCAGAACAGTGTGGAACCAGCACTTTATTCTGCCGTGCTAAGGAAGAACGCCGTATGAACTATCGAGAGTTGCCAAATTTCCTTCGCTAAAATGTCTATTTTTGAGGAACGGTATGAATATTTTTTCTTGAAATTTTCAGGAACTTCAGGTGAAATTGCGAACAAAATTATCTGAAAAATTGGAAGGTAAATATTCATGAGTTTATCAGGAAATTTGTGTTTTATCTAAGGAAATTCGGCAACGCCTGAAGGTTCATACGGCGTTTTTCCTTAGTACGACAGTATTCTATCATCATGTTACTCTAGTGATACACTCGTGGTATTGCAATTATTTTAAAGCACTAAGTACTCTTCCTTGTCAGTGACTTGATGTAGTTGAAAATTACGTCAATAATAACGTTACAAATACGTAAAAAATTTCGTTATTTGATTAATAATTTTTGTCCTCTTTCTTTCTCTGTTGCAGGTGAGTTGATTGCTGGTTGTTTAACTTAAAGTGAGCAAATATATTTCTGGGGGCCAAGGTAAGCGATAAAGAATCCAGTCATTTTGTGTAAAGAGCCACGCTAAATTTCATTTTAGATTTTCCTTTTTAATAGAGTGACATTTTGCGTTAACTTACAATTAGTCTCTCTCGCTTGGACTGAAAGTGAATTACGCTCATTTTTAGACTCTGCTACTAATTTTTGGACATTTTGGCCAAGCGCTATTTTACCATCATGTTTCTTGCAGTATTCAGCCCAAATTTTTAGTGGGATTTTTCTCGTTCAACTCATAAATTTTAACAATTGTTCCCTTCCTCTCGATTTTTTTTTCATTTTATAGTCGATACACAATTAATGCTACCGCATGAAGTATCGGTGAAGGGGAAGAAAACAAAAATAGTTCTTTCCTCCCTAACGTGACTCTGTCATCCAATCAAACTCACTAGAGTTCATCTGTCGACTCTAATGCTACACTGAAAAAAAAAAGAAAAAAAAAAAAAAAAAAAAACTCCGGCCGTGGGAGCCGCAATTACGGGCTATATAGACATAATACCGTCCGTTCCGGGATCAAAGGCCGAAAATTCCGGCTGCTGGAGGCGTAGCTTCGATTGCTCCGAGTTCAGAGGCCGAAGCTACGGCTCCAGCAGCCGGGATTTTCGGCCTTTGAGCCCGGAACGGACGGTATGTCTAAATACCCCGTAATTGCGGTTCCCACGGCCGGAGTTTTTTTTCAGTGTAATTTTTGAAATTTTTTGGCTTTACCCTTCGCAGAAAATTGTGAATCCAACACTATCCACCATCATGTTCCTTGCAGTTTTCAAGGCCGTATTTTAAGTGTTGTTTGCTCTTGTCTAGCTCGTAGTATCAAACAATTTTTTACTTTTACTTTCTCGCTCCCCTAGGGTAGAGGAAGTATTTTCATCCTCCAAAGGGGGAAAAAAGCTAATATTTCATCATTTCCAGACGTTGTAAGGTCCCTGCAGTCAAAATCACCATACGTGAAAAAATGTGTGTCCGTCCGTTAGGCGTCCCCCAAATCGGTGCACAGCCGTATCTCAGAATCTATCTGTTCAATTTCATTCAACATTTGCAGGGAATACCATATCTATGGTCTCCATATGCACTTCAAACGATTTTGGGGTGCGCTAAAATTTAGGGGGAGGGGGGGACTAGGGGCCAATGTTGATTCGTTGGGAAATCACACGGAAAGCTCATTTTGAAGGACTGCAAATGAAAAATGCCTTTATTACTATAAAAGTTGGCATCAAGCACATCACAGTGGAAAGAAAAAACACATTGGATCTAGAGTCCAGACTCTTGAAAACATTGACAAGAAAAAGGACTCTTGATTCTATCAGATTTGAGCTTAAATCAAAAGGAAATCCGCTCAAATTAAGAGGCTTAGTTCTTAATTTAAGCTTAAATCTGATCGAATCAAGATTATTTTTTCTTGTCGATGTTTTTAAGAGTCTGGACTCTAGATCCAATGTGTTTTTTTTTCCAGTGTACCCGGGTCATTAATTTAAGTTCCTAAAAGATCTTTGGACTAAACTCTTTTATTATTTTTCATTTTACAGTGTAAATTTAATAATCGATGCTGCAAGGGTACACAAAAAGCAGATCCTTCGTGTTCAAAAAAAAAAAAAAAATCGGCTCCGTAACCCGATTCTATGACGTGGTCATCCAGTGAGACAACGTCGGTCCGAGCTCGGCAGCTCAGCGTCGTTGGCGTCCCGACGCGCTGTGGCGCGAACCGTCGGCGTCCTCCGCGCGCGCGTTGCGGCGCTTGACGTCATCGTTTCGCGCACGCGCCCCGCCGGCCCCGTCGCGCGCGTACTATCGACGGCTCCCCCCTCGCCGCCCGGGCCCGGGTCACACGCCGTAACCCTCCCCCCCCCCCCCCNGGGGGGGGGGGGGGGGGGGGGGTCCTGCGTGCGTTCGCTAATCCCGGTCGCGGTTCACTATGGCGCTCCGATCCCACGGTTACCCTTCACGCCAAGCCAATCGCGCGCGCGTCGAGCGTGCGGGTATGTGACCCTTCGCTGGAAAAGGACCCCAAGGATTGTATTTGTCGCAGGCAAATAGTATAATCAGGCATTTGGTGAAATGCCCAGAAAAATAGTCAAATATTTTAACTTAGATCGAGATTCTGATTCTTTTCCTAATTTTAGACGAAATAATTCATTGCTCCTACAGGAAAAAACTATCAGTAAAAATGTGCATCACACAATAGTGTTTTAAACGAGTTTTACCTCCTGGACAGACTTGAAATCTTGATGAATTATTCTCAAGGATTACAAAACTTGTCCTTTCTATGGTGCTGTGTTAAGGACCTCCTCGAACATCATCTAATCACATTGAAAACCAAACGGACCTTTCTAAGGATAGGACTTGTCAACGAACGAATGTGGACTTGACTCCAAGTCTATAGAGAAGGAATTTTCAGTCAAGGGATTTTTAAGGCATCTTGAAGGATCACATCGCCGCTCATATTGCTCTGATTGTTTGTGCGGCGTCTCCATACTGCCGTGTTAAGGGAGAGCGCCGTATAAGGCTTCAAACGTTGCCATATTCCTCTCCAAAAACACCGATTTTGTGGGAAAATGTTGAATATTTTTCACCAAAATTTTGAGACAATTTTATTCGCAATTCAATATGAAATGCCTATACATTTCAATGAAAAATTTACGTAACTTCTCTGAAAAGTAAATGATTTATCCGGGGAAATTTGGCAATTCTCGAATTTACATACGACGTTCCTCCTCAGAATGGCAAAATAAATTGCGTACACCTGATTGTTTTCCAACTAGAAAGAAGTGTCCGCTATGGCGGCAAATTTGAAAATGCGTGCGATACCCGTCTCACACGACACACTGGGAAAAAAAACACATTGTATCTAGAGTCCAAACTCCTAAAAACATTGACAAGAAAAAGTATTCTTGATTCAATCAGAATCCAACTTTAATCAAGAACCAAGCCTCTTAATTTAAGCGGATTTCGTTTTGATTCAAGCAAAAATCCGATTGAATCGAGAGTATTTTTTCTTGTCGATGTTTTCAAGAGTCTGGACTCTAGATCCAATGCGCTTTTTTTCCAGTGCAGAGCACAGGGGAGAATTTTATGAGCCGCCCGCAGCGCGCATGGCGCACGATTCGCGCCTTCACAATAACACTTCATCTGGCGTTGAGAGTTCACTAATTACTCCGCATGACCAGTGTGTAATTTTAAAAGTCGAAAATTTAAAAAATTTACACAATATACGAGTTTCTCCGCCAGAGAGCTCTCCCCGCAAGAAATCGTTCACCACCCGCCCGCCGAGAGAGCCGCGGCGCGGCGCACTATGGTCCGAATAGCCGGTTTAAGCGGCAATAAATCGAAAAAGTAAAGTTTGGAAAAAGTTAGATTTTAAGCGGTAGATCGATAGTACATACTGTAGAGAAGACTCCTGTAAAATTTCACTTCGATTAAAGCACTAATAAAGATGTGACAAGCCTGGGAAGTGCGGCGCGCGGAGCACTTGATGAGTGCGATTCCAGTTACCGAGCGGCAGTGCTGTGTTTAAGGGCTTGTTTTCGTCGTTTCACCGTACCTGAAAGTGTTTGGGCACTTGATTCACAAAATATAAGATAAGTTTAAGATGTTTCATGCTGAAACTGTTCTTTTTCATCATATCTAATGTTCTAGATTAACCCTTAGACATAGTCACTTTTTTCAATAAATTCGCAAAAGTAGGACCCAAAAAATATCCTTTGCACCTCTGAGCACCTCGTAATTTTACTCGGAAGTTATTGTCATGACTCTAGACTACCTTTTAGTCTGAGTGGCAGATCAATCACACACAATCGCCTCAAGTTATTTCTCATGAAAAAGACGTTTTCGCGTTTCTTATCACTTACAACAATTACCTATCATATGCCATTGACGATGACTTTTATCATGTTCCATTGTCATATTCTAGCAAATCGATTGCATTAGAGCCTAAATCTGCCCAGGCAGAATAATACGAGTTGATGGGGTTGATCGGGACCAATTGAAACTTGTGCTCAAGAACAGCAAAGAATCGCCTCGGGAGGCTACTTTGAGGCCCCGTAAAAGTTTTTTTTTTGACGTTTTAAGTGTTTCAAACATATAATCTATCAGTGTAGATATATGTTAGCATAAGTTTAGCTTGGCAGACGAAAACAAGTCTAAACGGTTGATCGGTGGGACTTGAAAGTAAGGCTCCCGAGCAATGAAATTGTCTTAGGAAGCCACTTTGAGGTCCCGTAAACGTTTTTTTTTTTTACGTTTACCCACGTTTCAAACAAATAATCTATCAAAATGGATGTATTTAAGCTTAAGTTTAGCTTGGCAGACGAAAACAAGTTCAAACGGCTGATCGGTGGGACTTGAAAGTAGGCCTCTGGAGCCATGAAACGTAGAAGTATTATCTTGAGCTGTCTTTTTCAAGTTCCCTTGATAGTAGTGTTTGACGAGGCTCTACTTTTAGCTTCTTATAGTCCATCCAATGTAAAATTAATTTTTAAACTTATAAAAAAAAAAAAATCTACCGAGAATCGAACCCGGGATATTAAGAAGACAAGGGAGATGCGATGTCAACTGCTCCACCGCGTCAGCTTGGACCGTTTGCCTCAATTCAAGGTTTGTGAACAAAATATTACCACAGTTATATAAAGTATAAAAATGTTAAAAATGGATTTTTCCTGAAGAATATTAGCATTTTTGCACTCAGCGACCCTAAAAACCCCTGAAAACTCATGTTGCGAGGTTTAAATATACATATCTGATTTAATGCCGCTTAAACCGGCTATTCGGACCATAGTGCGGCGTGCTGCCAGCGCGGAACGCGCGCTGACGCCTACAAACCTAAGGGGATACTTCAAGCATTGCGCAACGCGTGAAGTATCCCCTTAGGTTTGTAGGCGCCAGCGCGCGTTTCGCGCTGGCAGCACAACCGCGCCGCAGCGTGCCTGTTAAAATGTAGGCAATTTGACATCAACTTCAAAAATAGCGACTCAAAAAGCATCAGTTACAAAACTCTCGTGATCTTTCAGTCATTACCCGACTTATTTCTTCCTATTCTTGAGATTTGGACCATAGTGCGCAGCGGGCGGCGGCGCTCATGAAATTCTCCCCTGTTCTCAATCGGATTTCACAGGCCAGAATATGACACAAAATGATACCAGCTTAATTTTTGAACTATATGAAGGGATGCCTTACCGATCAAAAGGATCCTTTGCGATCCTTAAAAGTACATGCATGACAGGGCTCTTGTCAAAATGGATATAGTTCCTTTTGATTTAAATGCGTCGAAATATGTGATCGTATCCATGAAAACGGGGCCGTTTTCCTGATTTTTTTCAAAAACTTAAACCAAGTCTTTCTACACAGAAGAAAGTCTGTCCTGGCACTGCACTGGCGAGCCAAGGAAAAACGCCGTATGAACATTCGAGAATTGCCAAATTTTCTCTGAGAAAATGTTTATTTTTAAAGAAAGTTATGAATATTCTCCCTTGAAAATTTCAGACTATTTATATCAAATTCACGGAAAAAACAAGACTAGTGTTGAGCACTACTGGCCGTTTAGTGGGGAGTAGTTGAGGGCTGGCGTCTAAGCGCTGTACAGCTCAACACCGGAAGGCAGTTCAGTTGGACACTGAACATGAGTAGTGCTAATCAGATGCCGCGAGACGTAGTTGCGCTGAACAAGTAGTTCAGCGCGTAGTTGCTGTGTAAATTCACCCATGAGACGTCGGAGCTACCGTAGCCTGGTGGTAACGCGCTGGTCTTCCACCGGCGCAACCCAAGTTCGATCCCAGGCGGAGGCGTTTCATATTTTACGCTCGCTCCGAAGTCACTTTAGGGCTTGACACTACTTCTTCCTTAGTGACCCAGCCTCGAGCTGTTTAGTGCCCAGCACTCCTCTGACTTGCTGGCTCCATTTGATCTAACCCTCGTTAGTGCCCAGCACTAACATGTAGGTCCCAACCCTAAGCTCGTTTTTTCCGTGTTTAGAACTAAATTCTCCGAAAAATTGGAAGAAAAATATTTACAAATTTTCCCGAAAATTCGTGATTCACCAAAAGAAATTTGGCAACGCCTGATGGTTCATACAGCGTTCCTCCTCGGCACGGCAGTTTAGGACTCCGTATCTCTTTCAATTTCTGAGTTTTCTGGATCGGATTTGCGACGAAATTCCCAAATATTTCGTCCGCCATGCATTTGCGAGACATTGAGAGTTATTTTCTCTCACATATAACTAAACATATCAGTTAACATAACAGTAACTAAACATATCGTTTACATATAACTAAAAATATCAGAAATGTATTCATTTTTATATTCGATAGCTCAAAGAAAATGTCGCGGTTATCTCAAGCATCACGCAGTATTTTTCTTCGAATCTCTTTCATTTAAGAAATTCTGCCGTGTTAAGGAAAAACGCCTTATGAACCTTCAGGCGTTGCCAAATTTCTTCTGATAAAACGCAAATTTTCCGGTAAACTCGTGAATGGATTTCTTCCAATTTTTCAGATAATTCGTCGTCTCCGGCACGAAGGAACGTAACTGCACTCCAAGGTTGCCAAATTGACTCAAACAATTAACTTATGATACATAAATGTACGTAAGCAATTTTCATCCAAAATATCTCTGTTTCTTGCTTTGGAATTAGAGAAAAATCTGGGAAATATTCAGTCAGAAATGCCCAAGATTCCCTTGATTAATAGGCAATTTGCGAGGGGAAATTTGGCAACATTGGAATGGAGTTACGTTCTTTCGTCCGGGAGACGACGAATTTTGATCGCAATTTCACCTAAAATTTATGAAAATATCAAGGAAAATATTCATGACTTTTCTCGAAAATAAGCATTTTATTTTAGGAGATTTGGCAACTCTCGAATGTTCATATGACGTTTTTCCTTAGCACGGCAGAATTCAGACGAAGAGTTTTCTTTTCGGAGAATCACGAAAATGCTAAAGTGCGTAGCTCTCAAGGGTGATTCTCGTCGCAGCGCTTTGCGAGTTTGAACAGGCTTTTCTCGGAATCTGGAATATAATCGCGGCGTGGAATTAAGGGAGATGACATTTTATCGCAAACAGTTCGAGTTCGAATTGGGCAGGTTCAGCGAGAATCAGCTTAACTAAGTACTCTGTTACATGCGACATTGCCTAACGTTACTCATTTTTTATCACAATTAAATTGAAAAAGGAGAGAAAGTCTTGCTTTTGCACGCGTGTTGTTTATTAAAAGTTTAGTAGATGTACATTTCGGACATCAAGTCCATCCTCAGCACTAAACATAAACTTACTCAGTGAAAACACGGTTAGTCGATGAAATGTCAATCCTTTTTCTCTTATTTCAATTTAATGTAGTTGTTACCGGCAAACCCCGTTTTTCAGGCAGACCTAGGTCTGCCTAGGCAAACCTAGGTCTGCCTAGGTAGACCTAGGTCTGCCAAGCACCTCGTTTGGCAAACCTAGGATTGCCTGAAAATTTTAGGCAGACCTAGGTTTGCCAAAAGTGATTTTAGGCAAACTAGGTTTGCCAAACGATTTTTTTGGCAAACCCCGTTTCTGATTTCTACCGCTAAAGTGACTTTACCGGAAAACTTTTTCTACCGCTAAAGTGACTTTACCGGAAAACTTTTCTACCGCTAAAGTGGCCTTACCGGAAAACTTTTTCTACCGCTAAAGTGACTTTACCGGAAAACT
>NW_017547174.1:2450719-2484120 GCF_001854935.1 Bemisia tabaci | reverse complement strand
AGTTTTCCGGTAAAGTCACTTTAGCGGTAGAAAAAGTTTTCCGGTAAGGCCACTTTAGCGGTAGAAAAGTTTTCCGGTAAAGTCACTTTAGCGGTAGAAAAAGTTTTCCGGTAAAGTCACTTTAGCGGTAGAAATCAGAAACGGGGTTTGCCAAAAAAATCGTTTGGCAAACCTAGTTTGCCTAAAATCACTTTTGGCAAACCTAGGTCTGCCTAAAATTTTCAGGCAATCCTAGGTTTGCCAAACGAGGTGCTTGGCAGACCTAGGTCTACCTAGGCAGACCTAGGTTTGCCTAGGCAGACCTAGGTCTGCCTGAAAAACGGGGTTTGCCGGTAACATAGTTAATTAATCCGCAAAATGCGACACCTCAATTAATTTTTATCACTTTAGTTGAAAATTATTTATGACATTCTAATTTAAGATTTTGCGAGTTTATTCTCGATAATCGAGGGGAAACTCGGAGAAAATTTCAATAGATTGTATAAAACTATAAAATTCGTTCTTTAAAGAATGACGAATGAGAGCGGGGTATCTTCGGATCCGAAGCGTCGTACAGTGGGACCAGCTGATAGAAGAAGTCGAACATGAAATTTTGGCTAAAATTTCAAATTTTTGTGTTGATTCCGTCACAAATTCAATTTCAAGAGGTGTTTCTGAAAGAAGATTTCATGGGAAAAACCAACGGAGCCACTCTTAAAACTCCCTACTTCATATATTCGAGCTTTCAAAATTGCCAACTTTCGTCCGACTTTTCCCATTAACCCGGGCCAGTGTGCGCCGAGACGCAGCCCCACTCCGCCGGGCACAGCAGCCGCAGCTCGCAGCGAATGAGAACGAGAACAACGCGGCAAAGATAATAAAAACTCGGGAAAAGTATCCGAGAGCGCGGAAGACCGACGACTTCACAAGTATGCGGATAAAAAATACAAAAAGCATAAAAATAATATCAGCGATAGGGGTCCGGGACCGGCGGCCGCTGCAACGCAACGCAACGCAGCTCTGCGATAGCTCGAAAAAAATCGATTTATTTCAGCGCTGCGTGGCCGAGGAAAAACGCCCTATGAGCATTCAGCCGATGCCACATCGCACCCTTGCCGAGCTGAGGAAAAACGCAGTATGAGCATTCGAATGATGCCAAATTTCCTCTCAGAAAATGCTTCTTTTTAAAAAATTACTAATAATTTTCCCTGAAATTTTCCGACTGTTTACAGCAAATTACGAACAAAATTTCTGTAAAAATCGGAAAGAAGTGTTTATTTATATAAAAAAAAAAAAATTGTTATCTGTCGAAGGGAATTTGGCAATTTGGCGGAAGACCAAATTACCAAATTATTTACGCGTGTCTCGAATGATTTCCCTAGAAATTTTCAGATACCAGAGGTTGAAAAACGCATAAAATTCCCTGACAATTTCGAATGAAAAACTACACCAGTTTTCTGCAAAATCTGTAATCTATCGAATTTTCGGAAGATTTTTTTTTATCGGAAGAAATTTGGCAACGTCTGAAGGTGCATAAGGCATTTTTCCTCAGCACGGCAGGACGGTCCCCTACACGATGGCTTTCGATATAAAATGGGCGGCGGCGCGATAGATCGAAGCGAATCGATATTTTCGACGATATCGAAATTGGACTGGTCAGCTTAGCGTGCGGGGTAACTATCGATAGCGTTCGATACCTTCGCCGGCGACGCGCGCGACTATCGAATCTCGATTCGGCCGTATGATCCATCGAGATATATCGAATCGAATCGACATAAATCGAATCGAATCGATACGAAGGGGCAACGCTGCACGTGGACAGCCCAGTTGGAGCGGCTCCAACAACAGCTGGCGCGCCGCTCCCGCTCGCATTCGACCGAATCCCGAAATTCAGTCAACTTTGCGCCGTGTTGCCGAATTTCGCACGGAAAGCTTGATTTTTAGTGTAGGTTTCCCACGGAGGGTATCGGAATTTTGCTGCCGTTTGGCAACGTTTTCGTCTGCTGGTGGTTTCCTATGAGAATTGTCGCAAATGCGAATCGATTATTGCGTTTAGTGCTAAAAGGGCGCAAGCAATGGAGATGTTGCATGTGTGAGGAAAATGCGATTTGACTACTGATTCTTATATGAAAGTTCGCAAGAAACACGATGGTGCCTCTGGTTTTCTCGGAAGTCAACTCCCAAGCTCAAAAAAAGCTCGCAAGTTGAGACCAAAATGGAGGGGATATCACACAGTATCCTGAAAGTCCACCTCTACATCAAGACAAACTCTCCATGCAAAGATAGGGAGCAAATACATTGACAGGGCTGCCACTTTATTTAGGGACTCCAAGACTGAAAACACGGCATCCCTGCTAATGTATTTGCTCCCTATCATTTTTTTATGGAGAGTTTGTCTTGATGTAGAAGTGGACTCTGAGGATAGCGTGGGATATCCCCTCCATTTTGGCCTCAACTTGAGAGCTTTTTTTGAGCTTAGGAGTTGATTTCAGAGAAAACCAGGGGCACTATCGTGTTTCTTGCGAACTTGTACGCAAGAATCATTAGTCAAATTGCAAATTTCTCACACATGCAACATCTCCATTGGAGACACTCGCAATTTTCTCAAACAAAACTATTTTCTAATTTTATACATATTTTGAGATAGAAATGAACTTTCACGGTTTCTACAATACTGTAATGGAGTTGGTTCCTCAATCCTCTCTGTTACTTGAATGCGCTCCAATTCTTCCAGTATAGGACTCCATCTTGAAATTAGGAACTACATTCTCTGACTCAGATTAGAAACAACGTATGCGCCATTGGATTCCTTAGGCCTTGTCCACACGAGCGCAGTTCGCGGAACTTATTCCTCGAACTTGCTCAGTTCCCGGAACTTATTCCTTGAAACGAGGCATGCTGTCCACACGGGTTCGTCCGAACTGGAACCGGAACTTCAATAAAACTATACAATTATTGCAAAATAATAGATTATTATGACCGCCAAAGTAACAAAAATAAATGTCAAGATCATATGTAAAGGACGTGAAAAACAAAAACAAGCAAATTCACATCAAAAGAAACATATTTAGAAGCTCGGAGCACGGGGAAAATTCCAGGTTTTGGAGGAATAAGTTTCAGCTCAGCAAAAAACTTGTTCCTGGAACAAGTTCCTCGAACTGAGTTCCGCGAACCGCGTTCGTGTGGACAAGGCCCTATGCTCATCAGTTTTGTTTATCGGTGAGCTAAAAAATACGGTTCCTAGTTTTAACATGAAGTCCAGTTGTCCAACTCATTGGAAGAACTTTTAACGATCCGCCCAAGGCAATTTCGGCGAGGAGGTCTCCGCATGAATAATTCGTCGATTCCCTCACGAAAGAACGTAACTAAATTTCAATGTTGCCTAATCCTCCCTCACAAATTACATTTTTACCAAGAAAATGTTCTGCGTTCCTGACAGAGAATTTCCCTCGTTTTTCCTACAATCTCGTGCAATAAACAGACAAATTTTGGAGGAAATGGTACGTGTATATCCTCACAAAAAATTGAATTGTCTGAGTCAATTTTGCAACCTTGGAATTGAATTACGTTCCTTCGTTTAGGAAACGACGAATTGTCAATAGCTCATCAACTGATAGGGCGTTTTATTTACTCACGGTATCAGGACCTCAATAATCAATCCTGTATTAAGAGTGTTTCCCGGGAATGAGCGTAGAAATTAAGCAAAGGAAAGTTGTCCGAGAATTTTCACTTTCACTTTTCTATTCCCCCAATCATGGGGCAAGAGCAGCGACCGCGGAGAGAGCCGCGGGAAAAACGATGGAGCGAAGTAATTTAGATCTAATCCCTTCACCGGTTCCGCGTCCCTTTGATTGAATATTCCATTCCGTCTTTGAATTTCTCATGAGGTCCCTCCGGGCCTCACACGCAATAACCCGGAACGCTCCCGGACCCGGAATGCGGCGCCAAGTTGGAAAATCGAAGGAAAATAAAGTAAGAAAGTAGGAAAATCTTATCTTACTATACTAATAAAATATGAGCCGTTTTTTGTGTGCACGTTCGTGTCGATATTCTTTCCCATCGGTCGTTCGATTGACCGATCAGAAAACGTCATTGAAAAACCGAGAGAAAATTCCAAGAAATCGGGATAAAACGACGAAAATCAGCACAAATCTTGAGGAAACGGGACAAATGGGATCCCTGGTAAAAATTGGCAGAAGAATCTGTGTTCCAAACTACCATAGACCTACAGCCGGCTGTAAGATTTCCAATAGCTTCTATAGCCGGCTACACAATTTCTTATAGCCTTTTATAGCCGATGGCGATTAAGCAACAGCCAGGCGATAAAGTGTATGCTAAACGTTACTAATTACGGATGCTAGGACTTAGTGAGTTTTTGGAATACTGCTCTCTTTTTGGGCTGTAGTATCTTGATTTATTTTGCGAGGAAAGCTCCGTACTTTTGATGGATGCCTGCCATTACTAATATATTAGAGCGCCTTCAGTTTCGTATGATACTGTGCAATACTTCTGGTGTAAAATAGTTGATTCAAGCGCCGTGGCAGGCGGGCAGCCAGCGCGAAACACGCATTGGCGCCTACAAACCTAACAGGGATACTTCACGCGTTGCGCAATGCGTGAAGTATCCCTGTCAGGTATGTAGGCGCCAGTGCGTCGCCGCTCCGTTTTGTGTTAGGCTCTAATATTTAATCTGGCGGAGTCAGCGTTATTCAACTCATGGTTTTGAAATGTTTGCACATCCTGTATGGATTATTCTCATTTTAATTGATGAAAAAAAAATATGTATTAAAGGAAAATATAATGTGTGTTTTGTAAATATTAAGGTGGTTCTGTATCAAACTTAATGATTTTTAAAGCACACGAATTTCTACACAATTTCTTATAGCCTTTTATAATCGATGGCGAAAAAGCAACAACCAGGCGATTAAGTGTAAAGCCCGGCGATAGGATCTATAGCCCGGCTGAGTAATTTTTTATCGCTTCGTATAGCCTGGTCGTATGATTTTCTCCGCATTCTACAGCCAGCCATATGATTTTCTGTAGCCTTCTTTAGCCGGTTATAAGAATTCCTATGATATTTTGAAACGCAGCTCTTATCGCCAATTTCTACCAGGGATACTTCGAGGTGAATCGGGACTGGTAAGTATAAAACAGGATAGATAGGGATAGAATGGGATGTATCGATATTAAACTTTGTAAAATGGAGGAATTTTAAGAAAAGTGGAGTAATCAGTGTGAATTGGGATGATAAAACAGGATGGACAGGGACTGATAAGTATAAAATAGGAAAGAAACCACTTAAAACGGGCCTAAAGCCACAAATATTAAAAAGAAACACATAAAATAAAATAAAAAGCCCGGGACGTTTCGCAGGAATCACACCCGCACTTTCAACCAGCAAAACACATTAGACACACGCATTCGACACTTCTATCGACTTCTGTAGCCAATGCGAGGGTTTTTTCCTAACACTACTCTGCTTTAATTTCTCTGAATTTAGCCGATTTTCGGGTTTTGATTGACAGTTTCTTTATGCGTTTAACTTTTATAGGCATAATCCAGAAATTGCAGTTCCTAACTGCAAAATGTGGTACAGCTGTAGTGCTAATTTTCGTATCCTATTCAGTGATCCATTCGACTATTTTGCAATTACGAACTATAATTTCCAGCTCGTATCAGAAACAACGCATATGCCATTAGTTTCAATACGGGAATAAGTGCTTTTACAAACGAGTCATTAATTGTAGTTCCTAATTGCAAAATGAAGTCCTATTATCAAAGAAAGGAGCGAAAGAAGAGTTGATGCAACCCTGCTCCGTCCGGCGATAGGCAAAGTCCGGCTTGCAGACGAAAGTTCAAGGGTTCGCTGGCCGTTGACCGACGGAAAGGGGAGAAGGGAGGGGTGATTCGAAGGGAAAACAGCATCATTTGACGACCGACGCACATTGGACCAAGTCAATGGGAGAAGTCGGACAAAATCTGGAAACTTTGAGGCTTATAATTTCGTATTTATGAAAAAAAAAATTAGTTTAAGAGTGGCGCTGTTGGTTTTTCGTGAAATTTCCTTTCGGAAAAACTTTGAAAGCTTAAATTTTCGAAAATATGAAAAACACAAGTTTAAGGGTTGTTTCATTGATTTTTCCGTGAAATTTACTCGCAGAAACGCCCTTTGAAATTGAATTTGGGAGGAAATAACATCAAAATTTGAAATTTTAGCCCAATATTTCATGTCCGACCTCTTCTATTAGCTCGTTCAACTGTGGGGCAAGTCAGATCTCTGATTCTGGAAACTTAGAAAGCTCATATTTTCGTATTTGGACGTATTTCTACCAAAGAGACCTATGTGGAGGTGAGAAATATGGGGTGTGCTCGTTGAAGTTGCATAAGAAGCAATGTAAAAGTGGGCGTGATTCCTTTTGAAGAATTGGAAAAGCGGGATTTTACATTCTATCAAACAGACCTATGTGCCAACTGAATGCGGGAGTCATGAGCCGCGGGCATGGCAAGAGAGCGTTGTGGACAGGGCTCATGAGTTAAAGACTCCCTCCAACGATCTCCCCCTCGCTCGAGTGCGCACTATCATTGCCGCTGACGTCACTGGCGCTTTATTATTGGACGTATTTCTACCAAACGGAACTATGTGCATTAAGTCATGAGCCCTGAGACCCCTAAGAATGCATGTACAACAGGGCTCACGTAATAATGCACATAGTTCCGTTTGGCAGAAATACGTCCTATTCTCATTCACTCTTACGCAAAGAGAACCAACGAGCACACCCCACATTTCTCACCTCCACATAGGTCTGTTTGGTAGAAATACGTCCATTTATGAAACAAAATAGCTTAAGAGTGGCTCCATTGGTTTCTTCATGCAATTTATTTTGGGGAACTCCCTTTGAAAGTGAATTTGCGGCAAAGTAAACATGATAATTTGAAATTTCAGCCGAAAATATCACGTCCGCCTTCTCTGATTAGTTGGTTCCTCTGTGCGACGCAACCCTTTCCCCGGTCCATCCCCGTCATCGACGTCGTCGTCGTCGTCGTCGTCATCATCGACAGCGCGAAATCACTTTCCTGAATTAATTTTCAAACTTGATCAAATCACCGCGCGTCTCCCCGCAGGGTTGCCATGTCGTCACCTTCCAGGCAAAGTATCACAAGCGCCATGCGACGTTTAAAAATTTCCGCCGCCATTTTATTTTTTTACAGAGAAATTGTTCAACGAAGCTCTCCGAAAATTTCACTGAATTTTCTTTGTGCTGCCGATAAAATTTAGTGAAATTTCCAATCAGATTCAACCAACAATTTCTCAGTTAAGAAATAAAATGGCGGCGGAAATTTTTAAACGTCGCATGGCGCTTGTGATACTTTGCCTGGAAGGTGACGATGTCGCGTCGTTAAGGGTCTTTTGTCGTTCCGGAGGAGACGAAAAATTGCGGGAATCGCCTCGAGAAGGAAATTTTCCGCGGAATTCTTGAAAAACAGACTCCGGAACGCGAAAATCAGTGGCGTGGCGCGAATTGCGATGTATCGATTGTTCCGCCATTTAAACCTATGGTAAAGAATCGATTATTAAGGTGTTCATTGCAAACACCCTGTTTATCGATCCTTTTCCATAGGTTTAAATGGCAGATCAATCGATATATCGCAAAGCACGCCACGCCTCTGCCAAAAATAGTTTGATTTGGACCGCGTTCAGCAGAAAGGAACCAAGGCACTTCAGCTAGGCTGACTATCTTTTCCACACAAAGTACATTTGTGGTAAGTTTTCCGATTATGCTCTCCCTTTAGACATTAAGAACTCCCTCCGATCCCATGACGTTCACGCTTTTCTAAGGCAAATAAAAAGGCTAATGTTGCAGAAAGCCTATTATGACATTAGTGAATTTCTTAGTACCTAGACATTTGATAAAGTAATGTGAATATACATTGTTTATTAGTTTGTTATACTGTGTAGTTGACCTGTACAATAGCTCTACCAGGAGCTTACACTTCTGTACCAAAGATCAAATAAATAAATAAATAAATTATCGTTGCCGCATCAAATCATTTTCGCACAAACAATTTTCTGTAGTATGTGGCAACGTTGAGAAAAATATGAGGCATTTCAAGAAAAATGAGTGAACAAAGATTCAAAAAATTATTAATATATTAAGAAGGAGTTGAAGTAGAAGCACGCAGATGAACATGAAAAATTCACGGACAAAAATCTGGACCCTGACGATATCTGTTGGACTGCTGAGTAAGTTAAGAAATAATTTTCTCAATCTTTGTTCACTCATCTTTCTTAAATATGCCTCATATTTTTCTCGAGGTTGCCACATACTACAGAAAATTATTTGTGCAAAAATGATTTTGTGCGGCAACGATGATTTTACTGGGCAAATCGATGTTTTACAAGAGAGCATTTGTGCGGATTCCTTTCAAAATTTTCAGGAATTTGTTTCGCTTTGTGCAGAAAATCCACTACAATTTGCAAAAAAATCCGCACAACCGTTTTTCGGTAAAAAACTAAACTGCCCAATTAAATTTGGTGATAGCTGATTTGGCTTGGTTCCCTTCTGTTTATAGTGGTCCATTTCTGCAGTGTTCTTGTTGTGTTCGATGTACCCGTAGCAAGCAAATAGACGAATCAAGTATTTCTTTCAAATGCTTGCGTCCTGATTTTTGAAATTGATGGACACAGCTATAGACAAAGGGAAAATAGAGCAGTCATATTGGTTGGAACGGGTTGTTGTGGACCAAGGGGGAAAATGATTGACTAACTACAGGGTCTCTCGTGGGTTGCCGTTAGAAAATCTATTGCTTACCTCCTTCGTCCATTGCAATCAGCCGCTTCCACCAATAGAGTAGCACCACTTCCACCTTGTCCATAGCTTTAACTATCAATTTCATTAATCAGCCTGCAGAAATCTACACTGATATCATTGGCATATAAGAAATAATGCTTATGAGAGCACCGTTATTCTGTTAAATGAACAAGAGCTACCTCCATAGTTACATTAGACTCTCAAACTGTGAACATTAAAACATCAAATCACAAAAACGCCTTCAAAAGGCGTGATACTTCACGCACATCCACAGGGTTAAAATATTTGAATCGCCCGAAGAATAGGGCTTCTGAAAGTAACAACAGCTATACTTGTGAAGTTGTAAGGGTGTGTGTGTGAGTGTGTTGTGTGAAGTTGTGTACCGCGCGAGCGATGAAAACATCAGATTCAAAAAATGCCTTCAAAAAGTCGAAATATACCACGCACGTCTGCGGAGTTAAAATATTTGTCCATAGCTATGTCTATTTATTTCAATGATCAGCCCGCAGTTGAAGTAATTTAAAAGTAATTTTCAAGTCACTTAGAGTTTTATATAATAATTTATTGTCGTCGAATCGCTCCATTTCCCCTATGTTTCCTTCGTCCATAGCAAAATGGACTGCACCAGTGCACTGTGCAATAAGAAACTACAATTTCTGGCTCATATATAAAAACACCTCTCTGCATAAAGGAACACCTTATCAACCAATGGCACATTTGTTGTTTTTAAATTGAGTCAGAAATAGTAGTTCTTAATTGTAAAATGTGGCCCAGAAGTTGTAGAGGCAACGTATATACCATTCGCTTTCTTTGCATGCACATAAGTGCGTTTATGAATGGTACAGAAATTGTAGTTCCTAATTGTAAAATGAAGTTGGAAGGATGTGAAATGCTACTAGGCTGCTTCCGGTCGAATCTATTCGACTGGGTTTGCGGATTGGCAATTAAAATTGATGTACGAAGAATACGAAAAAAAACTGGAGCGTTCTTTATTGGTTGAAACGGGGGGTTGTCTCAGACCAAGCAGGGAGTAATGAGCTAATTTATTGTAGGGCCTCTCGTTGCTGTTATTGATCAGTCTTCTACTTACCCCCTGTGGTCCATTGCAACCACTCGCTTCCACCAGTGAGATCGCTACAGTTTCCCTTTATCTTCTTCAGTGGCGTGGCGTGCTTTGCGATGTATCGATTGCTTGGCCACTTAAACCTATGGAAAAATATCGCTAAACAGGGTGCTCGCAGCGATAACCTTAATAATTCCCACATCAAGAACCATTAAATATCGCCGCAAGGAGGTGATTTCGGTAATTTCCGTTGTGCGCATCGTGTTTTACATGAAATTTTGGTGAAGAAACATGTATCAAAATGCTGAAATTCGTACCTTGTCCAGTAGTCCATTGATTTCATATTTAATTAATCTAATAATAATCTTAATCACTGTCATTATGATAACAGAACAAATGAATTTTCTCAAGATAACTAAGTTTCAAAAATATACATCCATTTCCTAATTTTTTTTTTAATTTTTTTTTTTATTTTTTTTTTATTTTTTTTTTTTTTTTTTTTTTTTTTTTTTGTAAATACCCTGAAAATCCCCTTTCGACTGCGAAATCGAGCGGGAGACCTCGAGAGCACGATAGGAACAACCACCGCACGAAGAGGAACTCGACGAGGACGAGACGTCTCGTAACGCCCTTTAAGTTGGAGACCGGAGTCGTTAAGGAAGGCGCACTAAAATCGATCGGGCTCACAAGAGCAGAAGGAGAATAATTACGATTTTAAACGGGTCAGAGATACGACTTGACCGATTTACTGCCCCTGCCGTCTCGCTAGACTAAGTGCAGCGCCAGTCCTAAGCGCCGCTCCCAGTGTCGCCGAATCGACGCAGGGAAAAAATTAATTTATGCAGATTAGATTTATAAGGATGGTTGATACTAGGGGTATGCCCCCTGGTCGCTACGCGGCTCAACCCCCAGAGGACGCTTCGCGCTCCATTAGGCCCGCTTTGACAAAAGAATGACCAAAAAATGAAAAGATTTTCATACTCGACTCTCATTTGTCCAATCTCCCTCCGGCCGGGAACAGAGCGTGCTCATTTAGCGACCATTGCCCGTCGATAGCCGCAAAAATCATGGAAATCGGCCCAGTAGAACGCTGGAACTGAGCGTTACCAGACATGCAAAATTAGGAGGCTTCGGAGCTTATATTATAGATAGGAATAACTGCGGGCTGATTGTTGAAATTGATAGACAAAGCTATAGCTGAAGGAGACAAAAGGGATATGGAGGGATCCTATTGGTGGAAGCAGGTGGTTGCAATGGATAGAAAACTTAGATATTAGACTAACTAACGGCAACCCGTGAGAGACCCTAAAGTCAGTCCATAATTTTTTCCCTTGGTCTATAAGGACCAACCTTTGCAACGATTGAGATCGCTCCATACTCCTTAAATCAGCCCCCTTGCTGATCGTTGGAATGAATAGCTGTCGTCGACAGCTTGTTTCCCTGCGTCTTTTCTAGATAAACATGGATATGCACGATTTTACAACACTGTAATGAACCTCTAGACCAGGTACGAATTTCAGCCTCTGATACATGTTTTTTCACCAAAATCCACGTAAAACACGATGCGCACAACGAAAATGACCGAAATCACCTCCTTCTGAAGATATATAATGATTCTTGGTGCGTGAATTGAAACCACCCGCTCATGGGATGGCTCATGCTCTACGTGATTCACATCGCGCGCTAAACGTTATCATGAACGTCTCTGCGATAAAAAAATCTGGCAACCTCAATCTTGACGCTTTGGCTCAGCTGTAGCAAATTGCTTATAGTTTTAACAACACACGTTGGGAAATGAACATTGCTCGTTTGAGAAGCTTGTTGAAACCGTTGTAGTACTCGATTTGACTCATTACTCGTAACCAATGTGAAATAAAAACGTTGATATCTTAGTTAGGAGTTGATTTCAGTAATTTTCAATGCAAGAATTGTGTTCTACGTTAACGTTTGGTTAAGAAACGTGTATCAGAATACTTAAATTAGTACCTTGTCTAGTGGTCCATTGAGTCCTCTGCCTTTTTTTGGATGCAATGCGTGTTCCGGCCTAAAATCACTGAACTCAATTTTCTCGTGAAAACTGACGTGATCCCGATCTGCCCAACTCAGTCCGAGTTAGGAAAACCCCCTCTTTCCAGCGATTCCGTAAATACCCAAAATGGACCGCGCTAAGTCTGAGGATCCACTTGAGTCGCGTTTACGGCTGCGACATGCACCCTCGAAACACGACTCACCCCTTTCTCCTCGAGGCTGTAGCCGTCGCACAGTGCGGAACTTCCACAATCGGCTTGGAAAAAAATCAAAGGCACTGAAAAATTAGACGCACGGAACCATAAAAGGCATGAAATATCCAGTTAAACCCTATTGAAACTTTGTTCATCGAATTTTGACCCTACAAGCATCTGAGAGCCGGCACAATAAGTCAAAAGTGGCCGTACGCTTTATACACGTATTTAGGAGTTATGGCGTTTAATATTGCCGAACCTCTAAATAAAATTCACTTAGCTTCAACTTAATCTGGCCGTTGGTTCTTTTCTGATGAACTCGGTAGATTTGAAAGTTTGATTCTCGATTTTTGTTCATGAGATTCGTTTCATTGGTTTTTTCGTGGTATTTACTCGCAGAAACACTCTTTGAAATTGAATTTGTGAGGAAAGGAACAACAAAATTTTAAATTTTAACAAAAATTTGAATATTGTAAAAATAGGAAACAAAGTGGTTCAAGATTTGTTCCATTGGCTTTTCCGTGTTTACTTGCAGAAACGCCCTTTGAAATTGAACTTGTGACGAAATAATCATCAAAATTTGAAATTTTAACTAACAATTTGAAAATTGTAAAAATAGGAAACAAAGAAGTTTTAGAGTTGATTCATTGTGTTCTCCGTAAAATTTACTTGCAGAAACATCCTTTAAAATGGAATTCGTGACGAGATAAACATCAAAATTTGAAATTTTAGCCAGAAATGTCATGTCCTACCTCTCTGTGCGTCGTGCGTCGGGGGCTAAAAAAGCCCTCGCTACGGAGAAGCCGGCCTCGGAGGGGGCTCCAAGTTGGGCTGGAGTGCGTGGAAGTGGTCGCGGGGGGTTGCGCCGGGGCCGGGGGCGCGGGGCGGCGGCGGGGGTGCAATAATTAGGGCACCGCGAGTACCATGTAGTAAACTCACAAGGGCGTGAACCCTGGAGGGGGTGGCGGCGTTGCGCGGCGGGCGGCCGATTTGCGTCATCACTCGCCGCCAGTGACGTCAACGTCAACCGCCGCCCGCCGCCGCTGTCGCTGCCAACCTCACGGGCTAAAATTCCACTGCTTCCCGCCGCGCTATCTCAGCGCCGTTCCCGCTCCGCGATGCAAAAAGTCCTACACGCTCCCAGACTTATCTCTGCGGATAGTTTTTGCGATGCCGCGCGGATCGAGTCCTTAGGAGAGGTCGGACAAAATGTGGAAACTTTAAACGCTCATAACTCCGTTTTAACAAACGTTGAGGTTCTAGAAGTGATTTAATTGGTTTCCTCGTGAAATTTCGTCACTGAAAAAAAAGTGAAGTTGATTTTGCATTCTGGTTGTAAAAAAAGTGTGCCAGAACTTACAAAATGCTGAATTAACCACTACAGCAGTTACTTTAGCAATGTCAAGATGCAAAACTAACTGCCGTAGCGGGTAATTTAGCATTCTGTCAGTTCTCGCACACTTTTTTTACATCCAGAATGTTAAATTTTTTTTTCGGTGCTTTTCAATTATTCATGAAGTATATTGTCTCGCATTTAATCGGAAAAACCTGGTATTATTTGCAAACGTCTCTTCAATAGTATCGTATCTTGGTGGTTCTTGACTCGTTTTCAAAGTAATCGGGAAGTATAAGAGTTTACTTGACCCCTTTAAGTGGTGTGAAGTGCTTTGCGATGCATCGATTGATCTGCCATTAGACCTATGAAAAATGATCGATAAACAGAATGTTTGCAACGAACACCTTAATAATTGATTCTTTACCACAGCTTAAATGGGAATTATAGACAGGTAATTGATCATGCACGCCTCGCCACTGATTCCTTCAATTCGCACGCATTGTTTGTGAGCTACGGCAAACTGTTGTCGCCAGTCGAAAACGCCTTCAGTTTCGCGCGATACTTCACCGCTTACACCAGAATTAAAATTTTTGCATTATGAATTGCCGTGCAGAAATCCTCCCCTTTCCGAACATTTATGAAGTATATTGTCCAGGGTGCCTAGCATCAGGATTTTCCCGATTCTATCAGGATTTGAGATCAATCATGATTTAATTCCGATTTCATCAGGATTTGAGAAAAAAATCGGTCGTAAAATCAGGATTTGAGAAAAATCGGCTGTCCGATCAAATTTTTTTATCGAGCTATTTTTGTGAAGTTATATTCGCCTAATGGGCCTGTTGCAAACTTTTGCTAGAGCAAAAATAAGAATTGTTTCTTATAGATAATGCCTCAGAAGTCACGATGAGCGCATCGGCAAAGTCTGAAATGCACTCATAACTTTACAATCTGCGTAAGAAATTTGCGTTTTTTTAAGCTTCCCGCTTCAAAAACGATACTACGGCACAGGTGAACATTTTGTTAGAGGAGTCGCTCCATCGTCGGCGATATTCATCATGGCCGACACTTGCGCGCAGTTTTGCGCGTAATTCGAGGAGAGTTCAAGGTCAATCAATGCGACGTGGAAAACATGAACGTTAAAACACGCCGATTGTTATCTGGTCTAATCCAGTTCAGGTATTATCTCGTCCCATCAGGCCATCACACGTGTTTTGGCGGATTGGCGTCGGCCATGATGATTATTGCCGACGATGGAACGACTCCTCTTACAAAATGTTCACCTGTGCCGTAGTATCGCTTTTGAAGCGGGAAGCTCAAAAAACCGCAAATTTCTTACGCAGACTGTGAAGTTATGAGTGCATTTCAGACTTTGCCGATGCGCTCATCGTGATTTTTGAGGCATTATCTATAAGAAACAACTCTTATTTTTGCTCTAGCAAAAGTTTGCAACAGGCCCATTGTTTCCGCAAAAAATCAGGATTTGGAAAAATTATGACATCAGGATTCAGCAGGCAAAAATCAGGACTTTATCAGGATTTCCAAAAATTAAAAAAAAATTAGACACCGCGTTTTCGCACATTAGTGAACCATTTGTAGAAACTGTTAGTAATATTTACTGAGGACTTTTTGTATTTTTTGTTGCAGCTCGGCGCAGTACCACGTGGCGGAGAAGGAGGGGGTGGGAGATGAGTCTCGGCCGGCCGAGAAGTCTTCCACCACCATCGAACATCACCCTGCGCCCCCGCGGCCTCAGAAGACGCAACCCGCTCCACCACCAGCCAGTGCCTCAGGTAACAACCCCCTTCCTTCGATTTTAATTGAGATCCGGAGCTAAGATTGTAGCTGATCAATGCTGCCGTGCTAAGGAAGAACACCGTATGAACAATCGAGAGTTGCAAAATTTCCCTTGACAAAACATGTACTTTTGACGCATTTTAAGCACTTTTCCTTGAGATTTTCAGATATTTTATATGAAATTTGGCACGAAATTGTCAGCAAATGTTGCGGGAGAATGTTTACAATTTTCCCAGTAAATTCGATTTTTCTCGAAAGAAATTCGACACACTGGAAAAAAAAAACACATTGGATCTAGAGTCCAAACTCTTGAAAACATTGACAAGAAAAAATGCTCCTGATTCAATCAGATTTTTGCTTAAATCAAAAGGTAATCCGCTCAAATTCAGAGGCTTGGTTCTTGATTCAAGCAAAAATCCGACTGAATCAAGAGTATTTTTTCTTGTCGATGTTTTTAAGAGTCTGGACTCTAGATCCAATGTGTTTTTTTCTTCCAGTGTGCAAAATTTCCCTTGACAAAATATGTGTTTTTGACGCAATTTAAGCACTTTGCCTTGAGATTTTCTGATATTTTAGATTGAATTGAGTACGAAATGGTCTGAAAATGTTTGGGGAAAATATTTACAATTTTCCCAGTAAATTCGATTTTTCTCGAAAGAAATTCGGCAGCGTCTGAAGGCTTGGCGTTCTTCCTTAGCACGGCAGAATGTGATGCCTGAGTACAAGTACTGAATAATCGCAAGTTCATGTGTCGAGCAAGGGCTCTTTCCTAATATACCACTAGATAAGGTACGAAGTCAAGTATTCTGATACATGTTTCCTCGCCAAAATTTCACGTAGAACACGAGACGTGCAACGAAAATTACTGAAATCCATTCCTAACAAAGATATTTTAATGTTTCTCGACGCATGAATTCAAACCTCTCGCTCATGAAAACACACCGGTCTACGCACGCCTGGTCGCGAACTAACATTACCGTGGCAGTCTCCACGATGCAAAAATATGGCATCTCAATCTTGAAGCTTTGGCTCAGCTATAGCAATTTTTTTACACTTTGAACAATAAAGGGTGTCAAATGAACAATGTTTGATTGAAAAGCCTGCCGAAACCGTTGTAATGAGCGATTTGAATCGCGTGGAGTCTTGTGTTTCTTGTAAAATTCCCGTGATCAATGTGAAACTAAAAGGTTAATATCTTAATTAGGAGTTGATTTCACTTACTTTCAATGCAAGGATCATGTTGTACGTAAAATTCTGGCTAAAAAACATGTATCAGAATGCTCAAATTCGTGTCTTGTCAATTGGTCCATTTTTGTGATTGATCTGGCATCGTCGCCAACGTCGCGGAAGAATTTTCGTTGACGTCACGATGCGGGGAACTCGGGAGTAAAAAGTTGCAGATGCCGCGTGGGGACCCTCTACAAAACTTCGCACTCAATTTTCCCCCGACTTCCGGCTAACGGCGGTCACATAACGGCCGAAAGGAATCCTCCCTCCCCGCCCCCCTATCGCACAACCTCCCGGCCCGCGAGAAATGTCCGGTCTGGGCGATGGGTATTTTTATGGGTTTCTGCCCTCCGCAGAATGGGGATGCTGCGAACTTGCGGTCAAAGCAGAGGCAGAAATCCTTCCCGTGTAAGGGAGCTCAGAAGTCACAATGCTTATTTCCGCCGTGTTAAGGAAGAACGGCGTATGAACATTCGAGAGTTGCCAAATTCCCCTCGATAAAATGTTTACTTCGAGGAAAGTCATGAATATTTTCCCTTGAAATTTTCAGGACTTTTCGGTGGAATTACAGGGTTGTCACAGTCACGGAAAACCGGGAAATGTCAGGGAATTTTAAAAAGTCAGGGAAAACCGGGAAATGTCAGGCAAAATGACGTAAATGTCAGGGAAAATTTGTTGAATCGCCTTCATTTTCTTTCTAGAATGGGTTTGAGGTTTCGAACAACAAATTTTGCCTGAAAACTTGTTTCAATTGTGCCTTCTTAACCATCCGTCACATCTTCAATTGTCAGGGAATTCCACCAAAATGTGTCAGGGAAATCACGGAAATGTCAGGGAATTTCATTTTCTAAATTCTGTGGCAACCCTGACGTTAGGGAGTTGCCAAATTATTATTATTCTTCTTCTTCTTCCGCTTCTTCTTCTTCTTCTTCCAAAATCCCCTCGATAAAATGTTAATTTCGGGAAAAGTCTTGTATATTTTCCCTCGAAATTTTCAGGACTTTTCGGTGGAATTGCGAGCAAAATTATTCAGAAAATTGGAAGAAGTCTATTCATGAGTTTGCCAGGAAATTCGAGTTTTATGGAAGGAAATTTGGCAAGGCCTGAAGGTTGATACGGCGTTCTTACTAAGTACGGCAGAAGTTTAAGCGGAGTCTGCACTCGTGAGGAAAATGGGCCTGTTGCAAACTTTTGCTAGAGCAAAACTAAGAGTTGTTTCTTATAGATAATGCCTCAAAAATCACGATGAGCGCATCGGCAAACTCTGAAATGCACTCATAACTTCACAATCTGCGTAAGAAATTTGCGGTTTTTTGAGCTTCCCGCTTCAAAAACGATACTACGGCACAGGTGAACATTTTGTTAGAGGAGTCGCTCCATCGTCGGCAATAATCATCATGGCCGACGCCAATCCGCCAAAACACGTTTGATGGGACGAGATAACACCTGAACTGGATTAGACCAGATAACAATCGGTGTGTTAACGTTCATATTTTCCACGCCCGAATGGATTGACCTTGAACTCTCCTCGAATTACGCGCGGAACTGCGTGCAAGCGTCGGCCATGATGAATATCGCCGACGATGGAGCGACTCCTCTAACAAAATGTTCACCTACGCCGTAGTATCGTTTTTGAAGCGGGAAGCTCAAAAAACCGCAAATTTCTTACGCAGATTGTGAAGTTATGAGTGCATTTCAGACTTTGCCGATGCGCTCATCGTGATTTTTGAGGCATTATCTACAAGAAACAACTCTTATTTTTGCTCTAGCAAAAGTTTGCAACAGGCCCATTGGATTAGTTAATTAAAGCAATCAGATTCTTTGAGTCTATTGTGCGGATAAAGCACGGATCTAGGATGGCTGCCCTGTAACATAACTGCAGGATGATTATTGCAATTACGTTAGACAAAGGCATGGACATAAAAGCCCGAAGGAAAATAGGGCGATTCTGTTCCTCCACGAAAATATAATATAGGAGCGTTAATTTTGAAACACTGCAATAATGGAGATACGTGGTTTCGCACTTTGGCCATCGATATAGTATTAGGACCGGGATGCAACTGCACGTGTTCGGTAATCGTGCGTGTTGCATGTACCAAAAAATGAAGGCGGTTTGAAAGCGTGAGTCGCTCGTGTTTGGCTGAAAAACATTCATTCTCAAAATATCGAACCACACATTTTTCCCCGCAAGCAAATACCGGGAAAGAGGGAGAAAACTTCGGTTGCTCATCAGAAGATGAACTCCCAAAAATCAGGGAAAATCAGGGATGGAGCATGGTTAAAAATTCTTTAAAATATGCATTAAAAGTCCCTAACGTACTATACCTGAGCAGAGCGATGCTTTTTTGGATTTCTGGCGGTGTCTTGATAATTAGTGTCAGCTAATCATCCACGATCTTGAAATAAATGTTTCTTACATTCTAACATTCCTTGATGTAGATTTCTTGGAATTTCACAATTTTATTTTACATGAAATTTTATCACTGATGAAAATGAAACATACAGTAGACCAAAATCGAAGCGATGGGTGCAGGGAGGACATTTCTTGGTTGCGGTTTCTCAAAATCTCCACTTTTAATCCATTATAATTAAAGTAAATGTATTGAACCCGTTGAAACTATTACTGGATTTTCTGTATGATTTCACGATGCTGAAACCGTAAGTCTTAGAAAATTTACGCAATATAGAATATATCTGTAGGATAAATTAACAGTGGAGATTCCAAACCACCGCAACCAAGAAATGCCCCTCCTGCAGCCAACGCCTCCATCACTGAAGCTAGATCTGCTCTCAACAGCGACCACGTTGGGATCAGACAACGCGGGGGTTAGCGATCCGAGATCCAACTCGACGCACAGTGAAACGAGCTAATTGAAGAGGTCGGACACGAAATTTTTGGCTACAATTTCAAATCTTGATGTTTATTTCGTCCCAAATTCAATTTCAAACGGCGTTTCTGCAAGTAAATTTCACGGAAAAACCAGTGAAACAACCCTTAAACTTGTGTTTTTCATATTTTCGAAAATTTAAGCTTTCAAAGTTTCCAGAATCCGATAGCCGACCTGCCGTACAGTGGACCGAGCTAATAGAAGAGATCGGACATAACATTTTTGGCTAAAATTTCAAATTTTTATGTTCCTTTCGTCACAAAATCAGTTTCAAAGAGTATTTTTGCAAGTAAATTTTAGGAGAAAATCAATGAAACAACTCTCAAACTTCTCTGTTTCATGTTTTTGAAAATATAAGCTTTCAAATTTTCCAGCTACACTGAAAAAAAAACGCATTGGATCTAGAGTCCAGACTCTTAAAAACATCGACAAGAAAAAATGCTCTTGATTCAATCAGATTTTTGCTTAAATCAAGAACCAAGCCTCTTAATTTGATCGGATTTTCTTTTGATTTAAGCAAAAATCTGGTTGAATCAAGAGTATTTTTTCTTGTCAATGTTTTCAGGAGTCTGGAATCTAGATCCAATGTGTTTTTTTTTTTTTTTCCAGTGTATCGTCCGACGTCTCCTTCTGACTCAGCCCATGTGCGACGGAGCATCGCGAATCAGGGCCGGCGAGGGCGAATAGCGAATAGAAGCCGCGCCAAAACCGGGAAAGCCGAGCGTATCGCTCCTCATCCCTGCGAAACCCCCTTCCCCCTCCCTCGCCCCCCGCCCTCCGTTTCGACGAGTTGCAATGACGTCATCTCAACCAATACTCGACGTTCCTTTGTTTGCTCTCCGCTTATCGCAATCCGGGGAACGGACGGGTTTTTCGCTTTTCTCCCGTTTTTTGCCCCCGACGAGACTCCGGTCCCCGCGTTGCCGGAGCCTCGCGTCGGCCAAAAAAAAAAAAATCTCCAATTGAACCGAAGAAAATCTACATTTGAACCGAAGAAAGTCTCCATTTGAACCGAAGATAAAGTCCCTATTTGAACCGAAGATGAAGTTCCTATTTGAACCGAAAAAAATCTCCATGTGAACCGAAGAAAGTCTCCATTTGAACTGGAGATAATTTCCATTTGAAAGGAAAAAAATCTCCATTTGAACCGAAGAGAGTCTCCTTTTGAACCAGAGAAAATCTCCATCTGAACCGCAGAAAGTCTAATTTTGAAGCGCAGTAAAATCTTCATTTGAACTGCAGAAAATTTCCATTCAAACCGAAGAATGTCTCCATTTAAACCGTAGAATGTCTCCATTCACACCGAAAAAGTCTCCATTTGAAGCGGAGGAAAATATTCATTTGAACCGAAGAAAATCTCTATTTGAACTGAAGAAAATCTCCATCTCTGAACCAAAGAAAGTCTCCATTTGAACCGGAGGAAATCTCCGTTTGAACCGAAAAAAAGCTCAATTTTGTATTAGAGCACCTCGTTGGCACTTGAGGCGTTGGGTGCAGAAAGGGTATTTCTTGGTTGCGGTGGTTCAGAATCTCCACTGCTAATTCGTATTTCAGGGAGGAAACTAACATAAGAAGAAAACACCACTAAGAAATAAATATGGCCCAAACTGTATGTTACAGAGTGGTAAAATACTGCTGGGTCCACGCTATGGGGAAAACAAGGCCAGAATTTTCATCAGATCTCAACATTTTTGGCTTTGATTGAAATTTTTTTGAACTTTTCTGGTCTTATTTTCCCCGCAAAATTGTGCGAACCCAGCAGTGTTTTACTACGTCCCTTTATACTGAGAGTAAAGACAATGCGAATCCATTCCTGATTGGCTCCCGTATTTTAGGCCTTCACAGTGTCACGTACGGGAATAGATTACATTTCACCAATTGCAAAGATTATAAACTGGAATGGACCGGAGGAATGGGGGTACGACAAGGACCAAAAAGAATGAGAGAGGGAACGGAGACAGAAATTCGGGAATGGGTTGATCAAAGATTACAAAAACCGCCCGATTTTTTATTCTTTATTCCCGTTTGTGACATTCACAAGCCGCATTGTCTCAACTCTCTCTATAAAGGGACTCTATGTTTTACCACCATGTCATCATAAAGTCAGTGATTTTTCGCGTAACTTTGGCAACGTTTGCGATACCTCACGTGCGTGCGGTTCCTCAGCGAGCTCTTTTTTCGCCGCGCGGAGTGAGATATGTGCTTCGAATTTTCCGCCGACATTTTTTTGTGACGAAGTTTCACCGAACACCGCAGAGATCGCACGAAAGTGCTTTGAGCATCCGACAACCCACACTTTTTAAAACATACATTGACATTCTTTGAACTGCGGGTAACGTAGTCTCGTTTCAAGCGACCGGTATGCAGGATGAAAAATATGAAAAAAGATAAAAGTAAATTCAGTGCCCGCTAACTGAAAAATGATGTTTTTTCTTATTTTTACAATTCAATATCGCTCCTCTGGATGAGAATCATGCTGTTGAGTAAAACATATTTTTGCCGATTGACTTAGGTTTTATTCGATGAAAGCCATTTAACTCTCGGATCTACTAAGATGGTGCATTCATATATTACCGTGCTAAGGAAAAACGCCGTATGATCATTCAAATGTTGCCAAATTTCCTCTCGGAAAATATCAATTTTCGAGGAAAGTTTTGAATGCTCTTCCTTGAAATTTTCAGACCCTTAAGGTGAAATTACGAACACAATTCCATGGAAAATCGGATCAAATATATTGACAACAATTCTCGAAAATTCCTGATTCGTCACAGGAAATTTGACAACGTCTAAATGCTCATACGGCGGTCTTCCTTAGCACGGCAGTATACAGCGGTTAATGAAGGTCTTCTTACCTTATTTCCTAGTTTCGTGCAGAGCAAGGTGTCTACAAGTCCGGAAATAGTACTGATTTTTCAAGGGCGGGTCGGAAGTACTGAAAAATGCAGAAATTTTGCAAGAATGTCCAGAATTTTTTTCATTTTTGTCGTAATTTAAGCGGGAAATTCAAATTTTTGAAATTTTTCGAATTTCGTTGGTTGAAGGTATTGAAAAAGTACTGAATTTTTCTGTTGAGGAGGTACTGAGTTTCTTGGGAATGTACTAAAAAAATACTGTAAAAGTACTGATCTTTGGCCAGCTTGTTTTAGTAGACAACATGCAGAGCACACGGACAGTATATTTTAGACACCCCGCTCTACTATCCAGGGTGTCTAGCATCAGGATTTTTCCGATTTTCCCGATTCCATCATGATTTGTGGTCAATCAGTATTTAATCTCGATTTCATCAGGATTTGAGGAAATATCGGTCGTATAATCAGGATTTGAGAAAAGTCGGCCATCCGATCGAATTTTTTTATCGAGCCATTTTTGTGAAGTTACATTCGCCAATTTTTCTCCTAATCTTTCTCCAGAAAAAATCAGGATTTGGAAATATGGAATCAGGATTTCCCATAATGATAAAAAAACTAGAGGTCCTGCTATCGTTTCTGTAGTATAAAAGTAATTTACAGCAGTCAACGCTCAGAGATGGAAAACGAGTAAGTTCTTTTGATTCAACGATTCCATCGGAAATATCGCGTATCCTCGCGATACACCCGCGGAAATCAAGCGAGCAACTATTCAAACTCCGGAGTATGTTATGTGGTATCACACGGAATTGAAGTGAAATTTTAGCTTTTTGTCCATCTCAATCGCAAGTTACCGGCGGTGATGAATGTTACGCTCGCGGTGATGAAAAGTTCGCATATTTCCAAACAATTTGGGGGTGAAAAAATCCCCAAAAAACCAGAATTATCCTACTGCGTGAGTTTTAAAATTACAAGTGAAAGATCTTGTCTCCCATGACGCGCTCGACCGATTAGCCGTGTATGCAACCCTAAGAATCTCCAAAAGCACGTAACCGCAAAACTTCCGGGCTTTGTGAGTTTTAAACTCACAAGTGAAAGATCTCGTCCCGTATGATGCATTCGACCAATTAGCCGTGTGTGCAGCCCTAAGAATCTCCGGAAGCACGTAATCGTACAACTTCCGGGCTTACATGATTAGCTCGACTGATTAGCCGTGTATGCAGCCCAAAGAATCTCCAAAACCCCGTATTCGCACAACTTCTGCGCCTTGTGAGTTTGAAACTCACAAGTGAAAGATCTCGTTTCACATGATGCGAACTACCGAGTAGCTGTGTGTGCAGCCCTAAGAATCTCCAAAAGCACTCAACCACACAACTGCCGCGCTTTGTGAGTTTTAAACATAGAAATGAAACATCTTGAGTCGCATGATGCGTTCGACCGATTAGCCGTGTATGCAGCACTAAGAATCTCCAAAAGCACGTAACCGCACAACTTCCGGGCTTTGTGAGTTTTAAACTCACAAGTGAAAGATCTCGTCTCACCTGATGCGCTTGACCAATTAGCCGTGTATGCAGCTGTAAGAATCTCTAAAATCACGTAACCACACAACATTCGCGCTTTGTGAGTTTTAAACTTAGAAATGACAAATCTCGGTTCGCATGATGCGTTCGACCGATTAGATTTGTATGCAGCCCTAAGAATCTCCAAAAGCACCTACCCGCATAACTTCTGCGCTTTGTGAGGTTTAAACTCACAAGTGGATATGGATTGCATTATAGAGAGAACGACTCTCTTCAATCTTTACAATGCTGCCTTGCTAAGGAAGAACGCCGTATGAACGTTCGAGAGTTGCCAAGTTTCCTTTGATAAAATGTTTATTTTTTTTAGACAAGTTATGAATATTTTTCCTTGAAATTTTCAGGGACTTTAGGTGAAATTGCGAACAAAATTATCTGCCGAATTGGAAGAAAAATATCCATATATTAACCAGGAAATTCGTATTTTATCAAAAGAAAGTTTGCAACGCATGAAGGCTCCTACGGCGTTTATCCCTACCACGGCAGAGTAAGCGACGTTGTTGCTGTTGTTGCTGCTAATGCGACTGCATCGATGGTGAAACTGCAGAAATGCGAATCTCGGTTTGTGGCGTTGCAGACATCCTGCCATACTTAATTCTTCTCTACTTGGAAAATTACTGAAAGTCATTTTTCGAAAATTTCAATGATTTTTTTCTTCTTTTCACGTGTGAAGAATATTCCATGAAAAGTTCAAGCCATGATGTTGGCTCGTTCTCCTTTAAAAAAATAAAATCGCAGCGGAGTTGTCGAGACTCCGCAACCGAGATACTGATTTTTGCAGTTTCACCGTCGTGGCGTTATTCTCTACATGGAAAATTACTGAAAATCATTTTTCGAAAAACTTGTTTAGATGATCAGTTTACGTTTGCGAAAACAAAGTTGTACAATCTTAGCTACATTGGATTGCTCTTGGTTCCTTTTTGCAAAATTCAATCCAGCGAGGAGTTGATTTCAGAAATTGTTGATACAAGAATCACTTTCTGCGTGAAATGTTGGATTAGAAACATGTATCAGAATGCTTAAATTCGTACTTTGTCTAGTGGTCCATTTAAAATGAAGCAATATTTCAGCGAAATTTTGTCGATTTGTCGATGTTCGCTCATTCCCCCCGTAGATTCGACTCAACGATATCACACATCCTATAGAAAAAGTCAAGTGCTGAAGCACTGAACTCGGGACCGTGCGAATAATTTCGCCGCCATGAGTGCTAGGCATTTCGCCGCGCACTGTTTCAACACACTCGCACCCCCTTCATAACCCCCTCCACCCCGCACATCCACCGGAGACAAATAGCCGATCCCACGATCGAGTGATAATGATACCCGCGCCCGATTCGAGGCCGCCCGTCACGCGAGCCTGCGAAGCGGGAAGCATACGCCGAACCCCGCAGGCGCCGCTACGCAAACACGCTCGAGCGCCGTCGAAACTCAACCGTCGCATTATTCACCGCGTCTTGCCTCCCCCCGCCCCCCTCTCCGTAGTAATCCGCTCGGCTCGGCGTCAATTGCACATGCCGAGCGGGTTGCCTACGCGGAAAGGCGCGAGCGCTGCCGGTTGCCGCTCGAGAGAATGAAGGCGCTATCGGGCCCCGCCGCGCCGCTGGACCATTAATAAATCGTCTAATCCAGGGCCTGCCCATCATATCTTACACCCTGCCTCCTCCCCCTCCACGGTATCGGTGGCTCATCGCCTCATGAGCACTCGGACTAAGCTCCTGGGTTCAAGGAGGGGGGAGGGGGGAGTTGCCGTGGCAACCGCTCCAAGCGAAATCGAGTGTTACGACCGATCATTTATCATTTGAATTAGTGAGATCCACTGTTGCCAGTTTGGTTTCGTTTTAGAGCCATCGGACGGGTGCTTGGAAAGTGAGAAATTGACACATTCCGCCTCTCATGTAAGGGCGTATCTAAATTTCCGCATGAGCATCAGCGGGCCAATGATTGAAATTGATAGACAAAGCTATGGATGAAGAACACATACGGAGTATGGAGGGATCCTATCGCACTGGAAAAAAAAACACATTGGATCTAGAGTCCAGACTCTTATAAACATCGACAAGAAAAAGTACTCTTGATTCAATCAGAATCTAGCTTAAATCAAGAACCAAGCCTCTTAATTTAAGCGGATTTTGTTTTAATTCAAGCAAATATTCGATTGAGTCAAGAGTATTTTTTCTTGTCAATGTTTTCGAGAGTCTAGACTGCAGATCCAATGTTTTTTTTTTCAGTGTAGCCTTGTAAACCCATTTGTTTTGTATTCAATGTGTTTTTATCGTTTTGACAATATGTCTATCACATTCTTGTGCATGTCTAATACATGTTAGATGTAATGCTCTTGAGAAGAATCTTATCGCAACAAGCACCTTTTCCGCAGCTTACCGTATCATGTCCCCCAAACACGGCTTTAGCGAAACCGTTTCCGGGGGAACCCGTAAAAATTCTCAAATCCCGCCTCGATTTGGCAACGCCCGGAGCTTTTCGATGGTAGCTTTCTGCATTTTTCGTTTTCAATTACGGACATTCGAACTTTCAATCGTTATTCGTTTCCTCTTCGGCGTCCAGTTTCTTGACGCTGCGGGGCATCCTAAGAAATCACGTCGCGTAAGGACGCATGTCTATTTCCGTATGGGCCGCAGAAAGCATAAAGATATACGGTAACTGGGCACGCATGGAAATTGAGGTACGCTCTTATGTCAGAGGAGCTACTCTCTCTGCGAGCTGGACTCACGTAGTAAAGGTTCAGACGTTGAACAGGGTGTCTAGCATCAGGAAAAACCGGAAAATATCAGGAATTATGGCCGATCAGGAAAAAATCAGGAAAATCGGAAAAATCGGACGTTTTATCAGGAATTTTTCTTACGCAAATCTCCTCAGCGGAGAAAGTCTGAATGTCTTTTGCCTACCGTGCCAGGAGTCAGGAAAATATCAGGAATTTTCAAAATGAAAAAATGTGGAATTTTTTTATAAAATATCAGGAAAAATCAGGAAAATATCAGGATTTTTCAAAATTAAAAAATACTCGACACCCTGTTAAAAAGGTTGTTCTTAACCCTTTTAGCACGAGGGCACCTCTGAAATCTGTTTAAAATATTTTTTTTTTACATTTCCGAAACTTTTTTGAAATATTTTAAAAATACGTGGTTAAATGTTAACACTATTGCCGGAAGAAATATTTTTAAAATATCATCATATTTCCGGAAGATTTTAAAAATATGTTTTGAAAGAAGTCTCCACGATTAAAACACGATTTTAAGGCTAGCGGAACTGACCCATTAACCGTTTCCTTTTTAAGCCTTTTTTAGTCTCGTGGAGCGAGCTGCTTTTCAAATATTCCAGTTAAAATCCCACGTGTGGGAAAATAAAATGTTCCCCTCGGAAATGATATTGCTAACCCTCGGTGAAACGACGCACAGTGGACCGAGTTAATAGGAGAGGTCGAACAAATTTTGGAAACTTTAAACGCTTATAACTCAGTTTATACAAAACTTTAAGGTTCTGAAAGTGATTCCATTGGTTTTCTCGTGAATTTTTCTCTCAGAAACACCCCTTAAAATTTAAAATGTGACGAATTTAACATAAAATTTTGCAGTTTCAGTTATAAATGTCATGCCCGACCTCTCTTTTCGACTTGGTTCACTGTGCGACGAAAAAAGGAACAAAAGAAACGAGCCGAGAGGACTCAATAGGAGAGGTCGGACAAATTTTGGAAACTTTAAACGCTCATAACTCCGTTTATACAAAATTGAAGGTTCTGAAAGTGATTTCATTGGTTTTTTCGTGAATTTTTCTCTCAGAAACACCCCTTAAAATTTAAAATGTGACGAATTCAACACCAAAATTTGCACTTCAGTTATAAATGTCATGTCCGACCTCTCTTATCGACTCGGTTCACTGTGCACGGAGAAAAAAACTTCGTGCGTGGGACCCGAAGTTTAGGTCATATGGATCTCTGAAGTTTTCGGATTGAGCATCTGAACACTGTAGGTCCAGCTGCTGAGGTTTGGATCACACATCTGAAACTTCAGTTCGTACATCTGAAGTACTTCGGTTTTCACATCCGAACAACTTCGGTTCTCACACCTGAAGTACTTCAGGTGTAAGAACTGGAGTTCCAGATGTGTGATCCGAAGTACTTCAGATGTACGAACTGAAGTTTTAGATGTGTGATCCGAACCTCGACAGCTAGACCTGAAGTGTTCAGATGCTCAATCCGAAAACTTCAGAGATCCATATGACCTAAACTTCGGGTCCCACGCACGAGGTTTTTGCCTCCGTGTGCGACGAAAAAAGGAACAAAGGAAACGGCCGAGAGGACTGGAAAATGGGTCACGACCCGCGGTGAAGTAGGAAGCTCTAATAAGGCAACATACGGCTTTCAACCGGCGAAAGTTTGTTGTTTAATTGAAAAGATGAGAAGGCGCGTGACGGCCGCGGAAGGTTGACGAGCCTTTCAGAAAACCTTCCGAAAAGGTTGCTAGACGGTGGGTTCTGAAAGGCTAATCGGACGCTGTAAAACCCGGAAATCGAGCGTGTTCGGCTACGCTGCTTTTCAGACATGCAATATTGCATGATAATTATCGTTGCTGGGAGCCCAAAAGGAGCCGTATCAAAAACAGCCGATGCGATTCGCAAGAGGCCCTCCGCGTTGAGCTTTGAACTTTAGAACGGGCTCATCTCCTCGTAAAGTCGATCGTTATGCTGTAATTTTGTTGATTGCACATTTCCCCCACATGACTGATAACCTTCCATCTTCCCTGTCAAGGGTTTACAGGATGTCTAGCGGCCGGGAAAACCTAGAACACCTGTATACGGGAGAGTATTGCCATCTCTGTGCCGTTCTCTGATTGGTCCATCAGTTTCAGGCTATCATGGAGCTCCAAAGTTGGACCAATGTAAAGAAACCCGACCCAGAGGAACACGTATTATCGGCTGAGAAATTAATGATAATTACACTCAAAACTTAATTTTCGGCAAGAACATTCATCAAAGTTCGATCCGAACTCAATTCAGAAGTTGGATATAAAAAAATTTCTATCGCACCCAAAATCACGCCCAGAACTTTGTAGAACTTTTCCGCCATCTTGTTTGTTTACATCGGGCCAAACAATGAGCGGAGGGGCTGGGGCTTGTTTGCGTTGGTCCAACTTTGGGGCTCCATGATAGTTGACCAATCAGAGAGCGGCACACTTTTTTTGTATTAAAAGGATTGAGATGGCAATACTCTCCCGTACACATGTACTCTAGGAAAACCGGGAAGTGTCAGGAAAAGCAGGGAAAACGTCGGGGATGAAAATTCGGCATGTCAGGGAATTTTATTTTGCAAACGATTTTCGAGTCAGGGAAATCAAAAAACACGGCTTTTCCGGAAAACATTTCGCGAATTTTACTCTTGCGGGAATTTCTTTACCAAATTTTCTACCAGAATTTCCACTGATGTCTTTTAAATTTTATAAATGAGGCAAAAATATCTCGCATAAGTTAAGGCGTCATATATTTTGCTCTATTTATTACATGTTATCCCTAAAACAGGAAAAAAACCCTTACTTACATCTGATCAGTTCAACCGTGTCGAAAAATTGGGAATATTTTTCCTTTTTGCCAGGGAAATGTCAGGGAATTATTTTTTCCGTCTGCCACGGAATTTTAAATTTTCCCCGGTTTTTTTGCCGTTTTTGTCAGGGAAATCGGAGAATTGTCAGGGAATTTTATTAGCGGCTCTGGTGCTTGCACTAGAGCTGCTATTCCGGACGGTCCCAGCTGGGGAGTATCAACGGACCATGTTACATTGGAGAGACCGCGTGTTGGTTGATGGGAATCGGCGCCATTTTCTGCTGTTTAGGTGGGACTGATTTTATTTTAATTGATATCTTTTTTCTGTTGCCGTGGTTGGAGCTTCCTAGTCATACTACTCGACATCAGCTGATAGCAAACAAAGGTTACCAAGGAAACCATAAACGCGTAACAACTACCTACCGTCGCCAGAGCCGCTTTCCGACGCGAATGCGTTGGAGCTTCCTGCTTGTTTTTGATTTCTAGACACCCTGTACCTAATAAGAGTTTAGCCGCAGGTATCTCGGCGACTCCAGACACGTGCGTCGAGTTCGAAATTCCGTGTTAGAAGTACGTAATCCGCAGCCAGTCGATTTTTGAATCGTTCGTGAATCGTCGATCCTGATCGATAAATCCTTATCGTCATTAGTCAAGTAATAGTACGCACGTTGATGACGGCGCAGAGATACAACTATTCGTGCTTGATGGATGTCCGTGTTGCATCTACAAAATTGAAGGCGCTATGGCGCGAAGCATGAACTTGCAATGCCCCGCTCTATGTTGCCAATAAGGTGTCACCATGATTTGGCAGAAAAGTCGAAGTATGAGACCTGAATACGTCTTTCCTATCTTCCGATGTGTTTATAATCGATTTTTTCCCCCCCAATTTGATGCCTGATTCTTTTTTTAAGATGTATTTGTAGACCTATATCTATAGCTCGTGCGTATACATATGTATTAACCTCACTCCATAAATTTTCCTGTACGTATCAGCATCCTTGCGTATACCTTGTCATCGTTGGTGAAACTTTCGAACCGCGTATTTCGTATTTCAATTTTTTAAGAGAGAGCAAATAAACATCGTTTCTTGAAATCGTCTCAGAATTTGCCTCTCGCGAAGATGAAAAATCACAGTCGGTTTTGAGAATTGACATTGAGTAGTTCGCCACTCAAAAAAATTAAGTATGACAGGAAGTCGTCACTTTCCGGCCGAAGTATCACAAGCGGCATGCGACGTTTCAAAATTTCCGCCACCATTTTATTTTTTCATAGAGAAATTGTTTGATAAATCTGCTCTGAAATTTCACCGAATTTTATCGGCAGAACAAAGAAAATTCAGTGGAGTTTTCAGACAGCCTCGTTGAACAATGTGTCAGCTAAAAAATGAATTGGCGGCGGAAATTTTGAAATGTCGCAGGGCGCTTTTGATACTTTGGCCGGAAGGTGACGAAATCTGGAACGTCGTAAACCGAGATACGTGTTTCTTGGACTTTCTTCAGAGCTCAAAGTGGTTTTTAAGCCATTTTCCATGGGAATGCACTCTTCTTTTCGTTCTAGATGAAGTTTGCAATAGGCTTACCTGACGGTCGTTTTCAATTCGCCCTCAGCTGCGTCTGCAGCAATTGTTGCTACGCATATGTTGTGCGCGCTGATTTCATCTCATTACATACATGACTCTCTGAAGGCGTTTTATGTACGTCACTTCGTTCGTCCTCCAACAGACTGCGCTACTTACGCACATAAAACGCCTTCAGAGGGTCAAGTATGTAATGAGGTGAAATCGGTACGCACAACATATTCATAACAACAATTGCTGCAGACGCAATCGAAGGCAAATTGAAAACAACTGAATAATTCACGAGGAGAAACATTATAGCGTTTATTGCCCGAGTGAAATCGCGGACCAATACGAATCGAATATTGCAGAGTTAGAACTCTGTTTCAAACTTCTCGCCAAGTTTGAAACGAAACCAACGCGACTGAGCGATTTGTCGATTTTTGATGCTTGAACAGAGGAAGTTTCATTTGACGTGCCACATTTCCCTCTCTAATTTTCGCGCGTAATACGGTACACGAATCTAAGCCTAGGTTCAATCCATAAACGATACTTTTTTTTTGCGTTTTCGGAAGATTCACTTTTTCCGCTCATAGAAACCTACTTGGACGAATGTAACACTGAACTAATTTCTGAATTCTTTTCAACGGAATAATTCTCTTCGGCGATTTTTTTTTTATAAATAAGATAATTGTTTCTAGTATGGCATAGAATACTTGCATGATGAGAGTACCAGAGATAAGAGATATGTTTCGCGAATGTTGTGTGTACTCTTGCGGGGATTTCTACCAAAATTTGTACCAGAATTTCTGCAGATGTCGTTTAAATTTTAAAAATGAGGCAAAAATATCACTCATAAGTTCAGGAACCACACACTTTGCTCTATTCATTACAGTATATCCCCGAAACATGAAAAAAGTCTCACATCTACCCAGTTCAACCGTGTCGAAAAAATACGAACATTTTCCCTTTTTGCCAAGGAAATGTCAGGGAATTATTTTTTCCGTCCGTCACGGAATTTTAAATTTTCCACAAGTTTTTTGGCTGTTTTCGTAAGGGAAATCAGGGAAATGTGAGGGTATCTTATTTTTGAAAATTGCTAGACACTTTGTTTAATATGTAACAAGGTGGAGAAATGGTGCTGGGTCCACACCATTTCGCGGGGAAATCAAAGCCAAGAAGTTCCAAAAATTATAATTAGAGTCAAAATTAAATCACCGGTAAAAAAAAAACCTCTTGGACCAATGCCGCGGTGCATTGACTTAAGAGTGCAGTTTCTTGTCGCCGGATTCAAGAGTCTTGAACTCTTGTTTCAAGCGGATTTTGCATTGATTCAAGCGGATTTTGCATCGATTCAAGCGGATTTTGCATTGAAATAAGAGTCCAGACTCTTAAATCCGGCGACAAGAAACTGCACTCTTGAACCAAGAGGTTTTTTTTACCAGTGATTTTTTGAACTCTAATGCGCACCAGTACGAACTGAGTACGAATTTTTTTCTTTTTTTCCCACCTGTTTAACATGTTTTGATGGCTGTTTCAGACGTAACTACCGCAGGCGGTGTCGGAACGGGGGTGCCTGAAAAACCGCCCCGTCCGGAGTCCCGGATGCCTTCGGGGCTGGCGGGGCTGTCGGAGAAGCTGCAGCGACTCCTGCTCGGGGCGACGGAGCTGACGAAGACGAGCTACCGGTCGCGGAAGATCGTGGTCTACATCTGCGCGGCGGACTCGCAGGACTGCTGCGCGGAGAAGGGCGCCCTCCACAACGAGGTCCTCCCCGGGCTAAGGGCCCTCTGCAAGGGCCACGGCTACGAGCTCCACGTGGTCGACCTCCACTGGCGCACCGCCCTCGAGAAGCAGCAGGACCACGAGTTCCCCGAGCTCTGCCTCGGTGAACTTGCAAGTAAGTCACACGAATAACACTCCGAAAAAAAACACGTTGGATCTTGAGTCTAGACTCTTGAGAACATTGACAAGAAAATGGACTCTTGATTCCATCAGATTTAAGCTTAAATCAAAAGGAAATCCGCTCAAATTAAGAGGCTTGGTTCTTGATTTAAGCTTTAAGACGAAATTTAAGCATATTTCTCCTTGAAATTGTCAAGTATTTTAGATAAAATTGCGAGCAAAATAGTTCGAAAAATTTGAAAAAAAAAAAACATTTATAACTTCCCTAGTAAATTCGTATTTTATCAGAGGAAATTTAGTAACGCCTTAGGGTTCATACGCAGGGTGTCTACTGGAACAGGCTGCCGAAAAATCGGTACTTTTACAGTACATTCCCAAGAAATTCAGTATATCCTCAACAGAAAAATTCAGTACTTTTTCAGTGCCTCCAAATTAACAAAATTCGAGAAATTTCAAAAATTTGAATTTCTCGCTCAAATTGCGACAAAAATGAAGAAAAATCCGGAGTTTCTTGCGGAATTTCCGCACTATTTCAGTACTTCCGGACCGCTGTTAAAAATGAGTACTATTTTCGGACTTGTAGACACCCTGATATGGCGTTCTTCCTTAGGACGGCAGAGTATTCACTGAAAAAAAAAAAAAAAAAAAAA
>NW_017547174.1:2352498-2450576 GCF_001854935.1 Bemisia tabaci | reverse complement strand
TTTTTTTTTTTTTTTTTTCAGTGAATACTCTGCCGTCTTAAGGAAGAACGCCATATCAGGGTGTCTACAAGTCCGGAAATAGTACTGATCATTTAAGGGCGGTCTGGAAGTACTGAAAAAGTGCGGAAATTCCGCAAGAAACTCCGGATTTTTATTTATTTTTGTCGCAATTTGAGCAAGAAATTCAAATTTTTGAAATTTCTGAATTTTGTTCATTTGGAGGCACTGAAAAGTACTGAAATTTTCTGTTGAGGAGGCACTGAATGTCTTGGGAATGTACTGTAAAAGTACCGATTTTCGGGCAGCCTGTTTCAGTAGACACCGTGCGTATGAACCCTAAGGCATTGTTAAATTTCCTCTGATTAAATACGAATTTACTAGGGAAATTATAAATATTTTTTTTTCAAATTTTTCAAACTATTCTGCTTGCAATTTTATCTTAAATACTTGAAAATTTCAAGGAGAAATATGTATAAATTTTGTCAAAAACACATTTTTTCTACGAGGAAATTTGACAACTCTCGAATGTTCATGAGACGTTTTCCTTTTGCGTGAAATTTCAGTGAATTTTCTGCATAGTACAAAGCAAATTCCTTCAAAATTTTCAGAGGAATCCGCATAACGTTTTCTTGTAAAAAATAAATTGTCCTGTTAAATTTGGCAATAGCTAATGTAGCTTGGTTCATTTCTGCTAAACGCGCTTCAACTGTATTTGCATTTTCCTCGACTTTGGAGTTGAAAATCGAAATTTGTATTGTGTCTTTTATTATCTTTCATACACATCTGAAATGTTGGTCTCTTCTTGATGATTCTGTATCCTAGAAAATTTTATAAATGTCTGTCCTTTTTTTCCCCTAAATTCTCATTTTCCTTTAAAATGCTCGCTATGTACCAAAGTCATAACAGAGTGTAAGAGCTACACGGAAAAAAATTAAATCGCTGATTCAACAATTCAATTGCTAAAATCAGTGAGTGCCATGTTTCAATGTAGATCTTACAACAAAAAAATGCTACTTTAACCACCCCCGTGGTTAAATTAGTTTACAATGTGGTTAGAGTAGCATTTTTTTGTTGTAAAATCTACGTTGAAGCATTGCACTCACTGTTTTTAGCAATTGAATTGTTGAATTAGCAATTTATTTTTTTCAGTGTATCAACTTGAGTCCCTAAGAAAAGAACATTATCAGGGACTCTTTTGAGAAATTATTGTTCACAACTGGTCTGTGGCAGTCAAGCGTTGCATTAAACCAGAGAATGCTGTGAAAGTGACTTTAACGTATGTATTTTTTAAGAACTGTCACTTTAATTCACTGTAAAACTGTTGAATTTTCAGGGCAGTCAGAGCTGGCCTACATAATCCCTGTGCTGTTCCTGAGCAACTCTTTGGGGACGCCGCTTTTGCCGAAGACGATCGAAGAGCAGGACTTTGAGATCGCGCTCAGCAAGGCGGAAAACAACGAGCTGCTCAAAAAGTGGTATGTCAAAGACGAACATGCCCAACCACCTTGCTACCGGCTCCAGCCAGTGTCCAGTCACATTCCAGGCTTCCAGGTACACCTGCATCTTTGAAGAAATATTCATGTATCAAACAAAAATGACCGGCCAAAACAAAAATTTAAATGAGAATAATCCATTGTAAACATTTCAAAATCATGAGTTGAAAAACGCTGACTCCGCAAGTTTAATCATTAGAGCCTAACACAGAACTGAGCGGCGGCGTGCAGTCAGCGCGGAACGCGCTTTGGCGCCTACAAATCTAACAGGGATGCTTCACGCGTTGCGCAATGCTTGAAGTATCCACTTAGGTTTGTAGGCGCCGATGCGCGTTTCGTGCTGGCCGACCGCCCGCCGCGCTGTAGCGTGCCAAGGCTCCTCAAGCAACTATTTCACAACAGAGGTGTTGCACAATATCATACGAAATTGAAGGCGCTCCAACATATTATGAATGACAGGCATCCTTCAAGAGTACGAAGCTCTCTTCGCTAAATAAATCAAGATACTACGGCACAAAAAGAGAGCAGTAGTCCAAAAACTCACTAAATCCTAGCAACCATATGTAATAACGTTTAGCATAATGTTTGAATTTAATTAGTGAAAAAAGTGATTCGGTTTAAGCAAAAACATTCTTGAGTATGCTGTCAAGAAAATTTTATTTTGAATCAAGAATAAAATGGCTGAATTAAAGGAGGTTTCTGCTTGATGCAAGTGACTTTTTTTTTTATATGAGCATCTTTTCTTCTTTAAAAAAGCATTATTTTCTATATTGAATCATTATGAAATCTTCTCAGAGCTAAATTTCAGCATATTTCTGCTTGAATGAAGTCACTTTTTCTTCTTATAAAGTTCAAAAATCAGGCTAAACGTCATTAATTACAGATACTAGGACTTAGTAAGTTTTTCGACTACTACTCTCTTTTTGTCGTCATCACTGATTTAATTTGCGAGGGAACTTCGTGCTTTTTAAAGATGTCATCAAGCATAATACATTGGGGTGCCTTCAATCTTGTATGATATTGTGCAACACCTCCGTGACAAAATAGTAACTTGAAGCACTGCGGCACGCCGGCACCATAACGAAGATATCGTACAGAGGAAAAATCTTCTAAGAGCCTTTGGCTGAGGCAAATCAAAAAGTTTATACGGTTCAGATATAACAAGATGAGATTTTCTTGAAAGATAAGTCCTGCTGCACCAAAGAGGTGTAGAGGGTGTTAGTGAATTTTCTCTCATGGAATTGACGCTCCCCCATTGTTATCGAAAATCTCAATTATATATTTTTCTCCATTGGACAAAACAAACAAACAAACCCTCATTCTTGCAAGATATTTTACATTTTCATCCAAAAAAATCTTGAGCAATTGTCGTTTGAATTTACATGTGGACCAATTAACTTCGGGTCTCAATTGGTAGGTGGACTAAAATTCCCCTGCCAAAAAAACACGTGGACATAAACTACTAGAAAAAACAGATGCATAGACAAAAAATCTTTGAGGAAATGTCCCATAACTATTTTCCGGCCTTTCTTTGTTGGAAAGCATTTTAAACTTCTCAAAAAATCTAAAATATAATCCAATTCAAAAATAAAGGCAGGAACGAGGGGCCTCAAGGTGAAGGGTTAAATTTTAGATCAGAGACTACTGCTTACATGCCATTCCTCAGCATTTTTTTCTCTGTACAATAAGAAACACCTGATAATCAGCAGGGAAAATCTAAAAAATCCCAAAGATAACTAAAAATAAACTCTTTCATTGCAAGTTTCCTTCTATCTGACCCTGCATTATTTCACTCAGCTTCTCAACTCGGAACAATGTTTATGAAAAATGCTTTACTATGGGATTTTTCTCAGGCTCCAAAAGTTATCGATCTTATCCAATTTATGATGCCTCCACTATTTTTTTAAGGTTTGTGAATTTTCGTGTCAGTTCTATCATTGCTTTTTTATGTCTGTGCAGACTGAAGGAACAGCCGAAAAAGAAGAAGCACTAAGTGCATGGAGCTCTGAAATTGAGAGGATTCTCTCGGTTATGATCGCAGCTTTCTCACAAGAGCAGCGTGACTCTTATTTAACGACTGTCATCGAACAGGTTGGTATCCTCTATCAATAGTCACTTGAGTTACGTTTGCTAACTTGGAAATGGCCCAGCAAATTTTTTGAAAGAGCGTATAAATGTGTAAGAGTTTGTGGTCTTAAAGGTTGAAGATCAGTGTTTAAAAAAAAAAATAAAGTTCATCCAGCAGCAAATTTCAAAAATTTTGTTGGCCCTTAATTTGTCTGTAAATCTTATTCGATGTGTAACACATGTGCAGAGCCTTTTTTTCAAAACTCTCCCCTGTTTTAAAGGTACTTACGATTTAGAAAATAGTATGTCGCTCAAGAAGATTTTTGCTTTGAACAAGAAATAACTTGAAATTTAAAACTGTTGGCCAAAGATGTATGCAAATTGAAAACTTATTTTTCTAACAAATGCTGATTACTAGCATTGTCATTTCGCTTGTATGTCACACAAGATATGGGTACAATAGGTATTAGAAAATTTTCTACAAAAATTGGCACAGGATCTATATTCTTGAACATTCCTTGAAAAAAATGTGTATCTATTGAAGTCATTGTCAACTACTTTCTGGAATAATTGTTCTACATTAAAGAGTTAGAGACAGATCGGCTTATTTGTTTGTAATATTGTGATGTCTCATTCAACAAGAATTTTCTTGGTAATTTAAAAACAAAAATCATAAAATCATGAAGCAAATTCCCAAAAAAATTATGAAGAAAATTTGCTACCATTTTTATGTAATAAATAGTTAAGTGGGACCATAATGGTCAAATAATAATGCAGCCAATAAATAATGCGTGCTCCAATTTTATTTTTTCAAGGAAGAACAACCCAACTTTATCGCTTGAAATTTATCAAGAATATTTCGGCAACAAGAGAGAAAAATCAATACATTTTTCAAGAACTTACGTTAAAGTATGACGAGAAGTCTTCAGTGTCGCATACGGAGTTACATGGTTTCCCACTTTGGTCATAAATATTATGTTGAGTCGTCCTGGCTTTGTACCTTTCGAATCATATTACAAGAAATCTAACAAACTCATGATTTTTTTTTTCTTTAAGGAGGTACACAATACAGTTGTGATGAGTCGGGAACTAGCGAAACGGTGCATTTGGATCAACCGCATTTACACCCATTTGCCTGATGAGTCCAAACCTGAGCAAGCTGGTCTTGCATCATCAGAAAAGGAACTCAAAAGGAGATTGGATAATCTACAAAGAGACTTAAAAGTAAGCTACACCCCAAGTTAATCCTCACTTGCCTTGTAATCCTTCCTGAAACGACAATCACTGAAACAATCAGCGAGGGGCAGACAAACTTGTGAAGAATAATCCCTTTCCTTTGTGCTGTTGGGATTCAATGCAGAAAAAATCTTGATGTAGTCAACCACTTATTTTTTTCCACAATCTGCAATGTTATTTTTCCATTTGAAAATCGCCATAATAAGGCGATTTGTTGGGGAAAGAAGTTCAAAATGACAGAAATAATTTATGACAAAAATATAATGTGAAAAACAATATAATGTGCAATATATGAAATATAATGTGCAAAAACTTATGTGAAAGCATACTTGGAGTAGGTTTTAAGATTTGTAATAATGGTGTTGAACAAACCACTTTTATGCCATGAAACCTTGAGGATTGATATTCTGTTGATTTCAGAGTGAAGCAATGATTCGCCGTAATCTTCCTTTTGAGAACTGGCGTAATTTTGCGATTCAAATTTATTTTACCATGTATTCCATTAAAATCAATCTCTTCAACACAGAAAATTTGTGCAACAATTGTTTATAGATACTCTCACAATTTTAGCGGCACTGATCTTCAGAATAATCTTATATCTTGTTCACTGTTGACCAATTCGTTTCATCTTTTTTAATCGTGAAAATTAATTTTTTAATCCTATTAATAACATTTTATTGTAGTTTTAGTCCAGAAAGTCATTTTGTTTTGTTGATCAGATTTGGAGTAAATTTCGCAATTAAGAACTACAATTTCAGGCTCATTAGTAAAAGCACCGATTTGTGTAGAGAAACTTATCACACATGTTTTTTTCAACATGAACCAGAGATTTTAGTTCTTAGCAAAATGTAGTCCATTTTTGACAAATTATCAGGAGTGAGAAATTCCAAGTTGCAAAAAGAATTTAGTTATTTTTCCAGGATTCAATCCATTCAATAAATAAGTCTACTCTGCGTTTTAAATAAACATTGATTCATAAGCTAGGCCGTTTTCTCGATATCTCATGTCATAAGCACATCCCCGCATTATTTTTGCAAACAAATTTCTAAATCAGGCGGTGAGAACCTGCATGCTAAGATCACTATCGGCTCTGATCCTCTACAAGGGATAATTTATGTTATGTTTCCAAAAAGAATCAGAAGATGAATGTTTTGTTGAGGCGTGTAGTGTATCCAGGATGTGTCTAAATTTCTTTTAAAGTTTTCCACTGCCTCTTGGCTGAAGTTTCATTCTTACAGAAAGGTAGATATTCACCTGCGTTACATCATTTAATATCATTATTGAATTCTCTCTTTTTTTAGAATCAATTAGATGAGAAACACATTATTAAATTGACTGTCAAATGGCTGTCTGGAGGCTTAAATGCTGGAAACCCGGAACACGCACAATATCTTTCCTCGGTGAAGGAAAAACTAGATAAATATCTGAATAGTATCGTCGAATCTATAATACAAGAAGATCAGGCGAAGGTAATAGTTGCGCTGCATACTTGCTGAATAGAATATAACAATAAAACCGCAGGTCACAAGGCTTAAAACACTAATGAAAAGATCCAAAACGTTTTGATTAGACATCCAGTCATCCTCAGTTGGTCCCAAATAAAAATTTGGATATTTTATTTTGTGTCACCCATGGTTTTGTTGTTATATTTTACTGAATTGTCTGTGTCACAGGCTGCTACAGAGAAGCAGACCTAACTTGCTGAAATTTAGCTTCCTTAGTTTTTATCTTTCTTTTTGTATGAATGATCCATTTTTATCGCTTTGGAGATTCAAATATGTACAGTAAATTGGTTGGCCAAATCAATGTTTCTATGTACTGATCAGTTTAATAGAAATGTGTAAAATATATCGCCCAAAAAAGTAAACTCAACCGAATAAAAATTCAAAAATATTAAAACAAAACACTGGAAAGGCAGGATATTTCAATCTGTAATGAGCTAACTTTTAACTGCAAAAGAACATCAAAATTAACAAAAAATCAAGCTTTTTATAGTCGAAAATGAGCTGGTGACGGTTCGAAACCTATCACCTTTTTAGTGTTCCACAGTTCATTTCACATCCATTTTTCATTTAATGATCAGTGATGTTTTTCCTCTGTGCAACAATGATTTCAAAATGTATTTCAATTATCTCAAATGAAGTGCCATCGCAATGTAATTTTTGTCGTAACTTCTTTAACATTCTCTCTTCCAGAGTGTATTTACATCGCAGTTTGGAATCGACAAATCATTGTTCAATGAACTCATGATCCAGACGTATTACAGTCAACAAATGGCCAAATGTAGTTTTGATAGAGAGGACATCCTATCAAAAATCCAAAGGTATGAACCATTCCGGAATTATTATTTTTTTTTTCCAAGTCTTATTGAGTAAATTATTAAATTCTAGGTGTTGGTTTAATTAAAAAGCTATAAAACAGTTTAATAAGGCTTGATTTGAACAACACCATTTTATTTGTATTTGAACGAGAACCAAGGTGTTGTATTGAATATTTATTAATTACTGAAATACCTTCTGGCTTACGCCATCTTCGGAGTACATATTCTTCGGAACATAAATATATCACAGTTTGTTTTACACTAGTTGTCACAAGCTTAACAATATATACATTGTGGACATCTCACAAAAAGTCTAAATGCACGTAGCCACAATAAGCTGATTCGAACGTTTACGATTTTCTTAGGAGTAACGCTCTGAACTATTTGACTTTCTCGTAATTTAGACTTTTCGTGAGATATCCACGATGTATATATTGTTAAGCTTGTGACAACTAGTGTAAAACAAACTGTGATATATTTATGTTCAGAAGAATATGTACTCCGAAGATGGCGTAAGCCGAAAGTTACCTCAGTAATTAATAAATATTCAATACAACACCTTGGTTCTTCTTCAAATACATATAAAACAGTGCTGCTGAACAGTTAGTCCTGTAATCATCAGATAATCTTGAGTTGGTGGTTTTTTTTCTTAGTTATGGTATCATTAATTTTCACAATTTATATTTTGTGCAACTTGGCTGGAACTGTGACTGTAAATGAGAAAGAATTGGAAAGTTGAAAAGCTCAAACTATAGGAATAAATTAAAGCTAATGCGTTTTGGGGCCCTGCGATACCTTCTTCAAGGCTTAAATTCTGACCCTGCAGTCTGCGCAGTTGGAATTTCAATCATGAAGAAGTGACTGCAGGATCTCGAAATGCATATGCGTTTACTGCGATTTCTTTTGTAAGTTCAAGTTTAATAATTTTCCGACTCTTCTTTCTTTCTTATTCATCTAGCCTACTGTGTGTCACCTGGTTTGTTCCATCAGCTTCAGTTTTGTCTTTCGTTTCTTTCCGTTTCATTTTGTGACATTACGTTTTGCTTTCTTCCTCCAACTATTTGCTCAAATATTTTTTGAAAATATCTACGTCTCAAACTATTTTTAATCACAATCTTTTTGTTTAGGTGCTCATTTTATACTCCCAATTTTGTCTAAAATTTAGGGAATGATCAAAATAATTTTTCCTCCAACTTCCTTTAAGCGTACACCAGTTTAATAGTGAGAAATTCACTTAATGAGATCATACTTTTAAGAGATATTCATTTGAAAGTAGACTCTTTAATGGAAATAAATAGATGGTAAAATCGCAAAACATATCTCTCGGTTACTTTATGCATTTCAAAATCCCCCTCTGCTGTGTTATTTTTTTAGAGAAAAAACCATTGAACATTATCCTTTAAAATTTTTCGCAGAATATTCTCTACAGAATAAGGAAAGTCAGTAAAAATTGCAAGAAAGAAAGGATGTACCTAACTTAAATTTGCAATGCTGTAAAGTAAGATGTATGAGGCCTTATCTGTAACAATGGCGGATGTAAAAAATTACCTTTTCGAAACACGCTTAAAAAATTGTTTTGGTCACACAAAAATTTAATATGTTTGCCTCTGGCGTAATGTACAGATCTCGATGATCACATCACAAGTATTTTCTCAAAATTTTCTCGGTGCCAAAAAAGTTTTTTGAACGTGTTTCAAAAAGGTAATTTTTCACATCCGCCATTGTTACATATAAGTCCTCATATCTTTTGCAATTTTCACCCTAGATATGATGATACTCATCTATAAGTGGCAATTCTTTTTAGAATTTTTTAGTCCTTTGAAAACTATAAATCCATCTTTGGGCTAATCTTGCTTTTTCTCATTTTGCAGTTACCTTACGTCCAAGAATGATTCCAAATCGCTAGTAGTTCATGGACAAAGAGGTTGCGGCAAGACTACAGTCTTGGCTCGCACCGTCAAAAGTTGCCAAACATGGCTTGTGGACTGTGCCATAGTAGTACGATACGCTAACATATCCCCGCAAAGTAGTAGCCTACCGCAGCTGCTCAGTAGTGTGATCCAACACATCAGCGCCCTGAACAAAGGCCAACAAATTGTTGCGAAACACAACCTAGAGACTTACAAACAAATACTGCCAACCTTACTTGCCTCAAATGTTCCAGATAGAAATCTAGTCATAATCATAGATGGTCTCGACCAAGTTAAATTCTCCAATTGCGACTGGTTACCTGAAACACTGCCATCGAACGTCAAACTGATTTTCTCTGTTTGCGACCAGTCTTCATTGTACGATCAGCTTGTGAAATTGGACGACCAAATCACTTTCTTGAAAGTTCCTGAGCTGTGCCAAAATGAAGCCGAGTCAATTCTCCTCTCCTCGGTTATGGAATATAGTCACAACATGGACAAAAAGTTGAAAGAGTCGCTCAAACCGACAATCAAAGAATACACTCTGCCTCTGTACGTCAAAGTTTTAGCATGGCAGGTATCATGGTGGAACGATATAACGAGTGTAGGTGATCCAGCGAAACAGCTGAATTTTTTTCTTGACCAGCTAGAAACAATGTTCGGGAAGGAGAAAATTGAAATCACTTTCGCTCTGTTATCGAATTCAAACTTCGGGCTGACGGACTCTGAAATACTTGACTTGATATCACGCGAGAAAGTATTTCATTCGCCTGCGACCTATCTTGTCTGGGCACCGGCGTGTTTGTTTTGGGCAGCGCTGAACAAACGCATCAACCCGTTCTTGAACTGGTTTTTAACTGAAAGGGATTCGGCCGTAAGGTGGCAAGACGAGACTATCAAGCAGTTAATTTCGGAACGTTACAAGTACAAAAAAGTCTGGGCACTAGAGACGTTAAGGAAATACTTTAAAGAAGAGTTTTGGAATAAAACAAATGATGCCAAGCTGAGCGCTAGGTTTTTATCACAGCCTCTACAATATTCTCACTGGTAAGTATTAGTTTTATGTTATTAATCACAATAATTTACTGATTGAATAGCACCTTATTGGAATCTGTACTACTAAGGAAGTGGAAACTGTTTCAGGAATGGGAACTTTTGTGGAACTGTCCCTGAGAATTCCTGACTAAAACTTACTCTCCTAGAAACTTTGACAGAAAATCATTCTTGTACAGAGTGTATGCAAAAATGCTTCTTATTTTAAATAGGAAGACTGATCATTTCTGGAAATTCTTTTTCTTGATACTCGACTAAAATGTTTAAGGTGAATCCAGGCTTGGAACTTTGCGATTTGGCCACCACGTTGCGCTGCTCAGAATAGCCGCATATATTTGCGAAAGTAATAAAAACCGTAATGTTTATTCAAGATTGGAGATCCAGGGGATATAGCAACATACTTGAGGAACACAGATACAGTAAAAATATCTTCTCAAAATTCCCAAAAATAAAGACTTAACTACGGCGGAAAGTAATCCCCATTGCGGCAATGGGAGAGAGAGAGACAGAACATGAGGGAACCCGTTGGGCGCTCGGAGCTGAAAGTTTTAGCGGTACTTTCCATGCGCTGGTAATTCTAATCGCCAGTATTTTTGGCTCAAAAAATCAAGCAAAAAATAATCTACATCTTGTGGATCTGCTTTTTGTAATCTGAACAATATTATTTCAGTAATCGTCGGAGGAAAGTGAAATTGTCTGAGGTGACAGGTGGCGCTATCTCTAATCTTAAATTATCCCTAATCGAACCCTGGATTCACCTTAATCCGTAAAGCTAAACTCACCTATTTCACTATTTTCGGCACTTGCTCAGTTTTCTCCAGGATAAGGTCTTCCTTTCTTATGGTCATGGTTAAAGCTCTGCAGGTTGCAGGTCAAAAGTTGCAAGATTTCTAAAGAGCACTTTTGTAGGGAAACTTATTTTAGGGGACAGCAGTTACGATACAGCGAGCTGTTTTTTTTTTTATGTATCACCATGTTGGATTAGCAAACTACAAAAAATTATCTATTGCTGACACTAGATTATTTTCGTCCACTGGAAATGCATCGTTCTTAATCTCTCTAATTATTTTTGTCTTTCATTTTGTAGCTACAATCAAAGAAAGCTAGATGAACTGCCAACTTTAGAACTCAAACTCAACAATTCAATAAAAATTCAGTATTTGGAAAATTTATCATGGGTCTACAGTAAAATTTGTGGCTCCTCTGTTCTCAATGTAAGTAATCTGTGAAAAAACTACGCTACTCATTACATTATGAAGTGAGGGTAGACGTACAATTTGTCGTCTCCCAGAGAAAGGAACATTTGCTGTTTCAGTATTTTTCATTAACATCATATTTTTTTACAGAAGAACCATCTTATACATTTGTCTGGAATTTCTAGTAATTGTCCTTACATTTGTGAGAAAGTTTTCAACATTTTCCAATGCATTTGTGCGATGATTCTCCCATGAAGAAACGGCATATTTGTAGAAATACTGAAACAGCACAGTCGAGATAAGTTTCTCCGCATGGAAGACCAAGAATGGCCCCCCTCCTCGCCCTATACTTTAAAGTTGATCTTTTATTGTTCAATTTTGCAGCATTTTTGGAGATTTTTTTTAAGTCCTCCCCCTTAAAAAAATTTGCCCTCTCCAAACAATTTTTATCCTCTTCAAGATTTTGTTGAAATGACACCCTTGTTTACAGTAAATGAAATGATCAACTCAATTACAAATTTCAAAACAATTAGTTTGATTTGGCTGAAAACTGTTAACTGTTTGAATTTGTGATTTTTTCCAGGTCCTGGATGATATTTACCTAGAGGAGAGCATCATTAAATCAGATGCGAATGTCTCATGGCTCCAAAATTTTTTAGAAACTTGCTCAACTGCACTGAATTACGATGGTCGACAATTTTACGCACAAGCCAATGTTTATATATCACAGCACTCTGATTCCACATGTCCTTTTCAACAGAAACTCAAAACTGCCACTGAAAATCCACCTGTGCTTTCACTTGTTCCAAACGCCTTAAGCGAGGAGAATATCTGTGAGTGTAGCTCTACTGATCATACAAACTTAACTAATCCAAAATTCAATTAAATTAATTTCTGTTGTGAACTTTTTAGGTTTAGAGTATCATTTGAAGAAGAATCATGGTTTTTTGGTCTTTAAAAGTACTTGATTTAGGAATTTTTTGAAGGACTTGAAATTGCTTGATTTTCTGAAAGATGTTTGACAAGATTTTGAATTTTTTTTTTTTATTAATGGTCAGCATTGAAAGCTCACTATTTTGAAAAATATTTTAGAACTTGACGTCAAATTGATCATCTGGGGAGACATCCTATTTATCCATGGAGAAAATACAGAAGGTGGTGGCAAAGCAGCCTTCTTGAAGATTGCCGGTGACGTAGAAAAGTACACGGACTGGCGCGCTGTTAAAAAAAATTCATTTTATGATGGAACCTTTATAAATGCCTACATCACCACTGAATCTAACATTTAAAGTCTTATAATTGAACATTAGGTACCATGACTCTCCAATTTCTGCTTTTTTGACGCACAGAACGTAATTTAAGATGGTTATACGTTCAAAATGGGACGAGTCTAGATAGAAGTTGCTATTATATGAAATATATATTTTCAACTTACAAATTATTTTCAGTTACAGTCGAACATTGATAGAAAAACATATTGAAACATAAAAGTCAATAGCTAGGAGTTTTTAGAGCCAAAATAAGTGGTAGCCTCACAACCTTTCCTGCTCCTTTTCTAATTTGCAGGTTTTCCCGCGAAACCATCAACCAATTAGAAAGGCGGCTTCATTTATAGATGTGACGTAGAAAAGTACGTTTCTCTGCTTACCACTACCTTCTGTGTTTTCTCTGTGCTATTTATCAAAGAAATTATAATCTACGATCTAAGTAAACTATGTAAAAGTTCTTGACTTGGATTTATGATATGAGGAGAAAACTGCGCGTTCAGGAAAAAATCTCGAAAACTGCTTGCAAGTTCTTTTAAAAGCGCTTGACTGTTTGGACCACGTTTTACAATTGTTTATTAAAATTCCTGGTTCAGTTTAGAAACAATGTATGTGCAATTAGTTTCTCCATACTCCTAAGCATTTTTACTGATGAGCCAGAAGTTGTAGTTCCTAATGCGGTCCACTTATTCTTGAGACTGCACAAATCATGACAAATATGAATTCTTCCAGTTTTCATTTTGAAGCGTCCATACACCGACTTAGGAAAAATCGAATCTGTGATCAGCAAAAAGATGCTTCGTACATACATCTGACAGTATCTGTAGTATTTTCCTCTTCGAAAATTTGAAAAACACCTTATCACTCCATGTCTTGCGAGAGTGCATCATTCGCAAGAAGGGAGTAAGAATAAGTTTTATCGCAAGGATTAATAAATTCTCTTCTAATAAGTTTTCATTTTTTGTTTTAATTTCAGCCGAAAAGGAAAAAACAGACTCTGTCTACTTCAATGATGTTCAACGACTGCCAGAGGGTGATACTTATGTTGTCACAATATCAACAGCAAATGAGGAAATTGCAGTATGGAATATTAAAACGTAAGTATAAGATTTATGTGAACCTTCTCCTGGTTTTTGTAGTGAGATATGTTAAAGTCCGTAAATGCCGAAATTTAATCTATAATTTTTTTACTATTAACACAAAAAACCTCATTAGCAATATCACGTCTTGTAAAAATTCTTGAGGTAAAAAAATAAGTGCAGCCAAGTTGAACCATCTAAATCTTTCCTCTGAATGAACTACACATTAGAGTTTTATCTTAATTTGAATTACTGAAGTTGGCGGTCATTCTGACTTCTCTTATGCAATTTTGTTGGCTTTAATTTTGGTTTCAGTAATTTTTAACATATTTATGAACGTTATCATTGGATGTCACTCGTTAATCTGTTTTTTCAATTTCTTGCAGGTGTGAAAAAGTGAGGACTTTGCGAGGGATTCCGCAGCCCATAACGCTGCAAATGATTGATAATTACCGATGTGTTGTTCTATGCAAGAGAGAGCTGAGGACCTATGATCTCAATACCGGCACCCTCTTGACAAAACTGAAAGGTTGTCTTTCAACTTTTAGCTTCACTCATCTTAGTTAATTTGTTTATTTCTCAAAAATTCTCATCATTAACTTCCGCATAATATCAAAAGTTCTTCTTACAATCTCACAAGTTTGGACTCATAGACTTTCAAATCCAAGATCCATAGACTCAGGCTAGCTTGATAGTGGCGCTTATACACGCCCATAGTTTAAATTAAATAAAATTTGAAATATTTTATGTTTGATGTTTTGAAAGTCTGAACCCAGTATTTGTGTGTGTCAATATCCCATTAAGTATTATAACGGTGTAAGTCCGCAACCATGTATCTTGGCAGACTTCCTGTCTTACTTTATTTTTTACATGGAAAACTACTAAATGGCAATTCTTGAAAACTGCTATGATTTCTCTTCTCTGTGCAAGGAAAATTCTTTGAAAATTTTAAACAATGATGTTGATTTATTCTTCTTTAAAAAAATAAAATAGGGGCGGAGATTTTCAAACATCGCAAAAGGGATACGTGGTTGCGGACTTACACCACCGATTATCCTTACTAAAAATAGTGCTGTCAGTGAGATGTCATCAGCATGTTTTTAAAATACTTAATAAATATTTCAGAAAAATATTTTGACCTAGATCAGACTGAAAAATGCTGAGTGATAGATGAATGAAAAGTTAATTAATTTCAATTTAATGGCGTTTTGCAGGTGTGATGAATCAAAAAATGCCATATTATGGTCTCCATGATGCCAATCATTTGGTGTCATTGTCAAGAAACCGTATGTACGTGAATCTCATGAATATCGACAGCGGGGATCTCGTCACTTCATTCAAAGCAGGAGAGGACCGGTTCCTCAATTCCTTGCTCGTTTGCGGTGATGGCAGGTGGGTTGAGTTTTACTTCACAGCTTGCGTCTCTCTGTTAACAAGTTGACTGCCGAAAGCAGATTTTCAAATAATTTGATTTTGGAATTTATTGATCGGAGTAAATTTCAGAATTTTACCAAAAACATCGGACATGATAAAAAGAAGTAATAATTAAAAGGAACAATAATGCACGCAAATTCTGTGCACATAGTTTCCCTTGATTTACTTAATTTTCACTCAGTTCTTTTTAGCATAAATACGTCCAATTGACTGTATTTGTCGACAGTTTATCATATAATGGCCGAAAGCAGTGTAACTTAGCAGCATTTACAACAACACACATTAAGGTGATTCGATGGATGCCATATTTTGTGTTAGAACGGCATGCAATATATCGCATCAATGGTTCCATTTTTCAGCTACTCGTCATTTTCCTCCAATTTTGAGATCGCAATTCTGTTGTCAGGAGACTAAAGCACTCACTTACCAATTTTAACAATGAAATTCAATGTAATAAAGCTGTGGTTTTTTTAGAGAGACAATATCGCATTCGAGTGAAGTTTCGATATCAGTATCGAATGCGATGTTCTCTCTCTGAAAAAACCACGCCTTTATTACGTTGAATTTCTTTGTTAAAATTGGTAAGTGAGTGCTTTAGTCTCCTGACAACAGAATTGCGATCTCAAAATTGGAGACAAATGACGAGTAGCTGAAATAATGGAACCAATTGATGCGATATATTGCATGCCGTCTGACACAAAATTTGGCGTCCATCGAATCACCTTAATCATAACTTTCTGGTATGACCTTCATTCAGAAATTGCTTTTTTAAAACATCGCGGCCGTGTTATATATACAGGCACATTTAAATAAAATAAATCTATCAGTAATTGGACTGAGTTAAGCAGAAAGGAACCAACCCACAATTTCGAAAAAATTGAGTTATGGGTGGTTTTGAACTCAACCACCGCTCTACTATGGATTGCCAAAAATTCGAAGTTTTTGTTGGAGCAAATTTTGCAGAAATTGAACTTGAAGTTTATCTTTTACACTGAGTCTTATGCAGGAGCTGAACTTTAAATATCTTTTTCTCGGTTCGATCCCGATGTGGCTTGGTTCCTTTCTGTTTAACTCCGTCCAATTATGTTGATACAAGTAGTCTAAAATTTAAGTATATAGCCAAAATCTTGAAGGTAAAGTACTGAATTTTATCTATAAAGGTATACACATACACAAAGCTTTTTTAGGCGTTTAGCAAATTTTCTGACCTTACCTTTAGTAAGTAGATAAACTTCCTTCGGGCGTATGTGTTTCTATTGAGTTATTTTTCCCTTGTCAAATTATGAAGTTGCCATTTTAGCCATTCTCACATTTTTATTTTGAACCGTCAGCTCCTCTTTTTTTATCCGTAAATAATCTGACCTTGAAAAGTCTGGGGAAAAATGGGTCCTCGTGTTTCTCCCATTCTGCAATTTCTAAGAAAGTTATCCGTGGACAAAATCCTTGATTATCTACAGAATTGCATCAATGAAAACGCAATTTTTAAGTTTTTTTTTAATTGCTGCAGGTACGTTAAGCGTTAATTTTTTCTATTTTTGCATTTACAGAGTTCTTGTTTGCGGTGATGAAACTCAGAAGCCGTTCCCTCTGTTGGTATGGAATCTAGCATCGCGCAAATTATTGTATGACCTGAGGATTCCACATCATGATTTCATTACGAGTCTTGCGGCCATAACTTATGAAGGACATTATGTATGCTGTGTTGCCAAGGTGAGTAAAGTCTTCTCTATTGAATAGCAGTTTTGCATTTGTTTACGTGTTGCCTTCGATTTTCAGTCTGAACTTGAGAGCATTATTTTTTCGTTTAGGTCATTTGTCTTTATCGACTGGATCCAAAATCTCTTAATTTCTTGTACTGTATATTAACCCGGACTTGTTAAAAGAATGCTACGACCTTGACGGCTAACATGGGTATCATTAAGAAAATTTGCAATCCTGCAGCCATTTCGTTGACATGTTTTGATTTTTATAAGAGGTTGTAAAGTACCTCAAAACGACTCGAAGTAATCGTGAGTCTACGGAGTGCAAATTTAGCACTGAATCTGTTTCATGCAGGTAAAAGGTGCGAACACCATCTCCAATAATCAAATAAAGCCTTTTTATATCGGAACATACCTTTAAAATTTTGATGGAAGAGTTTAAATGAAACAATCTTTCAAACTAAAGCAAGAATAATTCCCGAAAAGTTACCAAAAGAATTTGCAAGAATTTTCTGAGATGTACTTTTTGGTGGCGCAATCAAATTTGATAATTCCGCAATTGTAGCAAAAATAGGATGAATCTGAAAATCCAGATACAAATGAAAGGGACGACTACCAAACAATAGACTGGTTATGAATATTTGTCTTGCCATTGATGTATTTTTCCGTCATTCTGTTGTTATTTCGCCATGAGTCATGTTCGGGTGAGTGGCGTCAGATTTTATCACCGGCTGTATAAAATTCGCCTCTCTCTTCGATTATGTGCATTGCATTTTGCGGTTTCCCCTGTGCAGCAATGCTCTGATATCTCTTGACCCAACCAGGAAATGTTCGCTCCGTCCACTCCCGCAGTTATGATTATTTTTCAGTTATAATTTCAAGTGTTTTACCCAGTTTTTTGAGTGTAGCAAACGCCAAGATCCTTTTGAAGCTTAAATCAAGTCAAGTTTTATCAGTGATTTTTGCCCTGTTGAGTAGCGTTCAAGTTTGAGTCACCTTGATGTGTTTCTTGGCCTTTGAGTGAAACATTCGACAGAGTGAATGAAGAAGGGTGTGATTTTCGAACCCAACCACAGTGATATGCGTCAGGTATCCTACCTTAATCTCCCACCAATATCCATGTTTACATTTTTCATGTTCCTAACTCCTCTTCCCTTCATTCTTGCCTTATTTATTAAGTCCCTTCTGTGACTATGGTTTCCATCTTCCTCTCAAAAGACCAATGGTCTTTCTTTAATTTTATTGCTCATATCTCTTCTGTACTCTTTTTCAAATTTTTCCATCAATATTTTAATGTGTAAGACCTCAGAGAGGGGCATTCGGTGCACTAGCGCCATGTTCTCTAACTGCATCCGGGCAATGGAATCAAATCTCTTCTGTTTACTATTCTTTCATCTACTTTTTCATATCTACATTATAATTTTTATTTTGTTTATTATTATTTGTATTTTCTTCGGCCATTGAAAAGATGATAGTTAGTGATAGTGAACCTGTGGAAAAGCATCAGTCGGTTTGCCACTTTGCAGACTGCCTGTCCTATTCTATTTTCTACATGGATTAATACTCAACATCATTTCTGAGAAACTTCAGTAATTTTTTCTCTCGATGTGAAAAATATTCTGTGAAAGTTTCGAGCCATGATATTAGTTCGGTTTCCTTTTAAAAAATAAAATAGGAGCGGAGATTTTGAAACAGTACAAATAAGATACGCATTTCAGCAGTTTCACAATCTTTATGTTGTGTGGAGAAAGAATGCAGAGCAAACATACATATTGAGCAAGGAAAAAAAGGGGGACTAAACACTTACAAGTATATTATTAGGGGTAAAAATAAACGACAAAATAATCATCACCTTAGAGATGACAGTTTGGCTGAAGTTTATCAGCATTCACTAATCCACTACATCCTGGCTGATTTTCTAATTTTCATTTCTGTCTTATCTTTAACTACTGACAATCTTCCATTTTCCTTTCTTGCAGGAAGTTGATGAGCCAGGACCAAACTTCATCGTAGTTTATGATTTACAATCAGGCACGCTTTTCAAAAAGTGGAAACCAGGCGTAAATTGCGTTTCTCTAGACATATCATCAAAAGATGGGTGCGTCTTAAGCGGGCACGAAGATGGACGAATTCTCGTCTGGGATCTCATAACCGGTAAGAAAACTTAAAAACTCTCTTGCACTTCGATTCAACATGCTCCTAAACAATTAAAAATTATGACAAGACTCAAGTGAGTAAAGTTGACTATTCGCAGGAAAAAGCACTAGGGTGGAAAGTTCTTGAAAAAGCAGGGAAAACTCAGAAAAGTCAGGGAATTTTGCGGATAGATCTTGAAATATTTTTCTCCAACCAAAACATTGCATCTTGGTCATTTCAAGAGACTTTGCGCCACAAATTTTTGGTGGAAAGAATTTTTATGAGAGATTGTGTCCTTAAAAAACATCGAAAAGTCTGGGTAAAAGCCTTGTTAAAAATGGGTCGAAATTCGCCCCTTTTTAGGCCCTCGATTTTGCAAACGGGAATTGTGCCAAGTTGTTGCATATGATGCCCTAAGTCTCTGGTAAAAATTTCAGCTTGAGTTGAAAAGTGGTTTCGGAGATACGGGGGGGTGAAGTGGGGGAGTTGAGCGGCTGGCGTGCGCTATTTCCGCGGCTGTTCCTCGCCAAATCTTCGTTTAGATGTCACCCGTTACATGTTTTTCTATGTAATTTTTTGCGTACTTTCCATTTCTGGCCTTAACAATTACTTACAACCACTTTTCGAGGCGCTAGGGGGTGAAAATAGAGGTTGAACGGCCAGCGGCGCGCTCTTTCCTTGGCTGTTCGTCGCCAAATCTTCGTTTTGATGTCACCCATCACCTGTTTTCCTATGTAACATTTCGCGTACTTTCCGTTTCTGACCTTAAAAATGACTTACAACCAGTTTTTAGGGCGCTAGGGGGTGAAAGTGGGGGTTGAGCGGTTGGCGGCGCGCTCTTTCCGCGGTTGTTTCTCGCCAAATCTTCGTTTCGATGTCATCCATTACATGATTTCCTATGTAATTTTTCGCTTACTTTCCATTTCTGGCATTAAAAATTACTTAAAACCACTTTTCAAGGGGCTACGGATTTTTTTCGCAGTTTTTTTTATTTTTTTAGTTCTTTTAATTTATTTTGTATTATTTCCTGAGATCTATTCGTGCCGTATATTTTCACGTTTTCTCAGTGTACCTCACACGTCGTACGAGAATATACGCATGATTTCATCCGTACATAAATGATTACACGCCTAAATGATATGCATAGACGAGCGTTCGTAGAAGGGAGATGGTAGAATAATGGCAGAATCATGAAGTAAAGCTTTAAAGCTTTCATGAGAGGGGGGGGAGGCACATTTTTAAATCGATAACTTGCTATAGCTCTTAATTTTTCATACTTCCCTTGACTTAATAAGGGTGACAATTGGTCTTTCAGCGTGAACGTGTAAATGTATCTGTGGTCATAATATCCTTAAATATGGCGTGTAGGCTGGTAATGGCTGCTTTTAAATAAATAAGTAACGAAGTAAAGGACAGATTTTTTATTAATCAGATTAGTGTACTGCCCGGGGCATATCTCAGATTTTTCCCCATATTTGCCATGTCATTTTGGCGTGTAAACATTTATGTACGGATGAAATCATGCGTATATTCTCGTACGACGTGTGAGGTACACTGAGAAAACGTGAAAATATACGGCACGAATAGATCTCAGGAAATAATACAAAATAAATTAATAGAACTAAAAAAATAAAAAAAACTGCGAAAAAAATCCGTAGCCCCTTGAAAAGTGGTTTTAAGTAATTTTTAATGCCAGAAATGGAAAGTAAGCGAAAAATTACATAGGAAATCATGTAATGGATGACATCGAAACGAAGATTTGGCGAGAAACAACCGCAGAAAGAGCGCGCCGCCAACCGCTCAACCCCCACTTTCACCCCCTAGCGCCTTAAAAACTGGTTGTAAGTCATTTTTAAGGTCAGAAACGGAAAGTACGCGAAAAGTTACATAGGAAAACATGTAATGGGTGACATCAAAACGAAGATTTGGCGAGGAACAGCCAAGGAAAGAGCGCGCCGCTGGCCGTTCAACCTCTATTTTCACCCCCTAGCGCCTCGAAAAGTGGTTGTAAGTAATTTTTAAGGCCAGAAATGGAAAGTACGCAAAAAATTACATAGAAAAACATGTAACGGGTGACATCAAAACGAAGATTTGGCGAGGAACAGCCGCGGAAATAGCGCACGCCAGCCGCTCAACTCCCCCACTTCACCCCCCCGTATCTCCGAAACCACTTTTCAACTCAAGCTGAAATTTTTACCAGAGACTTAGGGCATCATATGCAATAATTTGGCACAATTCCCGTTTGCAAAATCGAGGGCCTAAAAAGGGGCGAATTTCGACCCATTTTTAACAAGGCTCTTTAGGGAATAGTGAAATCCAAGAAAGCTTTTCACCGTGAGTACCTTGATTGCTGGAAACATATCGATTATGAAACTACCGGACCACATATCTCAGTTTGAGACGTTGCAAACTACTTGTCATACTTTATTTTTAAATGGGAAACTAGTCAACGTCAATTCTTGAAAACTACCATGATTTTTCTTTCCTATACAAAACGAACTCTATAAAAGCTTCAAAGAATGATATTGATTTATTCTCCTTCAAAAAAACAAAATGAGTACGGAAGTGGTCTCGTAGTTTCTTTGTTGATATTCATTGGAAAAGCAGTTTTCATATTGGTGGAACTATTGGTGAAGAACTCTGATTTAAACTGCTCTCTTCTATCGTAAAAATAAGTTGGCAGCATTCAAGTTCATTTTTGCTCTACAAGAAAGTCCACAAAAGTGCATTTTTCTGACTGTACTTCTCTGTTTGATGTCTCTTTTTTAAACTTTATATCGCTCTCTCTCTTTCAAAACTAAGATTTTTGAACTGCAATCCTTAAACTATCTCAATTCTAGTTCAATTGGACATTTTTGGGGGAGTCTTGCACTAGAAAGACCGAGAACCGAGACTTAGATGGCCCCGATAACTAAATCGGCAGTTTTTCAGCACTGTGGGCCCTTCTTCAATGATCGGTCCTTTATATTTAAATTTCTCACTTAATTACCTCCTCATAAATTCTTGAAATCGATGGTTTCAGAGTCTGACAAAATTGGATGCAAACTTTCCACCCAGTTATAATGAATATATGACGCACATTCTTCTTTCTACAAAAATCAACCTAGTTGCCAATGGATTAGTTGCACTGGTCACAGAATCATATTTTGAAGCTTGATTATTGTAGATTAGCAAAAAATAATAAGATCGGCCCCTACAGCAAATATTTACTTTCAATATTTACCGAGATATCGCCCTTTGAAAAGTCGGGTTTTTGACTTCATCCACCGCGGTGGTGACACCCTTGGTTTCTTCCACCTTGCTTCCATCAGTCAGTGTGACGCGTATGCACTGATTGTTCAATGTGAAACTCGCATGAAAGCAAAGTGGAAGAAACCAAGGGTGTCATTACCTTGGTGTATGACGTCAAAAACCTGACTTTTCAAAGCGCAATATCTCGGCTAATATTGAACGTAGAAAGTTGCTGTTTAGACAGATCTTATTATTTTTAGATAATCTATAAGAATCAAGTACAAAACACGATTCTGTGACCAGCGCAACTGACTCATTGTAATGTTTTGAAAAGTTTTCAGTTTTAAACAAAGTTTTTACAAGTTGTTTTAACGTAGAGCCTTTCTTTTTCATCCTAGATTTTTTTTTTTCATGATTCTAGGGATGTCAATATCAATTTTGTACATCAGTTGCTCAGTGAAAATATTCCCTATTTTTTTACTTAGGTAACTGTCGGTGGACATTAAAAGGTCACTCAGCTCCTGTCACTCTGCTGCGGCTTGACTCTCGAGGTGGCGCCTTTCTATCGTCTGATTCAGAAGGCAGAGACATGTCCATCAGACTGTGGAACTTAAATAATGGTACGGTCATCAGAATTCATAACTTTTTTTATTCTTAAGTTTGAAGCCTTACATGCAACTTCTATTTATCTCAGTATATTTGATGCTGTATGTAAGAGAAACTAAGGAACGCCTCTTCTAATTTTCCCAAATTACCTAATCTTAAACCTTAATTTCTCTCGCATCAAGTGTGAGTTAATTTTGAAAATTCTGTAAGTCAATTATAGCATTTCAAATTTTTTTAGACAGTGTTTTGTCATGAGAAAATTGGCTTATGATTCTAATTCTTACAAAATTACTTTACATTAAAGCAACAGAGTTGAAGACTTGGTGAAAGAAAAGGTCTACTTTCAGCTCGTCTCCCCCTAAGTAGTTTTCTAGAATTAATTGCTGCGATTGTTTGCTCAGTAAATTGTAACATTCCAAAAAAGTAAACGAAATTAAAAAAATATTCAAGATTTAAAACGCTGAAAAGTTGCCGGCAGGCTCCAATAAGTAATTTTAAGGAAGTCAGAATTAATTTTTTTTTTTCCTGCAGCAATTAATTGCTCAAATACTTATGTAAATTAGGTAAAATCAGTTCACCCTGTTGAGAAAAATTTTAGAGAAATTCAATTTTGAAAAATCGCTAAATTCTCTAAACAAAACTGCACAAAGCGCAACAGTACGAAAAATTATTGTAGGAAACAGCGATGCCATTAATTAATTATGATGCTGAAGGGCTAAAATTTTTTAAAAAATACTATTTGTATAGCATCTACTGACTTTAATTTTTGGGAAAATTCGAATTTTGAGAATGAAATCTTATTTGGACTGACTTTAGATTTTGGTATCAAAATTCTGAAATAAATCTTCACTTTTAATCTTTTGAATACGATTTTTTCAGACAAATCTACCTAATTGCAAAATGCAGTCCAATCATTTCCACAAATTATATTCCACAAAACTTAACCCAACCAACTAAATCATACCATTTTTACTCGTATTTCCAGGTGAGCTTACAGCCGTGTTCACTCCATCGAACAGAATTACCGCCTCTGAAGTGCTGCCAGGTGGGTCGTGCATAGTTTTGGGAACAGAAGGCTCATCAAACTTGACAGTGCTTCGACTTGTGGGTCCAAACGCCCCTTCACAGACGAAACCAGACCAGCCAGAGGTGTACGGGCTGCCCGAGAACGCAAACAAAGTGTTCGACTTGACTGAAGAACGGTGACAGAAAGACTCTGTCTCGTCCGAATTTTAGATAAGTCCTAATCAAGCAGGTCTTGATTCCTTAGCTGTAGGTCTCATTGTTACCTTTTTCACTCTCTCGTCCTAATTCTCTTTCTATTTCTTCATCTATTCTAAGGTCCTTTGTTTTTTTTTTTTTGTTATGAATTTGAAAGTTTTATCGAGTATTACCAGTTTTCGGGTTCTTTTTCTTTAACCATTTGTTGGAAACAAAATGCTATATTAGAGTTTCATTCATGCAAGCTAACCAGAAAGAGATTCCAAAAACACCCGAGGGGGAGGAAGCGCAACTAATATTTTCAAGTGTCCGCTGGGAAAGAGACTCCCACCAGTTTTTTCTCTAATTTTACATTGTATCATCGCATTTTTTTTAATAGGTGTATCAGAAACTGACATGATAAGATATCGTTAGGGATATTTCGGGTTTGATGTGGAATTGACAATAAAAACCAGTCGTGCGTTTGCAGAAATGATGCCTGTTTGAAATTTTGAGCGGAAATTGCAATTTTTATCGCACATCCTTGAATTTATAAATTGAAAAAAATGAAGTTGGACTCTTGTTCTTTTCCACGATTCTCTTCATTCTTTTTCTTCTTACTTTTTTTAAGGTTAAATTTTAAATGGAGATCACTCTTAACATGATCAGGAATCAATCGTCTGCAACAACTCTAGAATTTAGTTTTTTTTTTTTTAATTTAGCGTTTGTGTACAATCTGTTTCATCCTTATTGTTTTTTTCCTGTCTCTCTATTTTTTATCATCCCATCCAATTTTATTACTTTTGCCAACTATTAACTAACCATTTTTTTTATCCAAAACTGAACTGATCTGCTATTTATTTGTTCTCCAAACTCTGATATTAATCCAACCAAGCCTAATTTTTTGTCGCTTTTCAATTTTCTGTTCCGAGTATACTTATATGACTCAGAACAGAACCTTGAGTCTATGACCAAACTTTTTCTATCTCTCTTGTTAATTTCTCAATTTTTTCCTGCTTAGATCGAAGAGGAAATATTCAAATTGTAGGATGAATTTTCTGGTTCAGTTAGATTGCATTTCATGTCTTTTTAATGTGTACGTTACTCACGCTAGAGAATTTTTTTTTCTTTGTATCAATATATTTTTCGATTGTCTTCTCTTTGTAATTCAGCGCACAGATATTTTTCAATAATTTTAAAGAATAATTATTCGCCAATAGAGAAGAACTTAGATCGTAGATTTCAATTGGAGGTACATTATAACATTTTTTTTTTAACTTGGTGGTGTTTTTTTTCTGTATCTTCACAATTTGACATAGGTAGCTGTAAGCTCAGTCAAATGCGTGTGATTTTATGGAAACTTCATCATTTTAACTGCCATTATCTCAAGCATTACAAACTACTTAAACCTTTTTTGCTGCAAACCTTGCTTCTCGGAGAACAGCTGTGGCCAAAAATGAAGTGATCTATTCAACTCCTATCTGCCCGCCTTAGCTCATGAATAATATCCAGTTAATTCACAAGTGAAAACATGGTCTAGATTGAGTCAATTTCAATTTTGATAGAAGTTTTGCTCTGAACGAAATCACTATTTTTTACTTCCCAGTCCTACAATGGAAAAATATAATTCTGTTTTCATCATAAAGAAATCTTACAGCCAAAGCACCTGTGTTTTCGGCAGGTTAATTACAATGGAAACCATGCTGTATTATTTCTCACATGAATTTGTCCCTCTTTTTTAACGGTTGAAATCAAAAAGTCAATGCAAAATTCCTGTGATCATTTTCAAAATAAATATGCACAAAGGTAAATATATTTTTTCCCTGGTGATGGCTGGCCCATGTGAGGGAGTGCGCACATAGAAAACTTTGCACAATTACAAACATCTGCTCATCGTATTGATCTTACTTGTATGTACTGTTTTTTAACTTTCTCGATCGATCAGTGATTTCTTTTCAAGTCTTTCAATTTCATGTTGATCATGATGAATCAGTGTTAAGTGTCTCTCAATTGTGTCGAAAATATGTCGCAACTTTTGGTCTTCGTGCAGAATCTTCAATTGTTGTTCATCTTGGCTTCATTGTCCTCTGCTACATTACTTTTTAGTCTCAACGTTTTGATGTTAAGATAATTTAAAATTGAATGAATTTTGATATATTTAGCTTAAATGCAAGCGGTGAAATTGCTCTCCGCTTGATCAGTATGAAGAAATTACTGCGCACGTAATTCAGCGCTTGATTTTTATATTCTTTGATATGGTGTTCCTTACAGCCTCTAGAGTACAAGGAGTTTTTGAAATCTAATTTTTTACGTGCAAACCTCTAGGAAAACAGGGCTGAACAGCAAATATTTTTCAATTTTTATGATTGGAATATCTAGTATAAACATCTGATCGGTGATCAAGGAGATTTTTTGTTTCCTTGCATGCCAGGAAGATAAGACAGACAAAAAGAATCAAATTATTTTGAATGATTAGCAGCAAGTAGCGCAGTGTCCCCACGCATAAAGCATCAGTTCCATTTCTCCTCTAGAAAACGCGTCTAAGAAAGAAGAAAAATTAACTTTTCAGCCCTGCTTTTTTGAGATTGGCATGTGTAAAAGATCGACATTAAAAAGTCATCTTTGTCACCCTTAGGAGCAGCATATCAAACAAAATCAAAATTTAGCCAACTTCAAAAATCTCGGTTCTTTGTGCATAGTCCTTTCAAAAGAAGCGATAATAATTCATACCTTGATTCATTGCTGGAGAAATGAAATCTCATAGATTGTGCCATAACTTTATTTTCGTACACAATTTGTTTAAGAAAAACAGCCTTTAACTCCTGAAACAAGCGCGTATTAATATTTCTTTCTTTCTGATCAGGGATTTCTCTTTATCAGATTTTACGCTCACATAATATTGCTGCAAATAACGCCAGTAAAAACAAAAAAACGGGAAGGTCGTATTTTCTACTTACAAAGTTGTCAGGGCTCTTTTAAAACTTCTTTGGCCTTTTCGAGCCAAATTCTCTCTGAGCTTCAAATTCTGTTTTGCCTTTGATCATTTTCAAGGCTGGTTCCTTAAAATGTGTTTTTATTGGAAACTGCTGTATTTTTGTACTTGCCCTCTTGTAATTTTCAGTCACATTAATTCAATTATGAGTACGGTCTTTGAACTAATGATGTTGGAAGTCCAAATTGAACTTTGAAGAATGCGTGAAATGATGAAAAGGTCTCCGGCAATTTTTATTAAGAGGAGAAAAATGTTGAATTTTAAGGAGAAAGACTCTCGTTTTCATTCTAGCTTAAGTTTGCAGTGGAGAGATTGTCAGATTTTCCTGTGAACCATATTTTCAATCATTTCATGAGGATTTTTATTTCTTCTTGAATAACGTCAAAGACATGATAATTCCAAGTGTTTTGTAAGGCTAAAAAATCATTGATCGTACCATTTTAGTGCGAATCATAACATCCTACTGGAACGAGATCCGCTATGAAGCTTGAGCAACTTTTTTAAATTTCACTTGACTCATTTCATTACTCAAGATTCACCTCTCCATTCCATTCTGTCAAATGAATGTATGAGCCTCAGCTGCTGAAAGTTTAAGTAAGATATCTGTTATCTTTTTCCAACCTGAAAATGAATAGGTATTTTGTGCGATTAGAATCAATACAGCTTCGTGCCAAGGCGCATCAAACCAACGGTTTTTTAATTTTTTTTATTTCAATCTCTTTTTCTTCTCTCTCACTCTTAGAGTACCATAATATTGGTCAGGTTTTCCTAAGCCATCAGATTTTTTCCTTATCCATTCATTATACCAACACTGATTCTGAAAAATGTTTTCATCGGAAATTTATTTCAATATCGAAATAAATGAGGGCTTTCCATTGAATAAATCTGTACCTATCAAGCATTTTTTTCTGTAGAAGGTATTTTCGTACCTACATAGTGTATTTTTCTGCAATGTTACCATAGATATTTTGAGATTTTTTTTTCCACTTTAACTCACAAATCCATTCAATTCTCATCAAAATTTGTGAAGAGTCAATGTCCTGTATGGTATACCTTGGTGCTGTCTCTGTTCCAGAGGCATCCATCTCGAGACCTCAAAATCAGGAGAGGAAATTTTGCTAATCATAAAATTCAGAATAATCAAACGTGAATGGCTCCAGATTGTCATGAGGTCCTCCTCACAAATTAATCTTTCTCTTCTATCATCTAATGTTCATGTTCTCTGTTATCACGTTGTATTATTTCCGTAGTTTTAGTGAGCCCAACCCATCTGGTATGAGGTTGAGGTTTCAGCTTTTGTTAATTGAATTATCAATAAAAGTATGTTTAATGGATATTATTAAAAATATGCATATGTTACTGTTACTCCTCGTTTTCATCATTATGTTTTGTCCTCCCCCCATCTTAACTCGGTAGGTGATTAAGTCTGAAACATAAGAGTTAATGTAAGAGTAGACATCATTGAATCTGTTTGAATCTTATTTGTTTAATATCACTTTGTCTTCAGAATTTTTTGCTAAGATAGACCCTCAGAGAATAAATTTGGGGGCTCTACTTCCCTCTAAAGTCCTATTCCATAGGTGTCTCCTGTGCAACATTGCAATACTAATTGTTTGTTTTGAAATAAAAGTGTAACAACCTATTGGTAGCCGGTGTGACGGCTGGTCTCCCTATTTCTAATTCCAGGATTAATTCACAGAATAACTGAATGATTTTGGGAGAGTGCGAGTTTTTCTGTCCTTAGGGGTCTAGCCTCCTGGCCCCATGGCTACGCAATTAGTGGTGTGTTTTACTTTTCGTCTGAGCACGGTGTCAATCGTTGTTGCCACAATGTTTACGCTGATACCTTGTTGAAACCTTGACAGGAGTATAGAAAGTTCTTTGGCCTTTGTGGTTTCAAGCAACCTTGGATTCAGTCTACATACTATGACATTATGGATTCGCAGTAATTTTCTAAAAATTTGATGCTTTCGCGGTAAATTTCTCAAAAACTTGATGCTTTCGTAGTAATTTTTTCAAAAATGTAACACTTACGCAGTCATTTTCTCCAAAATTCAACACTTTCAATTGCACTAGATTTTTAAATGGACATATTTCTATCAAACGGAACTATGTGCATTATGACGTGAGCCCTGTCATGCGTGTATTTTTATGGGTCTCAGGGCTCATGTCTTTATGCACATAGTTCCGTTTGATAGAAATGCATCCAATTATCAGAGTGTTCCCACTAATTTTTACAAAATATCAACATTCTTGTCATGAGTTTTCGTAAAAATCAGTGCATTCTTTAGAGGGAAACCAATTTTTTTATTTGTGTAACTGAAAGTTCAGTTTGGTTCATGGAACCGAACTCCCCTCATATACCGTTTTCTCAACCTCATTACTTAGTTCAATGTACATCGTACATGAACTAAAAGTTCTAAGAGAACTAAAACGAAAGGATATAGAACACCATGTTCTCCTTCATTTTGCAAGTATGCAATTGTACCTATTGAGAAGTCGAAATAGTTGTATCACGCTTTGTGCCCCCATCAAATTTTTTTACTCCTGCGTTAAATTCTCTGAGTCGGTGGAAAAGAATTTATATCTCCTTCATTTCGAGGATACGCAATTTTACCTAATTGAAAGTCGAAATAGTTGTATCAGGCGTTTTGCCCCCATCAGATTTTTTTACTCCTGCGTTAAAGTCTCCTAGTCAGTGGAAAAGAAATTATATCTCCTTCATTTCGAGGATACGCAATTTTACCTACTTGAAAGTTGAAATAGTCATATCACGCGTTTTGCCCCATCCGCTTTTCTACTTTGCGTCAACATCTCTAAGTCAGCGGAAAATTTACCAAGCTCTTTTCCATTGTCGTGAATATGCGAGAAAGTTTTGTTGTTTCACTATCGTGAACGGATCGGTGAAAAGGGACCTTTGCTCCGGAAGAAAATGTCCGAAACTTCGAACTTGGCGCGAAAAACAATCGCGGGAAGCGCCTGCTAAACTGTAGGGATACTTCAAGCATTGCACAATCTCTACCCGGCTCTTGACTCGCGAATCGCGCTAAGTTAATGTAAAGTTAATGAAGTTACGCTCTTTCGTGAGGGAAATGATGAACTGAGAGTACTGTCCTCTGAACCGAGAAGCATACTTTAATTTTACCAGTCCGAATAGGCAATACTTCAATACTTTGTAAACGGTAGTTGAGGTCAAGAAAATCCGAGTTACCCAAGTAGCATTTTTCAACGGAAAAATCGCGATTTGTTGCGATTTTGTCGGCGATAAAATCACTAAGATTTTCAACATCGGAGCGATTATCCTCGATCTTGTTGCAAGAAAATCGCGACTTTATCGCCCGGCAATTTATCGCGATATTATCGCAACAAAAATCGCGATATATGGCGATTTAATTTCGATTTTATCGACGAAAATTGATCGCGATTTTATTGAACAAAAAATTGCGATGCATAACGATTTAATCGCCATGAATTGCAATTTTCTATTCGATAATATTGCGATAAATTGCCACCGATATGATCTCGATAATCAACCGATAAAATCACCATTTATCGCGATCACTGCTACTTGGGTAAAGAATGCTGTCAGCCTTTCTCGCTGCTTCCAAAAAGGGAACTTTACCACTGATATTCAGGAAGAAGGTCTCTCTTCAGACTGGTGGGAGAGCATCCGATATACACTAGTGGCTTTTAAATTTCGAAAATAGACGAAAAGGGTCATCCTAATATTAACCATGTACGCTCGGGGGTTGGGCTCCTTGGAAGCCAGGTGGGGCAGCCCCTGGGGGCTGGACCCGTCACTTCGCGCTTTGCAAGAACTGATTAGAGGCTGACCTCCGTCCGGGCGGTATTAAAAATCAAATTATCACTTTTCCATGGCGCAAATGTGCTCATCTACGCATCCGCGAACATGAAACAGGATTGTCTGATCACCGCTGCAAAATACATATATCTTCGAGCGGTCAACTATGATCCAAGGAAAGAAACGTTCAGTCAAATCCTCGAGAAATTTAGAGGATGCCATTCTCGAGTTTACAACCCTGCAATGTAAGGAAGAATCGCCGTATGAGCCATCAGGCTTTGATAAATCACCCTTGATAATTTGTCGTGTTTCCCTAGTGAAAGAACGTAACTACATTTCAGTGTTGCCGAAAAAACCTATGGAAGAGGACTTATTGTCAATGTTTTTTATCATCCTAACTATTCGGTGTGTCAAATCGGTTTTTGATTTAACAAAAAAGTAAGCTGATCAGCCAAATAGGTTTCGTTCACCTAGCCAAAAGAAAACTATCACTGAAAAAAAAAGTTCGGTAAATCCGAACTAGTAAGGATCATATGGAACCACGATTTTGTTCAATACACACGACCGAATTATTCGGTCTGCTCAACCGAACTGTAAGAATTTATTATGGTTCGGTCGCACAAACCGAACAATTCGGTTGAACAGACCGAATAATTCGGTTGTGTGTACCGAACAAAACCTGGCTCCATATGATCCTAACTAGTCCGGATTTACCGAACATTTTTTTTTCAGTGTAACCCAAAATCCCCATAAACACGGACATTTCTGAATGTGTAAAATGGGCGTCGGGGCTTTTCTGCAACATGCCATTCACATTGCCTCTGGATTTGACTCACCCCGCGGCCTAGCACCTCTGCACTTGCGTCTTGATGGAGTGAATGAATCAGCGAGGCATCGACGGGTAATGCAGCGATGAGCGAGTGAGTGGAAAAACAACCGAGCACCAGGTCGCGAAGATGACTGAATAATTGCAAGGCGATAAGAGGCTGCGATTTTACGGCGGGAATTAGCCGAAGACAATTGAGATCCATTAACGACGCCCATAACTGTCACCGCCTCGGACACTGATCACTGGAATCAGCGGGAGAGTTGAGAAAGTTCAAATTTAATCACTCAGTTCAAGAATGACCCAACTTACACTAAAAACAAATTTTCTTGAGGTATTATTTTGACTTAAACCCAAGTAGCCGAGAGCAGTGGCGTGGCGTGCATAATCGATTATCGATATTTCCTCATTTGAAGCTATGGTAAAGAATCGATTAGCTAGGTGTTCGTTGCAAACACCCTGTCTATCGATCCTCTCCTATAGGTTTAAATGACAAATCAATCGATATATCGCAAAGCACGCCACGCCACTGGCAGAGAGCGGGATAAGTTATCGGAAGATGTATCAAGCTTTTATCGACGGCGATTTATTGCAGTATATCGGATGAAATATTGCGATAAATTGCGATTTTATCGCCTATACTTGCAACAAAATCACGATTTTATCGACGGCGATTTTTCGAAATAGCATCGAACACAAATTGGTGATAAGTTGGGGTACAATTTTGATTTTATCGAACGCGATTTTGTACAGATAAAACTGAGACAAGATTAAGGATAATCTCTCAGATATTGATGATTCTAGCGATTTTATCGCCAAAAAACCGTAAGAAAAGCGCAACTTAATTTTCAAATATCGCGATTTTTCCGTCGGAAATGCTACTTTGGATTAAGCGTATCGATTTTTGTCGACAAAATGTAGTTTTATTTTTCAGTAAAATCCGTGTGTATTTAACTTACAGTCAGTTTTTTCGAGTCAGGAAAGCGACATTTTGGCCCAAATAATTGTACATTCCTATAAAAAACGAATGTTTGCGTGGCGTGGCGTGTTTTGCGACTTATCGATTGATCTGCCATTTAAACCTATGGAAAAAGATCAGCAGACAGAGTGTTCCTCAACGAACTCTTTAATAATCGATTTTTTGCCATAGCTTCAAATGGAAAAATATCGATAATTGATCATTCACGCCATTGGTTCATTATTTTTGTGCCGCTTGTCACTTAAAGAAGGTGTGCTCGCTTAGGTGACTTAAACGCAGGAGTAAGAAAGGTTAGAGAACATCAGCATGCTAGAATGTACCTCCGATAATTTTGAAGCAGCGACCCTTCGATGAGCTGCACTGAGCCTGACTTCGCCCAAGGAGAGCTTTTACATATCTCTCATAGAATTTTGATCAAATTTTTCCTCGTGGTACCACATTAAACCATTTAAAGAGAAGAAATTCCAAGCCTGGCAAGCGCCTTCAGGCGTCAATAATATTTTTGTGAAATTTTCAATGTTCTCCTAATTAAACATGAATACAGTGCAGTTTCCGTACAAAATTTTGTTGATGTTTGACAATAATCCACGGAAAAATCTGTGAAATTTTCAAAGAAAAAATGCCAAATCCTCCCGAGTTAAAAAAAAAAAAAAAAAAAAAAAAAAAAAAATTGAAAATAATTTTAGGAACGTTGAATTTTATTTACGTTCACGGAAGAAAAATTATCAAAGGTTATCCCCTAAAATTGTGGTACTACCTCAACTTGTTGGATGACACGGACATTTCCAGTCAATTTTGGTAGCACTGCAACTTGTCACCTTCCGGGCATAGTATCACAGGTGACAGGTGGAAATGTCCAATAAAAAATGTCCAATAAACAAAATGTCCTATTTAAAATGTCCAATGGGCCTGTTGCATGCAAGAGATACAGCCGCGCGAATAGACTTTTTAGAGGTTAAATGACACGAAAATTACGATGGTCACATTAAAAAGTCTGAAATACACTCCTTACTGCGCAATTTGCGTTGTTAGGAACGCGCTTTTTCAAATTTCCCGCCTCTGGGGGCAGTTTTCTAATCACCGGAAACGAGCAAACGGCGGGCTCGGTGATTTCCGGAAGATGCCGAGTCGTTGTTGTTGTTATTTTTTTCTTCAGTTTGTTCACAAACCCAACGTGATCTCTTATAGTGGTCCATATACGCTTTATGCGGTCACCAAATCGATCAACTTTTAAATATCCAACGCAATCCTTCTACATTTCATTTCACGATATCATGAGCTCCGATTTTTAGGTTATGTTGTCAGTTTTAGTTGACCGGAAATAGCCGCGAGTTGCCGTTAATTGTTTCCGTAAGAAAACTGCCCCCCGACGCGGGAAATTTGAAAAAGCGCGCTCCTAACAACGCAAATTGCGCAGTAAGGAGTGTCTTTCAGACTTTTTTAATGTGACCATCGTAATTTTCATGTCATTTAACCTCTAAAAAGTCTATTCGCACGGCTGTATCTCTTGCATGCAACAGGCCCATTGTCATAATGTCCACGGCAAAATGTCCAAAAGCTAAAATGTCCAGAATTCAAAATGTCCTATATGCAAAATGTCCCATATTCAAAATGTCCCTTATGTCCCATAGGTCCACATATATGCAACATCAAAATGGCTTAACATCAGCTTACGTAATGCCTCAAGCCTCTCCTTCTTCGTTTTCTTCTTCAATTCTTTTGGGTTTCTTCAATCAGTAGGAAATGGCTCTCAGATAAACATCAACCGCTTCATCTTCCTTGTATTGCCCATAGCTAGCCACGATACTTTCCACTCTGGCTTGATTAGTGATATACCGGCGACTAATCGGATGTTTTATTTGAGCGTGACCACCTCGAATCTGCGTAATAAGCTGTTCTACGTCATTTTGTTCAGCTTGGATGTGCTCAATAAATCGCCAAATATTCACGTGGTGCGCTGATATTAGCCTCTGCAACAAACTGTGCCACCCTTCAACAACGTTCGTCGTTCTGTGCATTCTGTTGGTAACTGATTCATATACATTCCAGAATTCTGGTGGGAAAACCGGAGGTCTTGCCGAAAAAAAAAATTGGCCAGCCGTGGCAAAGAAACGACGAAACCACTACACAATTTAGGTCCAATTGTACACTACACATTAAAAATGAAAGACTATGCAAATTTTATGGCACTTACGATTTCAGTTTTGATCCAAATTGAGAAGTACGATTGACAATTCTGTTTCCTGCAGCATCGTCATGGTAATCTCAAATATGAAAACCTACACTCATTCATAATATGAAATTAACTTCAGCTGTCTCTCTGACCTGTTGCCACATATAAAGGCGAGGCAAAAAATACTTGTTTTACGCCCGTTTAAGTTTTGGACATTTTAGGTTTTGGACATTTTGGGTTTTGGACGTTTTAAATTTTGGCCATTTCAGCTTCTGGACATTTTGTCTCTTGGACATTTTCCGTTGGACATTTCCACTGACTGAAACGTCGCCATGCGACGTTTCATAATTTCCACCGCCATTTTTTTTTTTTACAGAGAAATTGTTCCACAAAGCTGTCCGAAAATTTCACTGAATTGTCTTCGTGCTGCTTATAAAATTCAGTGAAATTTGCAAACATATTCAGCCAACAATATCCCTGTTAAAAAATAAAATGACGGCGGAAATTTTGGAATGTCGCATGGCGTTTGAGATACTTTGCACTGGAAAAAAAACACATTGGATCTAGAGTCCAGACTCTTAAAAACATCGACAAGAAAAAGTACTCTTGCTTCAATCAGAATCTAGCTTAAATCAAGAACCAAGCCTCTTAACTTAAGCGGATTTCGTTTTTATTCCAGCAAAAATCCGATTGAGTCAAGAGTATTTTTTCTTGTCAATGTTTTCTAGAGTTTGGACTCTAGATCCAATGTGGTTTTTTTTTTCAGTGTGTCTGGAAGGCGACTAACTCGACATGTTGGGGTAGTGCCACAACCTTTGGGTTATTAACCTAATTTATTGGGGTAATACTAAAATTTATTGGAAATATCCAAGCTGGGACTTAGCCCCCACCTCTTTTTCCTCGTTCCTTTGACTATAAGAACGACGAAATAACCGAAACGTAAGTTTCGATGACACATTCAGACGCACGTTTAGAAGTTTTAAGTTCAATTGACGCATTCACCGTTACGTCGTCATGCATCCAAGTTGATCACGTAGCTTTCGCAATCGTGCTCACATCCTCCCTCCCGGAAACTTGAAAAAAAAAGATGTTCTCTAATGGAGACTCCGATTTCTGATTACTTCTCGATGAATCCGGGGAACCTGGGGACCTTTAACGAAAACCCCCCGAAGACGGTCTATAGGACTGCAGCGTGCATCGTGCATTAGCGGGTAATTACATGGCGTACGCGTCATTAGTGGTCACACACACGTCGAATTAGCCTCTGACCAAGGTCCCTGGGCGTCTATAAGACTTCCCACGCGGCGAGGTCTGTCACAGTGCGCATTCCGTCATTCGCGATTTTCCGAAAAGTTCCTTGTGTGTAGTTTCGAAGCGAGGATGATCCGAGTGACGCTTTTGCTGGTGGCGGTCGCGCTGGTGGGGTTCGTGGCGGGCGCCCCCGCCCCCCTCGAGCAGAGCGACCTGGAGAAATTCGAGAACATGGACTTGTCGAGCATCCTGTCCAACAAGAGGCTGAGGACCGCCTACGTCAACTGCATGGTCGACAAAGGGCCCTGTACTGCGGATGCTGCTGAATTCAAGAGTGAGTAATGCATTTTTGTTTTATTTTGACCGCGTTAAGCAGAAAGGAGCAGGGTGGCAAAATTTCATGAAAAATAAAATCTTGAAATTTCACGTGAGATATTTCATGGAATTACAGAAATTTATGAAAGATATTGAGAAATACCGGTTCCCTGAAAAAAAAATCTCGGTGTATTTACTAAGAAGAGGGTAAAATTACCAAGAATTCAGGGTTCTATTTGATCCCATGTTTTTGGGGTAAAATTACCATTTATGGAATTGGTAATTTTACCGAGAAATCTCGGTAAAATTATTGAACTTTCTCGGTAATTTTACTGGACCTTGGTAGGTAAAAACGCCAATATGTTTTATCGACTGTGGTAGAATTACCGAGATAAAATGGCAAAGTTACCGGGAATTGATTATCAATAAAAGTGGTATTCTTACCTGGAAAAAACAGTAAAAATACCGGTTTTTAGGTAAGCTTACCAGTCTGTCTTGGTAAAATTATCGATATTTGTAAAAAAAAGTGAGATGGTAAAGGTACCAACGGACCTTGGTAAAGACGCCGAGAATTTTTTTTCAGTGCAGACTCTTGAAAACATTGACAAGAAAAAATACTCCTGATTCAATCGGATTTTTGCTTGAATCAAAACGAAATCCGCTTAAAATAAGAGGCGTGGTTCTTGATTTAAGCTAGATTCGGATTGAATCAAGAGTACTTTTTCTTGTCGATGTTTTTAAGAGTCTGGACTCTAGATCCAATGTGTTTTTTTTTTTTCCAGTGTAAGCAGAAAGGAACAGGGTGGCAAAATTTCATGAAAAATAAAATCTTGGAATTTCACGTGAAATATTTCATGAAATTGCAGTTTATGAAAGTCATCGAGAAATACTGGTTCCTTTTCATGTTTCGCAAAATGTAAAAATCGTGACTTTCTTCTATTTGTGTGTGTTTGAGTGCGGGTTGCATACTCTAGCCCCTGAAAAACATGAAATATTTCACAGCCTCGTAAAATTTCGTGAAATATTTCACTGAAGTTTCCAATCTTTCATTTCTTTCTTACGTTTCAAGCCACCCTGGAAAGAACCAAGCCACATCAGCTACTGCCGAATTTAATCGGGCAATTTAATTTCTTCCATGAAAACGACTGTGCGGATTTTTGTGCACGCATTTCAGTGAAATTTCTGTCTAGTACGAAGCAAATTCCTTAAAATTTTCGAAGGAATCCGCACAAACGTTCTCTTGTGAAACATTTAATTGCTCATTGTCAGTTAAATTTGGCAGTAGCTGATGTGGCTTGGTTCTTTTCTGCTTGTTGTGTACCCTTGTAGCATCGATTCTTGAATGAACCGCGTTTAGCAGCAAGGAACCAAGCACATGAATCATCGTCAAAAATCTGGCAATTCCATTTTTTATGTGAAAATGGTTGTGCAGATTTTCGTGCGGATTTCAGTGAAGTTCCTGAATTGAACGAAGTACATTCCTTAAAATTTTCTTAGGAATCCGCACAAACGTCCTCTCGTAAGAAATTAAAGTCCCCTGTTAAATTTGGCAATATCTGATGTGGCTTGGTTATTTTCTGCTTAACGTGGTCCATTTGTGTTTATCCTAGAGGATTGGGATTTTCATTAAGATTAGGAGTTGTTCATAATATGCGTGACGCTAAACATCAGATTTTTTAATCCTTCCTCCCCGAAGAGAGACTAGTACATACCGCCTCAACGCACGAAAACACGTAAAACTCGTGCTCAGTAGTACATTTGGACGTCATTTTGCAATTAAGGACTGCAATTAATTTCTCATTCGTAAAATTATTCATGTGCAATAGGAAACTAATGGTGCATACGTTGTTTCTGATCTAAGCCAGAAATTTTAGTTCCTACTTGCGAAATGTGGTCCATTTTTAAATGATCGAAATGGGTTCTTACAGGATTGAATAAAACGAATGGGACCAACTCACAGTGGAACATCTATTCTGCCATTATATCGTTATTGTATGACTTCATCACTGAATCCCTATCTTCTCTTTGCTACCTATTTGTGACAGGCATTATAACAATCGATTTTATGTAATGAATTTAAATTGGACCGCGTTTAGTAGAAAAAACCAAGTCACATCAACTATTTCCAAATTTAAGTGGGCAATTTAATTCTTCACAAGAGAACGTTTGTACGGATTTCTTTTAAAATTTTAAGGAATTTTCTTCGCTTTATGCAGAAAATTCACTGAAATTTGCACAAAAATCCGCATAACCATTTTCATGTAAAGCATTGAATTGCCCCATTAAATTTGGCAACAGCTGATGTGGCTTTGTTCCTTTCTGCTTAACGCGGTCCTTTTGAGAACAAACAATGTTGCCAATTTGGGAGAAATCGAACTGCTTCTCATCACAAGAGAAAAGCACGCATGAAAAAGGCCCTCTACTCGGTAGCATTCAACAGGTTTTCCGTGCTATCACGTATAATGGTCTGTAATCGTCGCTTTTGGAACGAAAGGGCTGAACTGAATTGCAGGAGGAGCCTCGCAACCTGCATAACTTCGTGCTCTTTGAGACTTTCGCGGAAAGGCAGTTGAGTCCTTACGATAAGGAGCGATGGACGTTATTGTAATGACCCACGGCGGCGCTTATTTCTCGCGCGATTCGATCTGATAACAGAAAACACTCGGTTTTAAATACGGAGCTGTTGACCCACTCCCATAATATGCTGTGCTGAGGAAGAACACCGTATGAGCCATCAGGTGTTGCCAAATTTCATTCGACAAATCACGTATTTTCAGGAAAATTTGTGGATATTTCTCTTCCGAATTTTTAGAGGATTTTGTTCGGAATTTGATCTAAAAAAGTCTGAAAATTCCAAGGAGAATCATTCATAACTTTCTTCGAAAATAAATTTTTTCTTAGAGGAAATTTGGCAACATTCGAATGTTCACGCGGCGTTTTTCCCATAGAGGACATAGAGTCGTAATGTGAGTGGGTGAGCTGGCGCCACTTTTAAGCATTTTCCAGGTCCCGAATTCCGAGACTCCTGTGTGACGCCGGGTCACTTTTTCGATACATAATCGATTGTTTGCGATACACGGGTACCCGGCTATCCAATGTAAACAAAGAAGATAGGAATCACCACGTATTCCACACCGCCATTTTAGATCGAATATGTATCGAAAAAGTGACCCGAACTCGGCGCACACCGGGCTCGGAACTCGTCAAGCAGAACATGGCGCCAGCTCTCCCATTTACATGACGACTCCATGTACTCTATGGTTTTTCCAGAGCACGGAAGTAATCAGCGGACACGTCCTGAGGAAAAACACTGTATGAAACTTGAGACGTTGCCAAAACTCCGCCGCTAAAATAAACAATTTTCGGGAACGGAATGTATTTTGTTCTTTGAGATTTCCAGAGGATTTCTTCTGCAATTGAACCGTAGTCCGACGGAAAAATGCCAGCACTCATTATGTTCAATGGAGCACATTTAATAAAAGGGAGGCAACTCAATTTCAGCAATGTAAAATTTTCTTCTCTGAGATTTTCAGAGAATTCTATCTTAATTTAACCTTAATCTATAAATGACAATTTGGAGGACCGCCGATCCGGATTCTTAAGGATCAAGGCCGGAAAAAAATTAAAACTAACGGAATTCCCGTCGTTATATTCTATGTTAAATAGAGCGCATTCAACAAAATTGGACCAATAGACAAGGTAAGAATATCAACATTCTGATGCATGTATCTTTACCAAAATTTCACGTAGAACACGATGCGCACAACGAAAATTACCAAAATCTACTCCTTACGAAGATATTTAATGATTTTTGATGCGTGAATTCAAACTACACGCTCATGAAAACTCAATGCTCTACGTGATTCACAGCGCGCGCTAAATGTTATCAAGGCAGTCTCTGCGATATAAAAATCTGACAACCTCAATCTTGATGCTTTGGCTCAGCTACAGTAAATTACTTATAGTTTGAAAAACACATGGCGGGAAATGAACATCGCTCGATCGAGAAGCTTGCTGAAACCGCTGTAGTGCGCGATTTGACTCACGTAGAGCTTTGAGTTTCATGTGAGCGGGCAGTTCAAATTCCTCGTGACCAATGTGAAATAAAAACGTTAATATCTTCGTTAGGAGTTGGTTTTGGTAATTTTCGTTGTGCGAATCGTGTTCCCCGTGAATCTTTGGTTAAGAATCATGTATCAGATTGCTTAAATTCGTACCTTGTCTAGTGGTCCATTATACAGCTTAATTTCTATTATAAAAAATGGATAGAGTACTCATTTTCGGTAGGTTTTTATTTAGAATTACTTCTTTTTCTTGCTTTTTTCACATAAAAGTTCTATAATTTGTCGGGTTTTTCGAAAAATTTTCTTCGACTTAAGGGGTGTTTTGTTTTAACCGTAGTTCGACTTAGTGAGCTTTTACTGTATTTATTTTTCTACCAAAAAATTGTTGATTATCAAGGACGACGGCGGTCGTGTAATTATTAATCTACGTATACTAAGTATTTTTTAAAGCAAAGAAGAAGTTGCAAAATTTTGAAAAAACTGAAATCGAGTCGGTTAACTTCTATTAAATTTATTCAAAAAAGAAATCGGGGTAAAATGAAAGTAGAGGGAAAGGAGGAAGGCAGAGTAGGCAGAAAAATAGATAGAATTAACAGATTAAGAAGAGGAGCTAAAGGAAAAATGAGAGGAAAAAGGGGAGAAGAAGGAAATGAGAGAAAGGAAGAAGAAAAAAGGAAGAAGGATTTCTTTTTTATCGGATTTTTTCGTTTTTTATTCCTCCTTTTTCCTCTTCTTTTTCTCCTTCTCGTCCTCCGCCTTTGTCATCCGCGCTCTCGAAATGTTACGTCTTTTCGTTTAAGGAACTACATTTAGCAATTAACTACAAGTTCTCGCTCATCTGTAAAAACACCTATGTGCGTAGGAGAACTAATGATACACACCTCGTTTTTAAACTGAGCCAGAATTTGTGGTTCCTAATTGCAAAATTTAGTCCATTGGTAGAGCCATAAGGCGCATCGCGCTACACGTTGGGATGCATAATCTGTTGCTATCTCATTTGCTGGATTGTGCGATAAAATACGGATACTTCACATGAATTTGATAGGGGGAATGTGCAGATTTTTCAAAGTGAACGTATCCAAAAATTTCAGGGAAAGCTACTCAAAATTCTTCTTGAAAATAAATTTTACCCGGGGAAATGCAGGAAGCAGTGGTGCAGAAGCGATTTATCGATATTTCCCCCTTTGAAGCTGTGGTAAATAATCGATTATTCAGGTGTTTGTTGCCCAGTGGCGTGACGTGCTTTGCGATCTATAGATATTTCCCCATTTGAAGCCGTGGTTAATAATCGATTATTTAAGCGTTCGTTGCCAACACCCTGTTTATCGATACTTTTCCATAGGTTTAAATGGCAGATCAATCGATATATCGCAAGCACGCCACGCCATTGGCAGGAAGCCTAAGATGTTCACATAGCGTTTTTCCTCGGCGGCTCGCGAAGTCGCGATCGATTGTTGAATCGTTATCGAATTATCCTGATCGATTAATCCCTATCTCAGCAATGTTATATATCGATCATGGTCGTTCGATATCGATTCAACAATCAAGCCGCAGCAGGTGATTTCGCAGCGGAGCGGAGCAAATTACACGTTGGAGAAAATTACCTTTTCAACGGAAACGACGCCGGTCTTCAAATAGATTTATTTCAGAAAAATACCCGCACGTTTGAATCACGTCGTACCTCGGAGGGGCGTCCGATCCGTCGTTTTCCGGACGGAACAACGTAACTATACTTCAACGTAGCAAAATTGTGAAGAAAGGAAATTTGTGGCGACGTCTGAAGGTTCATACGGCGTTCTTCCTTGGCACGGCAGAATAAATCACCACGCAATTTGGACCGCGATACGCAGGAAGGAACCAAGTCACATCAGCTATTGCCAAATTTAACTTGGGAATTTAATTTTTTACATGAAAATGGTTGTGCGGATTTTTGTGCAAATTCTAGTGAATTTTCTGCTTGGTACGAGGCGAATTCTTTAAAATTTTCCAAAAAAAATCCACAAAAGCGTTCCCTGTAAGAATAATAAATTGCTCTGTTAAATTTGGCAATATTTGGTGGGGCTTGGTACCTTTCTGCATAACGCGGTCCATTTACTCACTTGATATTTTTGGAATATTACAAATAATTAACACAGGTATAATGACCCATTTCAGCGATTTTTCCTGTGATCGATTACACGCAAAATTCTGCAAAATTTAAGACAGAAATTGCACAATCATATTCTAGTACAAAATCGAATTTTTGGAATCAATTTGGCAACCTTTGAGTAAAGTTACGTTCTTCTGTAAAGGGAACGGCGAATTCAGAGGGGCGAAAGCAGCGGGATTTAAGGAAACGTCATCAAATGACAGTAAATCGATCATTCCTACTATTAACGCCTCGTTCGACACGAAATAACGCGTGTTTCCGGGTCGATTATTAAGTCGCTAGTGGCGTGACATGCTTTGCGATACATCGATTTATCTTTCATTTAAACCTATGGAAAAGGATTGATAAACAGGGTGTTCGCAACAAACACCATAATAATCGATCCTTTACCATCGCTGCAAATGGATAAATATCGATAATGTATCATTCACGCTTCGCCACAGTGTCAACACTCACCCAATACGGGTTCGGTACTCTAATCCATACAAGCTTAATATTAAACTTTTTTCCGACTTGGTATTTTCAATAATATAATCTGAACTTGTATTGAATTCAACGAGTACAGATTTCGCGCGTTGTCCGGTCTTTCTAGCGTCTCAGATTTCATCGTTCGTGAAACTGAAGAGCGTAACCGCATTTCAATTCCATAAAATTTCCACACACCAGCTTTAAATTTACTAATATACCGTCAGTCGTTTCCATCAGAAAACCTCTCTAATTTTTCCTTTGATCGCACACAAAAATCAGCAAAATATTGAACATATATTGTACAGTTGTATTATTGTAAAAAATCGCGTTAATTCATTCAATTTTGCGACTTCGGAATGACGTTACTTCCTTTCGTCCGAGGTACGACGATTTGTAGAGCCACAAGGTGCACCGCGGAATTTATAATCTCTTGTTATCCCTCTACACAAGTTTTACCGTCTCTCAACACGCTAGATCGGCATGTGAAAAGTCTAACGCTGTAAACGCCTTTTGTGTCACTTTTACGATACCCTTAGCAGGTCGCGATATAACGATTAAAATCCACTGCGGCGGCTTAAATGTTAACTGATCGTTAAACTCAGAAACACGGTTTGGAACGGTGGCGCTACAAAGTGGCGAAAACCACGCAAAATTGCCAAGAGCTTTTATGAAGGGGCAATTTTCTAGGAGCATATTCTTAGCGTAACTCAAACTCAAAACGGGCTTGTTCTAAATTTTAGCTAGAGTGAAACGAAGAGTTGTCTCTCGTGGAAAATGACTTAAAAATCACGACGGGCGCATTAGGAAAAACTGAAGTACACCCCTAATTTCATAATATCCTTAAGAAATATACACTGGAAAAAAAACACATTGCATCAACATGTATCTTTTCCTAGGTACCGAGTAGTTGATTTTTTTGTCCGCACACCTGTTTTGTCACTAGCGCCCACAAACCTGTAACAGGGATACTTCACGCGTTGCGCAATGCTTGAAGTATCCCCTTAGGTTTGTAGGCGCCAATGCGCGTGTCGCGCAATGCTAGAAGTATCCCCTTAGGTTTGTAGGCGCCAATGCGCGTGTCGCGCAATGCTTGAAGTATCCCCTTAGGTTTGTAGGCGCCAATGCGCGTTTCGCGCAATGCTTGAAGTATCCCTTTAGGTTTGTAGGCGCCAATGCACGTTTCGCGCTGGCCACCGTTCTGTGTTAAGTACTAATCGATGGTGAAAGTGCAGAAGAGCGTATCTCGGAAAACACGATTTTCCAGGAGAGTAAATAAACTGTCTCATTCCTCCTTATTGTTAGCAGAAGGATACTAATTCTTGAGGATAGCAAGAATAAGATGCTTTTTTAGACTCTGTCGCCATTTTGAATAATTTCTCGAACTGTTAGGAAATACGGCAGAAATGCACATGCAAAGCATTCACACTGGGGAAAAAAACACATTGGATCTAGAGTCCAGACTCTCAAAAACATCGACAAGAAAAAATACTCTTGATTCAATCAAAATCTAGCTTAAATCAAGAACCAAGCCTCTTAATTTAAGCGGATTTCGTGTTGATTCAAGCAAAAATCAGATTGAATCAAGAGTTTTTTTTTCTTGTCAATGTTTTCAAGAGTCTGGACTATAGATCCAATGTGTTTTTTTTTTCCAGTGTGCGCTTTTTTAAGGATTCTCGCTTCCAAAACGAGACTCCGGCACAGGTGATCAATTTGTAAGAGGAGTCAATCCAGCCAACCCTCGCGCACTGAGATGCTACACAATATTCAACATGGCCGACGCCAGCCCGCGAAAACACATGTGATGAGACGGAAAATTTTACGGCCGTTATGTTGACATTTACATTTTCCTTGCGTTGATATAGACCATGGTGCTTCCCCACGATTTGCGCGCGGAAGCGTCAAATTGAATGTTGCGTAGCATCCTAGTGCGCAAAGGTTGGATGAAACGACTCCTCCTACGGAATGGATCGTTTTCGATAGTGGTTCGATGTATCGTTTGGTTCAAAACAATAGAACATAACCTCAAACAAAAATTTTAGGATTTAAGTTGGAAAAGCTGAAAATGAGAAAATTCCTAGCAATTTCGCAATTCATGGCCATTTGGTACTCCAAAGAATCAAACATTTATCGCAAAAGACCCGTTACCTCAGATTTCTAAATTGACTTTTGAGGCTATGTTTACGTGTTGAACCAACCGATATCGATACAATCTCACCTGTTTGATGTATTGAATACGATCTCTGCTCAACTGTGCTGTAGTCTCGATTTTGAAGCGGTAATCTTAAAAATCGCATATTCCTCACGCAAATTGTAAAGTTAGGAGTGTATTTCATATTTTGTCAATGCGCTTATCGTGATTTTTGAGGATTTTTCTGCAAGAAATAAATCTACTTTTGGATCCAGCTAAGGTTTGCAACAAGCCATCCAGAATTAAAAGACCCTTTGCGTTGTTAATGTTCCATTTTCTCCCGTTTTCAGAGATTCTTCCAGACCTGACCGAAACGCAGTGTGCTGATTGTTCGGCCAAGTTCAAGGAGCTAATCAAGAAGTCGGTGAGCACGTTCCAGAAAGACTACCCTGAGGACTGGAAGACACTCATGGCACATTTCGACCCGGACAACAAGAGAGCAGCCGATTTAGAAAAATTCATGAGCTCTTGAACGGGGATGCAAGAACACCGTGGGCAGCCATCTTGAATAAATTTCTTTGTCAAAGCACCCCGATCTTAATACTGCCATGTTGAGGAAAAACGCTGTAAGAACCTTCAGGCGTTGCCAACTTTCCTTTCATGAAACGCGAATTTTCTGGTAAACTCATGAATATTTTCCTCCCAATTTTTCAGACAATTTTGTTCGCAATTTCACCTAAAGATTCTGAAAATTTAAAGGAAAACTATCCATAAGTTTCCTCCAAAATAAACATTTTATCAAAGTAAATTTGGCAACCCTCGAATGTTCATACGGCAAACGTCGTATGGACATTCAAATGTCGCTGAATTTCTCTCAATAAAATATATTTTTTGAGGAATTTTGTGAATATTTTTCCTGGAAATTCTCGTATGTTTTACACGAGAGAGCGAAAAATTTAACTGAAAAATATTCGCAAGACTCTCGGAAAATTCGTATTGTACCAGAGGAAATTAGGCAACGTTTTTTGGATCATACGACGTTTTTCCAGACACGGCAGAATACTGCCGTGATGAGACAGAATCGCGCAACTGCAATAGAATTCATTATGCAAATCAGCAGTTTTTCCTATGCACGCGCAGTAGGACATCGCAATTTATTAGGTAACTCAATAGTGCTTTATTGACCCAAGATACATAATGGTGCTCTCGCTTATGTTACAGATTTATCGTTGAATTTGTTGTGATGTTATAAATTCCTTGTGTGGTCATGCCTTGAAACTTCGTGTTTATTAGAAAGAAAATAAAAAATATAATGTTATATTGATCATCTTCTCGTATTCTTGTTGTCTTATTCTCTCTGACTTAGCATCTTTTATTTTTTTGCTCGGAGTCTGTGTCTCAATGTCTTCTTTTAGTAAGATTTTCAAACCCTTTTTCATTGCAAGCACTTTGTTCAAAACAAGAAAATTGTCTCTAAACGATATGGTGATTATCTCTATTCACATTATTTTTTTTTTTTTACTTTAATGAAAAAATGAAAAAAAAATGGAAGTCACGGTTGACCGTAAAATTAATTTTCCTGTGATGACATGAATTTTTGATACTTTCAGTCAGTTTACCGGCAGAAATTAGAGCAACGCGCACTGAATTAAAGTTTCAGTAGAATGGCGAGAGAAAAAAGGACACATTACTGTGATGATAACGCCTGGCTCGGATGCAACTAATCGTACTCAATGACTGTCTGTGTTGCATAGAGAGTGAAATGAAGGCGTTTTACCGTGCGTCGGCGTCATGTCCTCTACGGTGTAATGTGCTTCTGAATGTCATGTCACTGGTGAATGGGAATAAAGAATAAATTGTCTCACACGTTCGCCACTATCAAAGAGAGAATTTACTTTCATTAAGTCGCGTATTTTTCATGTAGGTAACTAAACACACATGTTTGACGACCGAAAACTTTACTCTTTCAAAGAAAAACCTCACTGTAATTTTCATACCTCATATTTCTTCGCTAATACGCTGACAAATCTCAAAATGAAGTTGACATGAAATGAAACCAATTACGGCGGTTACTTTGAGTTTCGCGTGGGTTCTTGAAACCCAGAGTGACTCATCGACGGTCTCAAATTATTTTATTATCGCTGCTCAGGAATTGGTCAATTTTCCTTTTGATTCAAGAAAAAATCCGATTGAATCAAGAGTATCTTTTTTTGATAAATAAGTCTGGACTCTGGATCCAAGAGACTTTTTTTTCTCGTGTCTCTCTTTTTGCATCGTTGCCAAATGTATCGCTCGTCAGACAACTCTCTCTGATTCCCGGAATACAATTTCTGACATATTCGTAAAAGCTGTCATCCGCATAGGGGAATAAATCGCACATGCATTGTTTCTGAATTGAACTGGAAGTAAAAGATCCTAATTGCAAAATGAAGTCTATTTGGCCCCGAAATTTTACCAAAGTTGAGCTTATTTCCAACTCCCTCTGATTCCCGAATACACTTTCTGACAAATTTGTAAAAGCACTTATCCGCAAAGGGTTAGTAGTGGTACATGCGTTGTTTCTGATGTGAGCTAGAAATAATAGTTTCAAAATGAAGTCAATTTGGCGCCGAAATTTTACCAATTTTGAGAAATCCATCTCCCTTTTCTCACCAAAATCTTTCATCCGCATAAGGGGAATAAGTCACCCATACGTTGTTTCTGAAGTGAGCTAGAAATAAAAATTCCTAATTGCAAAATATTGTCGATTTACCGAAGTTGCGCTTTCCATCTCCGTTTCTTCGCCTTTGCCTGATATATCGCGCTAACTCGCGCAACTTTCTTTAAATCCTGGAATGTAATTTCTGCCCCATCCACAAAAACTTTCATCCGCATAGGGGAATAAATCGCACATACGTTCATTCTGAAAGTGAGCTGGAAATAAAAGCTCCTAATCTTAATATGTAGTCGATTTGGCCCCAAAATTTTACCAAAGTTGAGCTTCCCATCTCCGTTATTAATCGCACTTGCGTTCTTTCTGAGGGAGGTGAGCTCGAAATGAAAGTTCTTCATTGCAAAATGTAGTTGATTTGGCCCCAAAATACTACCAAAGTTGAGCTTTCCATCTCCGTTTTAAATCGCACATACGTTGTTTCTGAAGTGAGCTGGAAATAAAAGTTCCAAATTGCATAATGCGTAGTCGATTTGGCTCCGGATCCCGGAATCTCACCAAAGTTGACCATCACTCTTTCCTCACAATTGTCTAAAGTATCGCTGTAACTCGCCCAACTACTAGATTCCTGAATACAATTTGTAAAACCACTTATCCGCATGGGGGAACTAGTGTTACACAAGACACGCTGTTTCTGATGTGAGTTAGAAATAATAGTTCCAAATTGCAAAAAGTAGCCGTTATTTGTATACGCTTTCATCCGCATAGGGGAATAACTCGCATATACGTCGTTTCTGAAGTTAGTTGGAAATGAAAGTTCCTAATTGCAAAATGTAGTCGATTTGGCCCCGAAATACTACCAAAGTTGAGCTGTCCATCTCCGTATTAAATTGCACATACGTTGTTCCTGAGGTGAGCCGGAAATGAAAGTTCCTAATTGCAAAATGTAGTCGATTTGGCCTCAAAATACTACCAAAGTGAGCTTTCCATCTCCGATGTAAATCACACTTACGTTGTTTCTGAAGTGAGCTGGAAATAAAAAGTTCCTAATCACAAAATGTAGTCGATTTGACCCCATAATACTACCAACGTTCAACTTCCCATCTCCGTTTTTTGCTATTTCCTCAAGTATCGCTCTAGCTTGCCCAACTCCCTCAGAATCGCGAATAAAATTTTTGACAAATTCGTAAAAGCACTTATCCGCCTATGGGAACTAATGGTGCATACGTTGTTTCCGAAGCGAGCCAGAAGTAAAACTTCCAAATTGCAAAATGTAGCCGATTTGGCCTCGAAATACTACCAAAGCTGAGCTTTCCATCTCCGTTCTTTCCCCCGTGCCTCAAGTATCGCGCTAACTCGCTCAACTCCCGCAGAATCCCGAATAAAATTTTTGACAAATTCGTAAAAGCTTTTATCGGTGTATGGGAACTAATGGTACTTACGTTGTTTCTGGAGTGAGCTAGAAATAAAACTTCCAAATTACAAAATGTAGTCAATTCGTCGCCTACCTGACATAAGGACGTAACTACACTCTGCAATGAACCCTGTCTTCCATCCAATTCAATGCTTTTCCGGGCTCACCTCAATGTGTAGTTACGCCCCTATGTCAGTCAAGCGACGAATTTGGCCCCGAAATACTACAAAAGTTGAGCTCCCAATCCCCGTTTTTTGCCATCGCCTCAAGCACGGCGTTAACTCGGGCAACTCCCTCGGATTCCCGGAAAGCGGAGCGGGAAGCTCTGGACGCGCGTCCCATCCCGGAAGCCGCGATCGTGCTCGGGCGTCCGGGAAAGCTGGCGTTTCCCGCCTTAACGGGAGCTTCGCGGGGCGGCCGCGGGGGCGCTGTCGTCGGGGCGCGCGCGCGTCGCCCCGCTCCGCCCGTGGGCCGCTAGTCATTGATTATCAGTGGCCCGCGTCGACGGTTCAGTGGCAGTGTCGTCAGCTCGGATCGCGTTTTTCACGTCCCCGCCTTCGTCGACGTCGACCATCATGAAGTAAAACCCCTCGGCTGAGAATTCCCTCTCTCGTCGTCCAGGAAAACTCCACGGGAATTGTGCCTAAGGTGAGTCGAACGGCTTTTAACCTAGTTTGAACTTGGTCGTTGTCTGGTGTCCTGGATAGCTCGGGTATTGATTCCACAACTCGACTCCACCAAAAAGGCTTATCTCTATCCAATGTTTATCCTACTTTCGGAGGAGAAACAACTTAACTACATTTCACATTGCCCAATTTCCTCTTAGTTTCATATATTTTACCAGAAGGCTTAAGAGCATGACGCCCTATAAGTAGGGATATATATTTCCCTTTTGTGAAGAAGTATGAATTCACGACATTTTACGCCTGAATTTTGCTTGATTTCGTGCAAAAATGTAATTCGTTACTGCAAAATTATGCTCTCGGTGAATCCTCTATGATTTTCTACCTACTTGAGCAGGTAGTTGTTGGGAGGTGCCCTGGATAGCTCGGTTATTGATTCCACAACTCGACTCCACCAAAAAGGCTTATCTATATTGAATGTTTATCCTACATTCCGAGTAGAAATCGCCTAACTGCATTTCATACTGCCATAAATATTTTGACTTTCTACCTATTTGAGCACGTAGTTGTTGTGAGGTGCCCTGGATAGCTCGCGTATTGATTCCACAACTCGACTCCACCAAAAAGGCTTATCTATATTGAATGTTTATCCTACATTCCGAGTAGAAATCGCCTAACTGCATTTCATGTTTCCCAATTTCCTCTAAGTTCGTATATATTTTAACCCAGCTAAAACTAACACGTTGTCAGGTGTCCTGGATGTATAGCTTGGGTATTGATTCCACAACTCGACTCCACCAAGAAGGCTTTATCTATATTGAATGTTTATCCTTCATTTCGAATAGAAATCGCCTAACTGCATTTCATGCATAACCCAATTTCCTCTTAGTTATATATATTTGCCTAGAGGACTTAACAGCATGACGCCCTGTAACTATTGATATAAGTTTCCCTTTTGTGAAGAAGTATGCATTCACAACATTTTACGCCTGAATTTTGCTTGATTTCGTGCAAAAAAAGTAAATCGTCACCGCAAAATTGTGCTCGTGGTGAATCTTCCTTGATTTTCTACCTAGTTGAGCTCGTAGTTGTTGTGAGGTGTCCTGGATAGCTCAGATATTGATTCCACAACTCGACTCCACCAAAATGGCTTATTTCTATCGAATGTTTATCCTAAATTGCAAGAAGAGATAGCTTAACTGCATTTCGTGTTCCCAAACCTGTAAGTTTTTGTATATTTTGCCAGAGAAACGAAACTTAATAACGCAGTTACTCTCTGTGAGTCTCCTCCAGTTTATAAGGAGTATACTCCAGAATATTAAATTGGTGTTGATACTTTTCCTGTAAAAGCTGAATATTGTAAACATTTTATAGTTCCTGAGGTCAGTCGTCCGACATTTAACCTAGTTGTGCATGTAGTCACTGCGAGGCACCGTAAGTCGCTCGTGTATTGATTCGCGTATTTCAACCTCTCAAAAAACATAACCAACTATCATCGTCGACTAGGTGTTCAACTTTCTTTCGGACTACATCCTGCAATTAGGAACTAAAATTTCTGGCCCATCCGTAAAAACACGTATGCTTATAGGGAAACTAATTGCACGTACGTCGTTTTTAATCCGAGCCAGAAATTGCGGTTCCCAATCGCAAAATGTAGTTCATTTCATGCCCGGAAAACCATTTTTAGAGAGTTAATTGAGGTCGAAGCACCCATGCGAGTCAACCCAATCGGACGCACTGGATTTTTATCTTTCATTTGATGCCCAGAAAACACCAGCTGTGCATTGAGCACTTATCATACTTGCTTTCGATAAAAAAATTCACCGAGGAAGTTTTTCATGGGTGAATTATCTGCATTCAAACTCATTGCGCTTATCCCTACAATATATTTAGGGCTGCTGACATATTGACCACAACGTCAGAAAATTCCAGAGACGGCCATAACCAACAGTAAATTGACATTTTATTTAACTTTTTTCATACTGAGAGTCCTCATTCAGGAAGTTTGCCCCATAAAAATAATCCGTTCCCGTCATTTTATATCGTGATAGATATTAATAGAGGTGCTGTCAATTTCAGCTTTTGATGTTGAAGATGTTTAAACAGCGCTTACGACAGTAATTTTAAGAGATTTAACTTGCAATGATCTCTCCTATCGGGGTTTTCATTGTAGAAACTATCACCTTATACTCATCATATTATGCATATTATACATATACCTATAAGCTCCTTTATACTGATACTTATTTAGATTATACTTATCGTGCTATGAGGGAACGATCTCACGACGATCATGAACGATTGAAACTATATTTGAACGCATTTAAATCAAAAAGAACTATATCCTTTCTGACATGGTCTTTGAGATCCATAAGGAACCATGCGTTACACGGCTCTTGCCACATTGAATACAGTTCATTTTGCTTTAAATTCGTCCATTTTGCAATGAAAAACTATTAAATGGACCGATTTCAACAGAAAATCAAGGTTGAAACGAGAACAAGAGGCTTGGCATTGGACTCCTTAGGCAGCTAGGAACAACAATTTCTGACTCAATTTAGAAACAGCGTATGGAGACCTCTCCGACCAAATAGCATATGGCGAAAATAGCAGGTTTCATATAGTCGTATTTAAAGTAATTTGCAACAAATATTTGCGCAACGAAAACATTGATAGAAAATCAGACTCCACTTTGCGAGGTCTTACCATTTTAGCCTGTTAAAAGTTCCGAGCCGAAAAAATCTCCGGAAAGAGCGTCCTTTATGCAGAGGGTGGTGAAAGCTCAAAACGTCCATATCTTAATTAGAAGTTACTACTCTCAAGTTGAGGTCAAAACGGAGGGGATATCCCACGCTACCCCGAGAGTTCACATCTACACCAAAACAAACTCCCCATGCAAATACATTGACAGGGCTGCCACTTTTTTTGGAGACTCTAAAACCCTGTCAATGTATTTGCTCCCTATCTTTGCATGGAGAGTTTGTCTTGTTGTAGAGGTTGACTCTCCGGATAGCGTGGGATATCCCCTCCATTTCGGCCTCAACTTGAGAGCTTTTTTGAGCTTGGGAGATAATTTCAGAGAAAACCAGTGGCACCATCGTGTTTCTCGCGAACTTTTACAGAGGGAATAGCAGTCAAATCGCAAATTCCTCACACATGCAACATCTCCATTGCGAGCTTTCGGAAGTCCGGCAACACCGGCCGTAAGAAGACGATAGTGGTCTAGGCTCCTATTTTCGCCGAAGAGGTTTCGGTTCACGCTCCAGTTAGCAGAGGCGATGTCGACACACGGGGCTCCCCCACCCCCGCCCCCCCTTCGATTCCGTGGAAATTGATTGATTGATTTATGTTTTGTGTCTTGGGGGCGAGTCCGAGATGATCCAGGCCTCCCCCCTCCCACCCTCTCCGTAACCTGGATTCCTGCGTGAGCCCACCGAACGAGATTCCCTTCTTCCGCACGTCACTTTCGCCGTCGACGACGTTAATGGAAAATCACGTATGAGCCTTCCAATGTTGCCACGCTTCTCGTGATTGAATAATTATTCGAGAGGAAAATCGTGAATTTTTCCGCTTGAAATGGTCCTGTAGAAAAGGTGCGAATTTAACAGGGTGTCTATAAGTCCAGAAATAGTTCTGATTTTTATAGGACGATCCGGAAACACTGAAAAAGTGCAGATATTCCGCAAGGAGGCCCGGAATTTTTTTCATTTCTGAGAGAGAAATTCAAATTTCTGAAATTTTTCGAATTCCAGTTTTCAGTGCCGCAGTTCGATTAGCGAACCTATCCTTATAAATCTTATATGTTTATATATGTAGCCCATACGAAGCGACCATTTTAACCAACAGGATCGTTCCATGCTTTCTATGTCTTCTTCAATAGACCTTATGGTTAGTCTGTATCATTTACCCCATCACTGAAAAAAAAGTTCGGTAAACCCGAACTAGTTAGGATCATATATGGAACACACGATTTTGCTCGAAACACACGACCGAATTATTCGGTCTGCTCAGCCAAACTGTTCGGTCCACTGAAACGAACTGTAAGAATTCACTATGGTTCGGTCGCACAAACCGAACAATTCGGTTGAACAGATCGAAAAATTCGGTTGTGTGTACCGAACAAAACCTGGTTCCATATGATCCTAAGTAGTTCGGATGTACCGAACTTTTTTTTCAGTGCACTAGTCTATGAGAACCACCCATTTCAACCAACAGGATTGCTCCATACTCGCAATGTCTTCTCTGTCTACAGCTTTGTCTATCAATTTCAACAATCGGAGGGCTATTGGGGTCCTTGTTCCCTCTTATTCCGGCAAGTCTACTTCGATGTATCCCGACACCTCTGAAACTCCGTGTCTCTTTTTAAAGAGTAATTACTAATTAATGCTTCCCTTTATTTCGTATCCTTGGCTCTTCAGTTGGCTCAGTATATTCAAGGAGCGCCTCCGTTTCAACCCCTACGAAGCCAACGACTTGCAGCTCTCCAAAGCTGAAGCTCTCTTTCGACGAGTTCAGAGTTGAAAAAGTTTCAGCTTGGAAAGTTCAGCGCATGGAACAAAGCGTCCGTGCTTCGGCCTGTCACTCGTTCGTCTTCCCCCCTCCCCGGCGCGCGGTGTTGCCGATCTGTAAAATAATCCGAGTTTTTCACCAGGAAGCATTTAAATTTTCATTAAAGTTGACCTTCTATCCCATTCTGCCGTGCTAAGGAAAAACGCCCTATGAACCCTCAGGCGTTGCCAAAATAAATAATACGAATTTATTGGGGAAGTTGCGAATATTTTTTTATCAAAATTTTCAGACTATTTTGTACGTAATTTAATCTAAAATATCTGGAAATTTCCAGGAAGAACATGCTTAAATGTTGTCATGAATACCTGTTTTATCCGGGGAAATTTGGCAACTCTCAAATGTTCATACGGCGTTCTTCCTTAACACGGCAGCATTGTCAACCGCTATTATCCGGCTGAGAGAAATTACGATTAGAGGAAAACGGCCGAACTCACTAAAATTTTTCTTAGATTATTATTTTGACTTAAAGCGTCACTTCTTGTCGACGAAATTTAGACGTGCTGCTACGTGCGAAACACGTAAGGGTCGCTAGTACCTTATAAATTTCAGTTTCTTTGAAAATTGGTTAAGTTGCATTGTTATGACAGTGTTAAGTATATCGGCAGCGACGTAATGCATGCCTAAAATCAATGTATTTTTCTGAAAATTGCCAACTTCCTGAAAAAAAAAAATAGTCGTCTTTCTTGGATTGGTTGGCAAAACTAAGTGACGTTGAGATGACTTGAAGACGTCTCAGTGTGGTACTTCGTGTGACGAACGAAACTCGAATTTCAATATAAAGCTCGGATACAACTATACGTACTCAAAGGATGTCCGTGTAGCATAAGCACAAAATTGAAGGCGTTTTGATTTTCCAGTCTTCACCGTTCCACTTGCGGTGCGGTGAGGGCGAGGCGAACAGCACCGCGAGGATTTGGAAAGACGGAGGGCCCGCTATTAGTAGCTTATACCTCTATTGACGGTATTTCAATCAAGTTTCTCAATGTTTGATAGAATACCTGAACAAACGGCTGGATTTTGCTGGAAGCACGATATTAACATCAAAAGATTACACGAAATTAAAAAAAAACTGCCGAAAATGGACAGGTGCTTATAGAATCATTTGTTCGTCCTAAAATTGGTCAAAAGCTTCAAATACGCTCAAAAAGTTTTTACTTGGTCAATTTCAATTTTTAACAAGATTTTTCGATTTTTGGCCACTCATAATGCGAAAACAAAAGTTGAGATATTAGCCGAATTTACACATACATGCAATAATTGCGTAAAATTCTAAATATATTAACATCCTCTTGCACATTGTTTTTCTTAATAAAGCGTGACCTGAGTCGCAATTATTACATTCATTTATGGAGTCGGCTAATATTGCTCAACTTTTATTTTCAATTTTTAATATCATTGCTTTCAGAATCGGGCTCAGTTCCAAAGCTATTATGAATCGCTTTGAATATTCAGGCCAAAGAAAGTCCTTTATGTGCATCCGCAATTCTTTCATTGACACAGTTAGCCTGAGCTTGATAGCTTGATAGTTTGATGATATGGACTTCATTTTGTAATGAGGAACTACAATATCTGTTTCATCAGTGAAAACACTTTTGTGCGTAGGGAAACTAATGGTACATGCGTTGTAATTTAAACTGAGCCAGAAATTGTAGCTCCTGATCGCAAAATGCAGTCAATATTTCGAGAGCAATGCCTCCAAATTGTGCAATGTGCAATGATAAAAACTTTACATAACTGTATTGCAGCCCTCGCCGGGACACGCAACGTGGTGCAAGCAAAACGAAACGGCCCGAAAACCAAAACGCCTTCAATTCCTCGCTTATGCAACGAGGGCACCCCCTGAACACGAATAGTTGCATCCAGGCGCTACGATGTCAGTGATTGTCCTTTCACTTTGTTTTGATGTTACTTGAAGATTCTTTACTGATTGTGAGTTTTCTGTAACCTGAACTCTACTTCAGTGTGCTGTCTTCTGTTCGGAATAATCATGAAGGGTTGCGATCTTTTAAAACCGTAATTTTGATTGGATCGGATCTTATAAAAAATCACACCCATCTCAAGTTAGTCTTATACACTGAAGCTCAAGTTTGTTGTCCAGGAGTCGAAGTTCGATATGCAGAAATATTGGCGTTTGTGAGTTTAGGACTTTTCTGAAACAAACAACATGTGTGCCTCAAAAGTCATTTCATCAAAGCTATACTGCCGTGCATGCTAAGGAAAAACGTCGTACGAACATTCGAGAGTTGCCACATTTCCCTCTATAAAATGCATATTTTTTAGGAAACCCATGCATATTTTACCTTGAAATTTTCAGAATTTTTAAGTGAAATTGCGAACCAAATTACATGAAAAAGAGGTTGTTCCATCTACCATTGAAACTGGGCCCAGAATGAAATCTCCTCATCTTTTCAGGTATCAAAGGGGATGGTCAGGGACACCCAAAAATGGTTGAATTTTTTCCAAATTCCCCCTTGGGGAGGGGGGGCGGGGGGTTATATGAGAAACGGTTTTTTGGCTATAACTTTTGAACGGTTTGAGATATCGATTTGAACTTTTTTTTTAAATGAAAGGTCGTTTAAAGAGCTTTCTTTTGATATATTATGTTCATTAGTTAAGTCAATTTTTGACCAATTTATGGCCTGTCAAAAATTTTCCATGAGTCCAAAAATCAGATTTCTGTAGTTTAGAGCAGCAACGATCGCATGCAGATGAACAAAAAACTGTTCAACTTATAGCCCTCTCTCTGACGGTTAAAATGAGCCCAAGGTCATCTTGGGGAAACGATTTGTCTCCGAGTTATGCTTCTTCAAAGTTGGCGCGGCGGGGTCCGCTTCCGCGGGGCAGCGCTCCGGAGTACGATAGTTCACTCCCACCCCCCTCCCGTCATGCCACGCGACGCTAAAAAAACACTAAATTTTAAAGCCTGCGTTATACTTGAAAGATGGACCAATTTAAAAAAATATATATATTCTTTGCGGCAAATTAACACCACAGTGTCGGATCCAGGTATATTGCTTCTCATTTTATAGAACGTTTTCAATATAATTTTAATAATACTTGTACAACATAATAGCGTATATTGTGTGCATTTATCTGTTCAAATGATCATTAAAGGTAGTCTTCCTCGGTTTGCGTCGCGTGGCATGACGGGAGGGGGGTGGGAGTGAACTATCGTACTCCGGAGCGCTGCCCCGCGGAAGCGGACCCCGCCGCGCCAACTTTGAAGAAGCATAACTCGGAGACAAATCGTTTCCCCAAGATGATCTTGGGCTCATTTTAACCGTCAGAGAGAGGGCTATAAGTTGAACAGTTTTTTGTTCATCTGCATGCGATCGTCGCTGCTCTAAACTACAGAAATCTGATTTTTGGACTCATGGAAAATTTTTGACAGGCCATAAATTGGTCAAAAATTGACTTAACTAATGAACATACGATAGATCACCTCTTTGTTATTGTCCAGGTCATTGAGAAGAAAATGGCCGTAGCTCAGGAACTGCATTTAATTTTTGTGGATCTCCAGAAGGCGTATGACAGCGTGCCGTTGGTGAAACTTTGGGAGGCCTTGGAAAAATCGAATTTTAACGGGGGGTTGATTGACGCTGTTAAGCGATTTTATAAAGGGAGTTTTACCAAAGTTAAGTGCCATGGGGGGTTGTCAGCGGGATTTTATGTGACTAAGGGTTTAAAACAGGGATGTTGTTTGTCGCCAACATTATTTAAAATTTATCTCGAGTGCGTGCTAAAAGAATGGAAAAAGAAATGCTCTGGTATGGGTGTCCCCTTGGGTGATCTCGAAACTCTGTTTACTCTGTGCTTTGCTGATGACCAGGTGGTGGTTGCTCAAGATCAAGATGACGCGGAATACATGATGCGCAAGCTAGTAGAAGAGTATCGGAAGTGGGGTCTGGAAGTCAGCATATCCAAATCTGAGAAGATGACTTTTGGCGGTGATCAGCAAAGCATTGAGTTGGAGGATGGGCAGCAGATCAAAGGCTGCGAGCACTTTAAGTACTTGGGAGTGCGGTTGACCCAGGATGGAAGGACGGATCAAGCTATCAGGGAAAGGAACACCTTAGCAAGGAAGGCTATAGCGATGTTAAATGGAATCCTCTGGGATCAGCGGATTTCCAAAGATAACAAGAGGAGGATATACAACGCTGTAGTCAAAAGTATATTAACATACGGATGTGAAGTTTGGCAGCTGAAGAAACGGACACAGGATATGCTAAGAGCAACGGAGATGGATTTCTGGAGAAGGTCAGCAGGAATTTCTAGGAGAGATCGGGTCCGTAATGATAGAGTGCGTCAGATAATGGAAGTCGAAAATGACATCGTGTTCGACGTCATGACCAAACAACTTGTTTGGTATGGTCATGTCAATAGGATGACGGAAGAGAGGCTGCCAAAAAAGATGCTTGATTGGGTTCCTCCTGGGAGGAGACGTAGGGGACGCCCAGTGAGAGGTTGGCGACAGGGGGTGTTAAATGAGATAAGAGATTGTCAACTCCCTGATGACCTGTGGGAAGACCGAGCTTTGTGGCGATTAGGCGTCGCACAGCGCCAAAGAGCGCTATAAAAGCGACTCATATATATATATATATATAATGAACATAATATATCAAAAGAAAGCTCTTTAAACGACCTTTCATTTAAAAAAAAAGTTCAAATCGATATCTCAAACCGTTCAAAAGTTATAGCCAAAAAACCGTTTCTCATATAACCCCCCGCCCCCCCTCCCCAAGGGGGAATTTGGAAAAAATTCAACCATTTTTGGGTGTCCCTGACCATCCCCTTTGATATCTGAAAAGATGAGGAGATTTCATTCTGAGCCCAGTTTCAATGGTAGATGGAACAACCTCTTTGAAGAAAAATATGTACAAATTTTCCCGAGAAATCGTGATTTATTGAAGGAAATTTGGCAACGCCCGAGGGCTCATACGGCGTTCTTCCTTAGCACGGCAGTATAAAAGAGATATATATGTGTTTAATTCTTTGAAAATCGATCAAACTAAATTTCATTAAAATGTATCTATGAAAAAATTAAAAATTACGCGTATTTTTCTCCTGGCAAAGTAAGATCATGCCGTTTTTGTTTAATCAGAGCCAAATACAACTTTAGTGCGGTCTCGTCGCTCGAAAATATTTTCGAAAATATCCGGACGTTTTTCCTCACAAAAAACAGCCCGGACTGAAGCGTTATTAGCGAAGAGCCTCTCTCGGACTGACGCGCAAACACAGACGCTTAATTGTTCAAACAAGACGCGAAAACACATACACAAACAAAGCTCCCGACACTGTTGTAAGCGGGGTATTGAGCCCGTGTTGGGTGTGATCCCCTCGACTTATTAGCGCTGTTGCATGAATTAAAAAAATCTTAATTTTTCCGTTTAACAATGGGATCCAGTACGCAGATGCTTTACATCATTAAATTGCATGCAATCGGCAAATGTCGAATTTTTTTTAAATGATTCACCTCCTTATACAAGAATTAGAACATATAAACAGTATGTTTAATTCTAGACTTAAGATTTTTAATGGACCACTAGACAAGGTACGAATTTCAGCATTCTGATACATGTTTCGTAACTAAAATTTTACGTAGAACACGACGCGCACAACAAAAATTACCGCAATTAACTCCTTACGAAGATATTTAATGATTCTTGATGCGTGAATTGAAACCACCCGCTCATGAAAACTCAATGCTCTATACGTGATTCACTTCGCGCGCTAAACGTTATCATGAACGTCTCTGCTATATGGAAATCTGGCAACCTCAATCTTGACGCTTTGGCTCAGCTATAGCAAATTGCTAATAGTTTGACCAACACATGGTGGGAAATGAACATTGCTCGATTGAGAAGCTTGCTGAAACCGTTGTAGTGCGCGATTTGACACACGTAGAGCTTTGCACTTTATTAATTCTTCTAAGGAAAACGAACCAATAGTTTTTTTTTAGATTCTCTGTGGATTCCTTTTACTTATTCTAAAATATAATCATTCGGAATTGCAAGTAAATATTTTGAGTAGTTTTTCTCGCAGAAAATTGAATATATTCGGAGATTTTTAATCGTCGCACTTGAGGTAGGCATTTTTCGCATCCACCCATCAATATGCACCAAATTATCACTTCTTTTTTCCTATTCTCCTTATTCTTCTTCTTCTTATTCTTTTACTTCTACGAGCGACTAGGGCATAGACCTGTTTGTCAGGCCATCTAGTACCGAACACATTTCATCATAATAAATATTATAAAAACAAAAAGTGGTAACTTCTTTTGTAATGGATACAAACGCCAAAGAAGTATAAGGGTAAAATATATGAGTAATAAAAACAATAAATGAACTTGCCATAGTTTAAGTCAAAGAAAATAACATAATAACTAATATAAGTGTTAAAGAAAATAATTTAATAACTAATACAACTGTCTAAGAAAATAATATAATAACTAATATAACTGTACGTAATATAACGCGACTTCACGCAAAATAAGCACAAATCTCAGTCAGTGATTAATTTATTTTTTCAAATTGGAAGTACGAATTATTCTTGGTTTGAGCCCTGATATAATCATTGGCGGATCCAGCGAATTGGCAACAATGTCTTTTCTCCATGTAACCCTATGGAAATGGATCGATTCTTGGAGGGACCAGGTGATCCGAAAATAATCGATTATTCAGCATAGGTTTAAATGGAGGAAATCCAGTGTTGCCAAATTGCTGGATCTGCCTCTGGATATAATTAATCCAAAATGCGTCCCTCAATATAAAACCTATGTGAAGGTGAGTACTGAGCTTCCAAATCTTCATCAAATTAATCATTGAAGTTGATCCAGCGCACTCGATTTCATGGAATTCCGACCAATCTTCATCCGATGCGATCAAATTATATTATTATTTTTATAATTTTTTTTATATGTGACGTGCGTTTCTTGAAAGCTATATGATTACGGTATTTACGTCCTGATGATGCGCTTAGGCGCGAAATGATCATTGCTATTAAGGAATAAAGGTAAAACTTTTTCCACTTTTTCTGCATCACTGGCATATATATAATTTTTCTTCTAATTGATCAAATTACATCAATCAGCCGCAATTTTTACAAATATTTTGTCATAAGTTTTCTATCTTGATGATCGACACTAAATAGAGTTCCAGTAAATTTGATATTTTAACTGACAGTAGAAACAATGCGAAAAGGAATGTGTGAAAGATGCAATGCAACCGCGCACAGCGGCGAGTTATAAACGGAGAGAGCCTCGAAACTCAAAACGCCTTCAGTTTTGTGCGTAGGCAACACGGACATCCCCGGAGAACGAATAGTTGTATTCAGGAGTTATTAGCGTTTTGCGTGTTTATCTTGGAGTTTATCCATGTTCCTGCGCTGTCTATAGCCTTAAAGGAGTAATACTGCCGTGCTAAGGAAGAACGCCGTATGAACATTCGAGTTGCTAAATTTTCTTTAATTAAATGTTTGTTTTTGATAAAAGTTATGAATATTTTTCCCCGAAATTTTCAGACACTTTAGATCAAATTACACACAAAATTATCTGAGAAATTGGAGAAAAAATATGATCAAATTTTCCTGAAAATGAGTACTTTGCTTGAGAAAATTTGGCAACGCCTGAAGTCTCATACGTCGTTGTTCCTTAGCACGGCAGAATTGCTCATGCATGCGATTAAAATATTCAGTTCATTCCGTCACCGCTATGCAGCGCTGCGTGCCCTCCAGCTAAAGGGTGACGTAGTGGGTGTGTTGTTTCGTGCTCCACTCATCTGGACCCATTAAATTTCGATTTGTGCGTGGGTCCTCACAGGGATGCGAGGAGGAGTCCCCGTTCCGCCCTCGGCAAGATGAATGGAGAATGAAGAGGTGCACGGTTGCCAGATTCACCGATAAAAACGTCGCTTTGAACACGTTGCCGACCTAAAAATTGAACTGATTTTGTATGAAGATCTGTCAGCGATTCGATGGAACCCGAGTAAAGATTCGGGAACCGGGGAAATAAACGAGGGAAAAATAGGTGGTGTCACGCGCTTGAGAGGAAAGGACACGGCGCGGAGATGGGATAAATTCTAGAGAGAAGATATAGTTTTCTCCTGTTTTTGAAAAATAGAATCGCTTCCCGCCACATAAAATCAGGGTGTCTACCACTAGTTATAAAAAACCACAATTGAGGACTTTCGAGGACCTTCAGGGGTGTTTTTCCAGAGAAAATCGGGAACTTTTTTTCCCGAAATAGTAAGAGAAAGGGAGCTAGTTAGAGCGTTAAAAGGCGTGTTTTATGCGATTAATTTTACAAGTCATGTTGAACCGATGAAAACATACGAAAAACCAAGCAACACTTCAGTTTTTTTATTCCTGGTTATGCCGCGCCGCCGCGGCTGGTGGGGAAATTTGAAAATGCTGGTGTTGAGGACGATTTTTGTCATTTTTTGGGGACCTGAACAAGAGAATTGGGGGCTTTCGGAGATATCGGTGACACCCTACCAAAATTGGGGATAATCGGGGACATTGGGAACCGGTAGACACCCTGAAAATGGTGGATGTACCCATAGAGCAAAGCGGAGTCTTATACCATTATAGCATGATACATTATTGAGTCCAGAGTCGAAAAATCTCCGGAATGAGCGTCTGCAACGCATAGCGTGGTGAGCGCTCAAAATGTATACAGGATTGGCGTGTTTCATAGCTCTTTTTGATTAAATTTATTTCTAAGAGTTCATTTCAGCATAAATCCGTCGATTTTTGCGACAGTTCCTGAATCATGCAACAACCCCATTAGAGCCTCAGCAAGGGTGGCAAATTTTTTCGCTTACCTTTAATGCCGTTGCCAAGGCTAATTCCGCCTTTTTGCGGGTGGCCAACGGGGTGGAGGGAGGGGAGGGACTCTTGTTTGCGTAGATGCGGATAATTAAATCGCCTGACCCGTCATCAATTCGTCACCCCCCCCCCCCCNTGGTCTCCCTTTTGACCGCGGCGAAAGCTTCATTTGAATTATCGACCGGCGGACGATGTTTATAATTTTCGCGTGGAGGAGTATTCTATGAAGTGCGTCGACGGTCCCCGCGAATCGCGAAATGTTGAAGTTATCGCCAGCCTGTGGGCCGATTATTGAAACTTATAGACAAAGCTATAGACAAAGACGACAAAAGGAATTTGGAGGGATCCTATTGGTGGAAGCAGGTGGTGGCAATCGACGTAGGAGGTAGGCAATGGACTAACTAACGGCAACCGACTAAAGACTCGACAGTCAGTCCATCATTCCTTAGTCTATGAGAGCCAACCATGTCAACCAATAGGATCGCTCCATACTCCCTATGTATTCTTTGTCTATAGCTTTGTCCATCAGTTTCAAAAATCGGCCCGCTGGAATGCTGCCGTCCATAGTAAAGACGCCGTATCTCCGTTCGATACTGTTTTGAAACTAAATTACTACATTTTTGCGATGATTTACAAATTTCCGATACATTTTTAACTTACCTGAAATTCTTCCAGAAATAATAAACAATGTTGTGATGATTTTCATGAAATTTAATTCTTTAAGAATATAGTTGACATCGTGGTAGTTTTCAGCGCACTTGAAATTTTCGAGAAAAATGGGAAGGATTTATTATAATGTGGTTCTCTTAGAAAATCGGCTACTTCGATAAATTTTGGAGATTTCAATAATGTTCACAGAGATTATATAAGTTTTATGAATTTTGCACTCACTCAGGAAAATTGGCAACATCGCAATGAAATTAGAGACATATTCTGCCGTGCTAAGGAAGAACGCCGTATGAGACTTCAGGCGTCGCCAAATTTCCATTTATATAACACGAATTTCCTGGTAAACTTATGAATATTTTTCTTTTAATTTTTCAAATATTGTTGATTGCAATTTCACCTAAAGTTCCAGAAATTTTTAAGGTAAAATATTCATAACTTTCTTCAAAAATAAACATTTTATTAAAGAAAATTTAGCAACTCGAATGTTCACACGGCGTTCTTCCTTAGCACGGCAGTATTACTCTTTTAAGACTATTGACAGCGCTGGAATATGAACAAACTGCAAGTTAAACACGCAAAGCGCTCATAACTCCCGAATACAACTATTCGTACTCTGGGGATGTCCGTGTTGCCTACGCACAAAACTGAAGGCGTTTTGAGTTTCGAGGCTCTCTCCGTTTATAACTCGCGTGCGAGAAACATTTCTCGGGTGCTTTGTTTTGGATTCTGTGCAATTATTTTGTATTTTAGAGAGCAAAGGACTTCACGATTTTTCTGGAATTTCATGTTCAAGAAAATGTAAGATCATAAACGATATTCGAGATCAGTTTCAAAGCATTACACACTTTTTGCTCTTTTCAATATGAGTGAAATAGAGAAACCTCGAACACTGTCGAAACACCGCAACCTAGGAAGTACCTCTTTTGCACCCAGCGTTTCAGACGGAAAAACCGAAATTGCTGATTTAACAATTTTGTCGATAAAAATAGTTTCCCGCATTTTTCAATGTAGATTTTACAATATAAACCATTTCCACCATTGTAAAATGTACATTTGAAACATGTCGGACATATTTCTTAACAATTTAAATGCGGAATCAGCAATCCATTATTTCCCGTGCAATTTAGGAGGTTTTTTTTTTAAAAAAAAAAAATGAAGGCATATACGTATTTTTTCTTGAAACTTTCAGTTACTTAAGGTTAAATTGCGAATGGTATCCTCTAAAAGATGTGACGAGAAATATCCTCAAACTTTCCAGAAAATTTGAACTTTGGGCTCATACGTCGCTTTTTCTTAGTAAGGCAGATTTTGAAGAAAGTTATGCATATTTGTCCGTGAAATTTTTAGATATGTCGGATCGAACTGCGATCAAAATTTTCTGAAAAATTCGACAAAAAAATATTCTAAATTGTTACTGTAAATTCGGTGTTTAGGAAAGGGAATTCAGGAACGTCTAAAGGCTCGTCCGACGGTTTTCCTTAGCACAGCAGAATCATCCAGGTGAATCATCCTTCGAGATTTTCGGGACCCAGTAAACTTTACACTCACGCGTCGAGCAATCTTCGGGACTCAGGGGGCAATCAGGAGCAGGCGAGGGCACTTCCGATGCTGCCAAATCTCTCCGAAATCGCACGAATCGCACTGAATCCAACGGGGATTCATCGTGGATTTGGCAGGGGTGGGTGTCGTCCGATGGGAAAGTTATGCGAAACGCGGAGGAAACTTAATTTATGAGGGCATAATGCACGCGCTGCTTCCGGGCTATTCGGGATGCACTGATGCAGCCCGGAATTTCGTTCTCGCCGAGACCCCCCCCCCCTCTCGCCCTCGCCGCACAGTGGATCGAGTCAATTAGAGAGGGCGGACATAAAATTATTGACTAAAACTGCAAATTTTGATGTTTATTTCGTCACAGTTTAACTTTTAAGGGGTGTTTCTGAAAGATAATTTCTCAAGGAAACCGATCGAACCACTTTTAGAATCTTAAAATTTTGTATAAACGTTTATTTTCTTACATTTAAAATGTTAAGGGGTGCTTCTAGCAGGGTTGCTACAGTGAAGGAATACCAGGAAAACTGGGACATGTCAGGGAATTTATAAAAGTTTGGGAAAACCGGGAAATGTCAGGGAAAATGACGAATGTGTGAGGGAAAAATTGTTTAGTCACCTTTATTTGTTTTCCAGAATAGGTTCAACGTTTCAAACAACAAATTTTACATAAGAACTATTTCTAATTATGTCTTTTTAACTGTCTGCTGTATCCTCAATCGTCAGGGAATTTCACCATAATTTATCAGGGAAAACAGGGAAATGTCAGAGAATTTAATTTTTTAGATTCAGTGGCAACCCTGTTCTATAAGAAAAGTTTACGAGGAAACCAGTGGATCCACTTTTAGAACCTCAAATTTTTGTATAAACGGAGTTATAAGCTTTTATAGTTTCCAAATTTTGTCCACCCTCACTTACTGACTCGGTCCACTGTGCGCCGCTGGTAGTGGGCCATTTGAATAACGTGCAATTTCCCTGGATCGCGCACGGATCGGATCTGCGGACCGATTTCGGGGCTGGATCTGGGTTCCTGGAATGGAATGTCCTTGTCGTGCGTCATATCGTGGAATTCAACGAACGTAAAGTCCAACATAGCGTCTGGTCTTAAACGTCAAATATTTCTGATTAAATTTTGCAAAATGGGTCACTAAACCATGTGTTTTTAAATAAAGGTTGAATTCGCCAGTAGTATAATAATAATAATGCAATTACTCACGATCATTCTGGCTTCCTTTTTGAAAGTTCATGGCAGACGCGCGTTTTGCCCACCCCCTCCCATGCTAAATAGCCCTCCCATTGTTGGTTAGCAGGTTAATTTTGCTTTTAGAAAAAATGAAACAAGAGTGATAACCATGATCGAATTTGCCTCGAACATCATAGGTAAATGGATGTATTTAAATCATAGGGAGCTATATATCCTTCGTGTGCACGAGCCCTGGCATGTATGTATTTTTTTTTTTAGATCCCAGGGCTCATGTCAGAACGGATATATGGATATGCGTCCAAATAAACGTAGCCCGGTGTCAGGAACCGTGGAAAGAGAGATAGAAAGGTGCAAAAGAAAAGACAAGCAAGGGAACTTGAGAGAACAAATAATGAAGTCTATACACCTGTGCTGCCGTGCTAAGGAAATACGCCGTATGTACATTCGAGAGTTGCCAAATTTCCTTCGATAAAAGTTTTATTTTTTGAGAAAAGACATAAATATTGTAACTTGAAATTTTCAGGAACTTTAGGTGAAATTGAGAACAAAATTATCCGAAAAATTGGAAATGAAAATTTCATCAGTTTACCAGGAAATTCGAGTTTTATCAAAGGAAATTTGGCAGCGCCTGAAGGTTCATACGGCGTTCTTCCTTAGCACGGCAGTAGTGGAGAGGGACGGAAGGAGGCCAGGACACTGACAGCTAATTTTCTCACATTCAGAGACGGCAATTTATCTCTCGTAGTGCGTGATGTTACCTCGAAATTCAGCATTTTTAATTGAAGTAAACGAGTAAACGTTGAGTTTTTTCGCCCGTCGGGCAACCCCGGAAATCCTTGAAGGTATAAGAAAAGGATGAGGTCAAGTGGGTACTTGCGTCTGGCGAAAAATCGAAGGGACGGAGTTGTTTTCGTTCAATTTTCCTTCTCTCCGCAGACGGGCAATCAGTCCATGCTTCCAATCAAACTGTTTGCGAGGTGTCGAGTGAAATGAGCTGTATTCGATTGGGAAGAAGGTGGGGTTTACGCTAAATTAGATCATCTTTTAGAATAATAAACGTGCCTACACTGCCGTGCTAAGGAAGAACGCCGTATGAATATTCGAGAGTTGCCAAATTTCCTTCGATGAAATGTTTATTATTGAGACAGTTTATGAATATTTTTCCTTAAAATTTTTAGGAACATTAGTTAAAATTGCGAGTAAAATTATCTGAAAAATTGGACAGAAAATATTCATAAGTTTACCAAGAAATTCGTGCTTTATCGAAGGAAATTTGGCAACGCCTTGAGAATCATTCGGCGTTCTTCCTTAGCACGGCAGATGATCTTTCATGCGCCGCCAAATTTCCTTTGATAAATTACGAATTTCCTACTAGATTTATGAATATTTTTCTTCTGATTTTTCAGGTAATTTTACTCGCAATTTTCACTAAAGTTCCTGCAAAATTTTAAGGAAAAATATTCATGAATTTCTCAATAATAAACGTTTCATCGAAGGAAATTTGGCAACTCTCGAATGTTCATACGGCGTTCTTCCTTAGCACGGCAGCATTACCCCTTTAAGACTATTGACAGCGCTGGAATATGAACAAACTGCAAAATAAACATGCAAAACGCTTATAACTTCTGGATACAACTATTCGTACTCCAGGGACGTCCGTGTTGCCTACGCTCAAAACTGAAGGCGTTTTTACTTTCGAGGCTCTCGCCGCCGTGTTAAGTAAGAATGCCGTATGAGAATTCGAATGTTGCTAAATTTTCTCTTAAAAGACGTACATTTCAGAAGAAAGTTATTTTTATTTTCCCTTGAATATTTTAGACTTAACGGATCATATTACAAACGGAATCATTCGAAAAATTGAAACAGAATTATTCACAAATTTTCCTGAGAATTCGTTATTTATCGAAGGAAATTTGGCAACGCCTGATGGCTCATACGGCGTTTTTCTTAAGAAAGGCAGTTTACTCGAATTCAATAGGCAGGTTGAAATCAAACAGAGAACCCTTCCGGCTGAGCGCTCAAAAAGCTGAAATGCTCCAGGGCCCCAGGGGGTACAGTTTTAAAATAATTTTAATTACTATAAAGGTATCCTAATCGCAACAGAAATTGAAAACTTGGAGCTTAATTTGAACGAAAAGCTATTTTGCCACTCGCGTGGTTTTCCGCCCACGCATTCGAGTTACAGCGATGAAGGATCGGGAATAATGATCCGGAAATTGAAACGGGGTGTATTTCAGGGGAGCCGTAAAACCAACACTTGGAAGTTAGTTTGAAACCAATGGCGAGGCGTGAATGATCGACTATCGATATTTTTTCATTTGATACTATGGTAAAGAATCGATTACTGTAGGAGTTCTTTGCGAACACCCTGTTTAACGATACTTTCCCGTAGGTTCAAATGGCAGATTAAGGCGATTCGATGGACGCCATATTTTGTGTCAGAACGGCATGCGATCTATCGCATCAATTGGTTCCATTTTTTCAGCTACTCGTAATTTTTCTCCAATTTTGAGATCGCAATTCTGTTGTCAGGAGACTAAAGCACTCGCTTACCAATTTTAACAAAAAAATTCAACGTAATAAAGGCGTGGGTTTTTCAGAGAGAAAACATCGCATTCGATACTGATATCGAAACTGCACTCGAATGCGATATTTTCTCTCTGAAAAAACCACGCATTCATTACGTTGAATTTCTTTGTTAAAATTCGTAAGTGAGTGCTTTAGTCTCCTGACAACAGAGTTGCGATCTCAAAATCGGAGATAAATGACGAGTGGCTGAAAAAATGGAACTAATTGATGCGATATATCGCATGCCGCTCTGACACAAAACATGGCGTCCATCGAATCACCTTAATCGATGTATCGCAAAGCGCGCCACGCCACTGTCTGAAACGCGTCGGATCGTGAATACGAGGAAGGAAGTAGGCTATTTTCAGGTCGATCAAACGGGATCGTATTCGGGGGTCACGGCTTCCGGACTTTTTTGTCCTGTCGTTTTATTCCACCCCCGCAGTACCGCTCGCACGTGGAATCACTCGCCCTCGCCCGAGGATACTCGCGGCTCTTGTAAACACGCATACGTTTATGTTCGGCAAGGATTAGAAAAGCTTGTCAGTGTTTCATGCATGCCGTGAGCAGTTTTGCAGGGGCGACAGAGGGTCTCCGGGCTTCTCAAAGCCAAAGGGAATGGAATATTGGTATCAAAACCCCTAAAGAGGGTTTAAGTATCCTGAATATTTGATCGTTGGATCGGGACGTATACTAAAAAAAACTCTGGCCGTGGAAACCATACTTACGGGCTGTATAGACCGCAGTGTTCGAAACTTACAGGCGCCAACGCGCCAAATGCGCTTAAAAAATGAAGGCTCTGCGCTAACGTGGCCCTTAAAAATCTGAATATTCTTATTAGGTGATAATTCGAAATTTCGATGCACGGCACCGGATTGAACTCGCAAAAAGCGAGCAGTTACGCCATGTTAAGCGCGCAATTTCTCCGCGGCGCGGCGCGCGGCGGTGCTTTTGTCTTCCGCAAGTTACAGCTACTTACTAGCTCTGTTACGAATACATCTTGTGTCTAAATTTTCACTAAATGCTTCCGCTCTCTGTCGAATTGCCACCAATCATCCGAAAGATTCTAAAAAGTCGTTTGGATGATTAAAAATCGACCAATTTTTTTGGCGCGTATACGTAGTATACCGCCTTTGCGATCGTTTCGACCCCCCACTCGATACAATAACCGAGTCCCTTAGTTCCTTACCGAAAAGTGACTACCGCGAACTTCTGAAATTTTCCAAAGCCTGTAAAAAGTTTATTTATCCGTCAATAATTATGATTAAAAGTTGTTTCTCATTCTGGGGCTCTCTAGTTTATGTGCAGTGAATACCAAGAGTCTACGTTACTTGGTTTTTTTAAAAAAAGCCTAAGAGTACGACGCGCTGATTTAAAATATGCATATATAAGCAGAAACAAGCGAACTGATTCGAGGATGGCTGATCAGGTCGGCACTCGTTGAATGAGAATTTCACTTCTTCGTTTTGTTTAAAACGTTGCTTTGACAGATCTCCACAACCCTGTTAAGATTTTCAAAATTTGGTACCCCTTGCTCTGATAGCCGGGGCCAGCAGGATAGTGGTAAGTGCAATCTGTGATGAGCCTCGAGACTCATTAGACCATGTGCTAACCGTGGCCCATACAGAAATTCACTCCCCTATCAGGCCAAAACAGTGCACAGGCAGGCACAAAACCCAGGTAGTGTCCCGGTCCTGGCTCGGTTCGCCGCGTCGCTTCTCAGCTGAAGAACAAAAGGCGACCCTCGCGGTCCTCGTCACAGTCAGACCTAATTACTTTCACTCGATTACCCATTTCACCGTCACGCTGGGATCCATCAGATTTTCGAAAAAATTGTTTCGCGAGTACTTAGCAATTTTTTCCTTACTCTCCGTTCAAAGACGAATTGAAAGAGGTCTCATTCATAAAAATCTGCCGAATAGAAGAGAAGTTGCAGTATTCGAAATTCGAAGAAATCAACGAAACTTCTCCAAACAAAAAATAAAATGAAGGGGAAAAAAGAAATGTATAAATTACAATTAAATATAATTGACCTCAGAATTTGGCAAGCAATTCAACTATATAACGGAGAAAAAATTGGGAGAAATTACAAAAAATTCGCCTCTTGCAAGGGGCTTTCTTGTAAGAATTTTGATCTGAAGGCAAGGATTGAATACCAGCGCAATACACCATACAATACATGGTGTGCCTGAACGAACATTTTTTTTTTGTGTTAAAATCGAAAATTCTTTATATTTTTTAACAACAGTGTCTCTTGAGTCGTTTAAGCCAAAAAAAAAATTCCGTCAAGATTCTGGAAAGTAAAGGCGCTTTAAAAGTATTCTGGGGCTATGTATCCTAACTGTGTCCACACATGGTTTCTGTTCAGCATATCCATGTGTAAGTATTTTTACACGTAGAATCTAATTTTCACGTCAGGGAGTGAACACATCTCGATTTTTTCGATTTTATACGTAAAATTGATGGTTTTTCGGGATTGAAATTATTATTTTTTCATGAAAAATAAATGCACCCAAAATGACTATAGCATATTGATTTTTATATATTTGCTCTCACGAAATTGGTTGGTAAATTCAACGAGTGGGTGCATCGACTTGGTATATCGAGTTTCTGCAATTTTTTACGGCAAATCGGTAGATTTTCGGGATGTAGATTGCTTATACTTTCAATTCATGAATGAATAAAGCATGGACATGGTTGAACTTCTTTGCATGGAAATACGTTTAAAATAACAAAATCAAGACATATCTAATGCAATTGCATTTATAATGAGTCAATTTCTTTTCAATAATATATCGGGATTTATAATAGGTACCGGTGATTTGGATATTTCAGCCCCAAAAATACCTTTAATCGACTGTATCTTTCAGGAGTTCGACAGAATTTTTCCTTTCTTCGCTTAAATTATTCCGTAGCACTTTTCTTTAAGAATCTGATAAGATATTGCTGGGGGAAGATCAAAAAACTTAAACTCGTTCGAATGGCTTTCTACATTCACAATACACGGTCTCGTCAAAGTGCGTCGTCGAAGAGTTGGATCGTATGAATTCTCTTGTTGTGCTACTTGTCTATTTTGAAATCTCTGTAAATGAATACTAAAGGGGTTGATATGTGTGAGTTAATGACGCGCCTTATCAACACATTGTGTTGGAGTTCACTGCTTGTTTTTCAATTTTGTCGAAAGAATATGATTCATTTTCATGTTAGGTTAGTTTTAGGCAATACAGCTGTAGTAAGGGCTAATTCCTGCATGGTATCTATTTTATTTTGCATTAAAAATTAGTTTAAAAATACAACTCTCCATCGGTAACAATATTAGCCCAGGAGCTAAAATGCTCTTCAACGTGAATTATGCGGTTGTTTTCCATCCACCTTCAGCTGCGTCTGCAGCAATTGGACTGCATTTTGCACTTTGGAACTATAAATTCTGGCTCCTCTGGAAAAACACTTATGTGCATTAGGAAACTAATGACACATACGTTGTTTTTAAACCGGGCTAGAATTTATAGTTCCAAATTGCAAAATGTAGTCCAATTGTTGTTACGAGTATGTTGTGCGAGCTGATTTCGCTAAAACGACATAACTTAAATTCGATATAAACTTAACTCGAGGTTAAGTTTACTCTCCCCCTCTCCTCAGGATGAAACAAACAGACACTTCCCGATTTTGTGTAAAGTGTTTTTTGTGGATGCTTTGATGAATGACAATGACCGACTTTCTACTATCTTTTTTGCTCGTGTAATTGCATGAGTACGCATATGGTGCACTCATGAATTCTGATGGCCTCTGACGTTAAATTACAGGTTGAAAGCAGTCTAGGGACCCATAAAAATAAAGCTTTTATTTATTCTGCCGCGGCAGTTTTTCCTCATCGAGGAGAATTTTTGTAATAACGAAATGCCACGGCACCACATGGGAGAACGCGCGTGGAGTTGGACAGAACTGAGCTCAATGTACGCTAAGTCAAACAGCAAAAAACAAATAAGTAGCCCCCCGTGTTGTTTACAACTGAGTATCGGAGTGTAGGTGTACAGGCACACCCCTTTCATTGTGGCATTTCGTTTGGCTAAGAAAAGCGAAAGGTTAATCGCTAGGTAAATAACCATATTTTTCGAGGCTTTAAACAATCAAAAGGCCTCAAGTATAACTTGACCTACTCAAACGTTCACCGAAGGATCTAAATTTACTTATTGTTAGTACCACAGCCTGAAGCTCGTGTTTTTCTTCTCTGCCCATTGACGGATACAGCAAGTTGGTAACATTGGTTTCGCTCCATTTAAACCCATAGAAATGTATCGATTCTCGAAGGGCCAGGTTCTCCGACAAGAATCGATTATTTAACACATGCTTCAATGGAATGAAAGCAATGTTGCCAACTTGCTGGATCCTCCTCTGTCTCTGCCTCGATGCCTTCTTCATTCTTGGTTTAAGGTGCCTCGCCAGCGCTTTGGAGAACGGTTCAATATACGATCGATCAATCGATAATTTCTGGATTTCAGGGAATTTTAAGATTTAATATAAAGAAGGAATACGCAAACTAGTTCACATATTGTTATTAGTAGAAGTTTATTTTCGCGAGTATGCATTTCGGGAAATCCCATCATCAGCAAGAAAATGTTTATAAAAACATAATAACAATGATTACACTAGAAACGTATCACAATACATTATACGTAGGATCAGTAAATACCGAAGAGAACTATGAAAAATATATCAAGCAATTGAACATTTTTTGAAGAATTTCTAAGCATCTCACCACGCTCTGGATTGCCGGGTGTTTGTACACAAAATTTGAGCCAGATACATTTTTAAATAGTTTTAAGAGAACTATCAAGTAAATATCGCAAATCGAAAAGCAAGATGAATAGCAATATTCACTTAAAACGTACACCCGGAGATCCGGAGGTATTGTTAAGCGACTCAATATAAACATTTGAGCACAAACTCCCGACGTTCTCTAGCATGATGTGATGCCTGAGGCATCTAAAAAAAATTATACCCTCTGAAAAAAGCAGTTGAACATTTTATTGAAGAATTTCTAAGCATCACATCATGCTCTAGACTGTCGGGTGTTTGTACACGAAATTTGAGCCAGAAAAATTTTGAAATAGTTTAAGAGAACTACACTGGGAAAAAAAACATTGGATCTAGAGTCCAGACTCTTGAAAACATAGACAAGAAAAAATACTCTTGATTCAATCAGATTTTTGCTTAAATCAAAACGAAGTCCGCTCAAATTAAGAGGCTTGGTTCTTGATTTAAGCAATAATCCGATTGAATCAAGAGTAATATTTCTTGTCGATGTTTTTAAGAGTCTGGACTCTAGATCCAATGTGGTTTTTTTTCCAGTGTATCAAGTAAATATCGCAAATCGAAAGGCAAAACAATTAGCAATATTCACTTAAAACGTACACCCGGAGACCCGGAGGTATTGTTAAGCGTCTCAATGTTAACATTTAAGCACAAATTCTCGACATTCTCTAGCATTATGTGATGCCCAGAAACATCTAAAAAAAAATAATATCCTCTGAAAAAAAGTCCAACGAAGAATACACTTCATCGGATGGAACAAGGATCAAAGATAGCGAAGGCAGCGATCATGAGGCTCAGTTTGAAACTGAAAAAGTACGCGGTCTTGGCTTCAATTTACTTAAACTTCTCTCTTTAATAGAGCGGTAACTTTCTACTTTGAGACTTCGTTGAAAGCTCGAACTAATGGAACACTTGGGAACAAGTTGCTAGACTTAGGCGTGCTTATTCTTAAAATTGCCTCTTATTGATTTTTCCTCTTGGAGCTAAGAAAACTCTGTCAGAATGCACTTTTTTCTGACAAAAGTGGCTATTCGTCAGTGCGTACCGACAACATTAGTCAATAAAAAGGCATTGTCAAGCACTGGAAAAAAAACCACATTGGATCTAGAGTCCAGACTCTTGAAAACATTGACAAGAAAAAATACTCTTGATTCAATCGGATTTTTTCTTGAATTAAAACGAAATCCGCTTAAATTAAGAGGCTTGGTTCTTGATTTAAGCTAGATACTGATTGAATCAAGAGTACTTTTCCTTTTCGATATTTTTAAGAGTCTGGACTCTAGATCCAATGTGTTTTTTTTCCCTGTTAGTCGTCTGAAATCATCGTGAGGGCTAAAACAATTGGGCAATTTATGAAATCTTTGATTTCTAATCCTATGGATGTCCTTTTGGTGTCTGTTTCTACCGAATCTCCCGGGCAAAGATAGCTCATTAATGTTTTAATAAGATCTTAACGCTGTAACATCATCGTGAAAATTCAGAATCTCAGATTATGTGTTATTTTTTTGAAAGGAAAGTCAACCTAACATATCGACAGTGAAATTCTCAAACCACGGATCTCGTTTGCGGTGTTTAAAAATCTCCGCTCCCTTTATTTTTTTCTTTTTCTGAAAGCGAATCAACATCATTTGTTAAGTTTTCACAAAATTCCCTCCGCTCATAGGAAAAAAATCACAGAAATTTTAAAGAATCAGGGTTGCCACAATCAGAGAAGGACGGGAAATATCAGGGAATTTTAAAAGTCAGGGAAACCCGGGAAATGTCAGGGGAAAGGACGAAAATTTCGGAGGTAGTTTCTTAAATCACCTTTATTTGCTCTCTAGAATGAGTTTGAGGTTTCGAACAAACAATTTGGCATGAAAACTATTTTCAATTATGTATTCTTAACCATCTGTCATAAATTCAATTGTCAGGGATTTTCACCGAAATGTGCACCGGAAAAAAAAAAACCTATTGGATCTAGAGTCCAGACTCTTAAAAATATTGAAAAGGAAAAGTACTCTTGATTCAATCAGAATTTAGCTAAAATCAAGAACCAAGCCTCTTAATTTAAGCGGATTTCGTTTTGATTCAAGCAAAAATCCGATTGAATCAAGAGTAATTTTTCTTGTCAATGTTTTCAAGAGTCTGGACTCTAGATCCAATGTGTTTTTTTTTCCTAGTGTGTCAGGGAAACGTCAGGTAATTTCATTTTCCAAATTCTGTGGCAACCCTGAAGAATGAACGTCGAGTAGTTTTTTCTTTAAAAAATACAGTATGACAGTAAGTCTGAAACATCGCAAACCGAGATACTTGGTTTTGGAGTTTCAATGTCAATCTCTTTGACATGTTCTACAAATAACTTTGAAGGTTTGAAACAAATTTACAGAAAATATCGAGAATATCTTTTACTTGTTATTTTTCCGAACAGAATTATGAAGAAAAATACTAGCGTAGAATTGCAACTTCGCAGTGGAGGAAAAGCATTTTTCAACTTCCATCGATATGGCTACCGCATTAATGAGCCCTTAAAGTATAATTAATGAGTAGGAATACGGCTTCTTGTTTTAATCAAACACGATTTTCCTTTCAGTGAAGGTATGACCCGCATGCGAGTACAGTGGCGAGGAGTGTATGATCGACCATCGATATTTCCCCATTTGAGGCTATGGTAAAGAATCGATTATTAAAATGTCCGTTGCGAACACCCTATTTATCGATCCTTTTCAATAGGCTTAAATGGCAGATCAGTCGATGTATTGCAAAGCAAGCCACGCCACTGCGTGCGTATTCTCGTCATTATCACCACTTCATGAAAAACCCACGTGCCTTGGTTATGAAATCGTAGGCTTACTAAAACCATCCTTCAATTGAGCTAAAAATCGTCAATACGCCCTTTTCCCACGTATGATCCTTACGCGGGGACATGGTTAACTAAGTCCCTGAAGTTCATTAATTACCTTTCAACACCCTTTGCGTCCCCTCCAGTGGAGACGGTTCTTCGTCAAAAATTCTATTTTGTAATTTTCCACCTAAAACTGCTTCACAACCTCGTCGCATAATGATGACAAATTACAAAAGTTTCATGGATTGTCATGGATTAAAGTAGAAATGATGTTTTTTAAATCATTCTCAATCCTCTGACTTAACGACGTATCTCTGTCGGAGGCAAACAGTGAAATCAGGCATTTTGTCAAATGATAGTAAAATTTTGACGGTTTACAAAATTTTGTAAATTCATGACGAGGAGCTCACGAGTTTCCAATATTTTTGAAAGAATAACTCATGAAACCTACGAGCTCTTTTTGACTGTTTCTCTTCAATTGCTTCTCATATTTTCAAATGTTGAAATTCCGAAAATTCTGTATTTTATGATATGTTGAAAATTTCAAGATAAATGGCTGCTCAGAAGCTAAAAATTGTTTAAAATACTATTGTGTGATGAAAATTTTTACTGAGAATTTTTTCTCACATGAGCAATGATTTATTTCGCGTAAGATTAGGAGAATAATCAAAACCTCAAACTAAGTTGGAAGATTTGACTATTGGCCTAGGCATTTGACAAAATGCCTGATTTTACTATTTGCCTGCGATATCTCTATTTCTTCATGAGCCCCCAATAACATTGTGTTAAACGGAGGAGAGGGTTCAATTGGAAATCGAGGCACGGCCTTACGGGATAGGGGTGAAAATTTTGGAAAGATCTGAAATACACTCTTACATTCACAATCTGTGTAACACTATGCTTTTTTTTAAGCTTTCTGCTCCAAAACGATAAAGCGGCAAACGGCACAGGTGAACATTACGTAAGAGGTTTCGTTCCATCCAACCCTCGCGCACTAGGATGCTACGCATTATCCAACATGGCCGACGCCAACCCGTCAAAAAACACGTAACGAGGCGGAGTTTTATTAACCGACGTGTTTTTATTTACATTTTTCTTCCGTTGATAGAGGCCTTCTGGTAAAAATTGGCGATAAGAGCTGCGTTTCAAAATACCGTAGGAATTCTTATAGCCGGCTAAAGAAGGCTACAGAAAATCATATAGCTGGCTGTAGAATGCGGAGAAAATCATACGGCCGGGCTATACGAAGCGATAAAAAATTATGCAGCCGGGCTATAGTTCCTATAGCCGGGCTTTACTTTTTATCGCCTGGCTGTTGCTTTTTCGCCATCGATAATAAAGGGCTATAAGAAATCGTGTAGAAATTCGTGTGCTTTGGAAATCATGAAGTTTGATACGGAACCACCTTAATCCTTAATATTTACAAAACACACGTTATATTTTCCTTTAATACATATTTTTTTCATCAATTAAAATGAGAATAATCCATATAGGATGTGCAAATATTTCAAAATCATGAGTTGAATAACTCTGACTCCGCCAGATTAAATTTTAGAGCCTAACACAAAGCGGAGCGGCGACGCACTGGCGCCTACAAACCTAACATGGATACTTCACGCATTGCGCAACGCGTGAAGTATCCCTGTTAGGTTTGTAGGCGCCAATGCGCGTTAAGCGCCGGCTGCCCGCCTGCCATGCACGGCGCTTGAAACAACTATTTCACACCAGAGGTATTGCACAGTATCATACAAAACTGAAGGCGCTCTAATATATTAGTCATGGCAGGCATCCATCAAAAGTACGGAGCTTTCCTCGCAAAATAAATCGAGAGTAGTATTCCAAAAACTCACTAAGTCCTAGCATCCGTAATTAGTAACGTTTAGCATACACTTTATCGCCTGGCTGTTGCTTAATCGCCATCGACTATAAAAGGCTATGAGGAATTGTGTAGCTGGCTGTAGAAGCTATTGGAAATCTTACAGCCGGCTGTAGGTCTATGGTATTTTGGAACACAGATTCTACTGCCAATTTTTACCAGGGCCATGGTGCTTCCTTACGATTCGCACAAGGGAGAGTTAGCCATGTTAAGTATTGTGTAGCATCCCAGTAGGCAAGGCATCCATCGTTTCACCCAACGGTGAAACGATTCCTCTTACGGAATGTTCGCTTGTGCTGTAGTATTGCTTTTGAAAAAAAAAAAAAAAACCGCATATTTCTTAGGCAGATTGTGAAGTTAGGAGTGTACACTGGAAAAAAACCCAAATTGGATCTAGAGTCTAGACTCTTAAAAACATCGACAAGAAAAAATACTCTTGATTCAATCGGGTTTTTGCTTAAATCAAGAACCAAGCCTTTTAATTTGAGCGGATTTCCCTTTGATTTAAGCAAAAATCTGATTGAATCAAGCGTATTTTTTCTCGTCAATGTTTTCAAGAGTCTGGACTCTAGATCCAATGTGTTTTTTTTTTCCCAGTGCATTTCAGACTTTTCCGATGCGCTCATCGCGATTTTTGAGCCAATTTTCATAAGAAAAGAATTTTCATAAGCATCAACTCTTCTTTTTACTCTAGCTGAAGTCTGCAACAGACCCATTTGTAGCCCCTCTGACGTGAAGGCGTATCTATTTTTCCAAATGAGTTCCGGAGAGTATAGAGTCAAACGGAGGAGAGGGTTCAAAAGGATTCGAGATTTACGTCAGAGGGGCGACGACTTTTGCTCTTTTCCTCGACAACTAGCTTTCGCGGTTTGGTCAAGTGATAGCGTGGGCTTGAAATGCGGTGCCCCCCCCCCCTTTAAAGTCCCCCTCTCATCCACCGCCATTTCACCGCNGGGGGGGGGGGGGGGGGTTGTTCACACGTGGGCACTAATTGACACCTACGTGCGCCAGTTGCCAAAGTAACGCCGAGGAAACTCCCGAGAAATTCGAAATTCCACAAAACTTGCAACCCTGTCGAACGGCAATCGCGTCCGCTTCCTGCTTCCGTGCGGTTCCCTGCGCGGAACGTGCTCGCCCGTTTATTGCAGAAACCGCGCTCGGAAATAGGGTTTTCCGTAGGGGTTGAGTTGTTCTTCCTGTAGGATCGCGGCGCGTATCTGGACTTCCCGGTCAAGACCTCGAGTTTGGAAGACTTGGATGCGGGCGCGACGAGTTGGAGCTAGTTGGCGGTCGCGGTTTTATCGGCCCAACTTCCCGACACACTAACACACTCGCGGGGCGGTGTGGTGGTGGTAGTGGCGGATTTGTCGCAACAGATGTAATCAAGTGTGCTTTATACTGGCGCCCGGTGAATGCGCTGTTGCCGCAATGCGTCCTGAAATGGGCCTATTTATGCTGAAAGAACTGTGTAGATTGGGTCGGGTTAGAGTACCTATACAGGGAGACATAGGCGGTTCTACGGGGGTGCCAGTGGGTGCCAGGCACCCCCAAGCAAGAATTAAGTACGGTTATCGGAACCGTGAAATTACTGCTTTTAAAGATTCCGTATTCGCTCACACTGATAAAAAATCCCAGCAATTATTTTAAAATGTTTTAAACAGAATTAAAATTCATAGCCGTGTTTTACAAAGATTCCCCTGTTTTTTATGGTAAGATTGTAGTTTTGAGGGACAGTTCTGATAAAAATTTTCTAAATTGAATTTACAAGTATTTAAGTGGAGAGGAAGGAGAGAAAAAGAGAGAGGAGGGTAGGGAAGGGATAAAACTTGAGGACCGAAACTTAGGCCTCCCCTGAGCGACCGTCCCCTTTGGAGCCGGTCTCCGACGTTTTCAACCTCTGGGCACCCCCAAGAATGAAGGTCTACAACCGCCTTTGCAGGGAGAGTATGGACATGTCGAAAATTTTAAGGTTAGGTGATGGAGCTCTTAGACCCCAAAAGGGTAGGCAATCTATGAATTCGAATTATCCAGTGTGATTTATAATCACAATTGTTGGGAACTGCCGTTGGTAAAGCACGTATTTGACTTGGTTTTTGCATAAATTTACTCATTTTTGCGGAAGAATGTACTTGTGAATTTCCTTGTCCATTTTCATTTGATATTGGAGACTAAAGATTAACAGAGACATTTTTCGTTTTCAAAGGTTACCTACCCTTTCGGGCCCTAAGAGCTATACATTTCGAGTTGTCTATACTCGCCCTATACAGGTACTCTAGGTCGAGTGCGCCAATCACTGAATCGTGAAAAGAGTAAAAAAACGTTTAGACCGCGTATAGCAGAAAGGAACCAAGCCACATCAGCTATTGCCAAGTATAACTGGGGAATTATTTTTTTTACAAAAGACGTTTTTGCGGATTCACTGAAAAAATATATTAGTAGAGTTTACCATTCCTTCACGCTGTATTTCACGCAGCGTCAATTTAGAGTCAATTCTGCCAAAAAAAAGGTAAACGTTACCATATACTGGGACTGGTGACCATTCCTCTGGCAGAATCGACTTTGAATTCACGCTGGGTAAAATATATCGCGAAGGAATGGTAAATTATACCAATCTTTTTTTTCAGTGTTCCTTTGAAAATTTTAAGGAATTTTGAGAATTTTAAGGAAGGCAATTTCTGGCTCATCCGTAAAAACACACATGAGTCTTTAGGGATACTAATGATCATACGTTGTTTTTAAACTGAGCCAGAAATTGTGGTTCCTAATTGCAAAATGTAGGGCAGTTGCTCAACTCTTCGGTCTTGAGTCATGCTTGGGTTGAAGCAATCTGATCGTTGATTTTCGAAAGTAATTCTTACACTATAGCGAAGATAGTAGTATGCGGGGTCCCTAAAATATACTGAGTACAGTTCTCACAAATGGATCGCGTTTAGTAGAAAAGAACCAAGCCACATCAATAATTGCCAAATTTAACTGGGCCATTTAATTTTTTACAAGAGCACGTCTGTGCAGATTCCTTTGAAAATTTTAAGGAATTTGCTTCGCACTATGAGGCAAATTTATTGAAATTTGCACAAAAACCCGCACAACCGTTTTCATGTTAAAAATTTAAGAGCCCAATTTATTTGGGCAATAACTGATGTTGCTTGGTTTCTTCCTGCTTAACAGGGTCCAAATATGAATTGTGTAAAACGTTTAAATCCGCCTTGGATTGAACCGAGGACCTTCCGCGGGTTAGGTGGATGTGATAACCACTACACCACGGAAAGTTAAACCGATGGCCAAAAATACACGCGGATCCAACCGAAAAAAGTATAAAATTACCTTCTATGTTAGGTCGTAGAATGATTCAGTCCTTTCAAACTTCAAATTTTCCGTGAAGAATATTTCGATGGCAAAAGTGCGAGACCGTTTGCGATGTTGTAGACTTCCGGCTATACTTTATGTTTTCTCTGAAAAACCAGTCAATGTAATTTCTTGAAGACTTCCTTGATTTTCCTTCTTTGTTAGTAAAACACCCTGTGTAAATTTCAAGCTATGAAGTTGACTTGTTCCCTTTGAAAAAGGAAACTAGGAATGGAGATTTTGCAACGTCGCAATGGAGATACGTGGTGTCTCACTTCAGCCATCGAATTTGAAGTTTGTATACCTTTTTAAGCCTTCGGTCTCAAATGTCAGAGATTTTTCCCAAATCGTGTCTGGGGAATGTCAAAGACTTTGATTTTCGAAATGTAGCAACTTCCAGAAAGAGCCGAAAATAGTGACATTTTGTTGCGAAATGTATGTAGCTCATTTCTCTTTGAGCATGTCCGAGGAAGCGGTTTCATACTTACTGTATAGCGAAAATTCCGCGCCAATGATTGGCAACTAGGGAATCTGAACTAGAGGCAAGTCAAAAAGTGGGTCAGAAAATATGATTAAACGCGGAAGGAAGGGACCACACAGAAACGCTCAAACAATTACCAAATTTCTGTTTCAACCGAGGGCCTCAATTTTAACAAATTTCGGATCCTCCTTAGCTGCCCCTCCCCAGTGGCGTGCGGCGTGCTTTGCGATATATCGATTGATCTGCCATTTAAACCTATGAAAAAGGATCGATAAAGGGGGTGTTCGCAATAAATATCTTAATAATCGATTCTTCTCCACAGCTTTAAATGGTGAAATATCGATAATCGATCGTTCGGCCTCTCCACTGTTCCTCCCGCGTTCCTACGTGCTCTATTTTGGCTCCCAATTTGACCGCGCAACAATTTTATTTATTCACACCGAACTTTAGAATATAACCCTGTTAATTAACAATATTTTTAAGATATTGCCCGGATTGTGAGAAGGTTTTTGATGACAATTCCATTGCAAGTATGTTTTCAAAATCGTTTTTACTATTTCCATGTTTACAAAAATATTTTAAAATTTTCATTTACATTTTTTGAAAATTTATTAACAATAATTTTAGGTAAACATTCAAGGAACACCCAAAAACTTTTAATAATTTATCCATTGCCAGCAATAATTTACACAATGTTTTGTTGATTCTTAAATCAATTGTCGATTCCAACTTCTTAACATTTTTTAAGTTTTATTTTAAAAAAATCTGAGAAGTGTTTAAAATATCTATATTTTTCCTTTAGAAATATTTTTCGTTTTGCTAAAAAGTATAAATCCTTAAAAAATTCTCCCTACAATAACTGAAAACGGGTAAACATTCCTGTCATCAAACGCCATTATTTTTACTCTCTCGAATATACAGCCGAGCGAGGACTTGCATTTTCCGGCAATTCCGGCACTCTCTGGCAAATTTACATTTTCCTTCTTTCTAGTCTTTCTTATTTTTTGAAGATACTCTCCAACCCTCTTCCCTCCTTCAAAAGTCAATTTTTAAAGACCCTGGACCACCCTTCCCTTCGCCCTCCATATTGCCACTTCAAATACCCTGCAAACCTCTTGAACCATAAAAAAATTAGAAAAAAAAGTGAAAGAAGGACATTTTTCAATCCAAGCGCACTTTTCTCCCCACCTTTTTAACATAACAAACAGAAGTTGTAAACCGCTTGTCAGACATTGCCGTATTTCACCGCTAAACCCGTCTCTGCACACTAAGCCCGCCCTTCTAAACCTTTAATGTGACAACTTTGACTTATTCTAACTGGGTGCGCATTAATGCAGCTGAAAAGTCCTCAGCTGTATAAATATGGCTCGTAGGAAAATTCCTGCGAGTTTTTATCGCTCTCTCTCCCATCGATTTCGATATATAATTCGATAAAATCGATTTTTATCCGCTCAAAGATTAGGGTGCGATTGATAATAGTATCGATTTATTAGAAACAAGAGCACCCGTCACAACCCCCCGTTGTTGTGTGAACGGCGAAAAATTCCCTCTTCAACCTTGGCCCCTATTGGATCCCCCCCCCCTACTTCCGCTTTTCTTTATCTTCTTCTTCTTCGTCTTATAGTGGCTGCTTCCCATTAATCATTCTGTAATAACAATGTCTCGTCGTTCTTACTGTATCGAAACGCAGGATTGCCGATCGGTAGGACTGCAGAACGAACCGAGGTGAAGAATAGGGAATTTTTTGCCGCTAAGTTGGCAATCACGGTGTAATATCTCTATCTTCGAGATTAACCTTTCGCTGTAATTAATTTCCCTCTGAAGAGGCCCGTTTTCACCCTAAAATGTTCGAGGACTTAATAGAGAGAAAGTGACGTATTTTTAAAGACCAACGCAAACTGATCGAATTTACGAGAGGATTCTTAATCCGCAGCAATATTCTTGACAAGTTTTTGAGGTTATCCGACAAAAAAAAAAATCTTAACGTATTTTTTAAGCCAATCATGAAGGAGTCGATGTTCACTGTGAATGCGAAGTCCGAATTAAGTACTCTCACTGAGGTATGCTCTTCTCGGCCCTTTCGGCTCTCGCCTCAAGAGCTTTGGCGCGAAATTTAAATTTCAACAACTTTGCAGCCTTGGCCACAAACAAATATGACCGTCTGCTGTTGATACAAATGAGCAAACAGCCACCCCACTAAATATATTCACATTAAATTGTTGTTAATTTTCTGAAGAAAACGAAGGTGTGCATTTGACTTACCGGCATTTTGAGTAAATTTTGCAATGAGGAAATACCCTATCTGACTCTTTTCTTAAACGACGTATGCTTAATGAGTTTCATAATGCAGATAGATACTTTTATGAATGAGCCAGAAATTGTAGTTCCTTATTGTGTCGTCCATTTGACACTCACTCAACACGCACCGTGTTGAATTTTAGTTTGCTTGCATTTTTTTTTTTTAACGTGGGGTACTATTTTCGAGAATGATTACTGTCTATTCTTGACTAACTACATTTTCCCACAGTCACCAATTTTACTTATTGTTTTTTGTATTGTTTTCTGTTGCAGGTAAGGAGACAAAAATGTTTGAAAAACCATGATATTGTGGTGAGTCAATTCATAAGCGGTTTTTATACGTACTAAAGTATTGTTTGCAAGCCCATATTAATTGCAATTTTGCGTGGTTTCACCAGAGACAGTATATTTTAGAGATCCTGGACTGATATCCTCCCTGTAGTAGTAAAGATGAATCCCGTCAGTAGAGCTACCCTGATAAAAATTGGCAGTAGAATCTGTGTTCCAAAATACCATAGACCTACGGCCGGCTGTAAGATTTCCAATAGCTTCTATAGCCGGGTACACAATTTCTTATAGCCTTTCATAGCCGATGGCGATTAAGTAACAACCAGACGATAAAGTTTATGCTAAGCGTTATTAAATACGGATACTAAGACTCAGTTAGTTTTTGGACCTCTGCTCTCTTTTTGGGCCGTAGTATCTTGATTTATTTTGCGAGAAAGCTCCGTACTTTTGATGGATGCCTGCCATTCCTAATATATTAGAGCGCCTTCAGTTTTGTATGATACTGTGCAATACCTCTGGTGTGAAATAGTTGCTTCGAGCGCCGTGGCACGCTGCGGTGCGGCAGGCGGGCAGCCAGCGCGAAACGCGCATTGGCGCCTACAAACCTAACAGGTATACTTCACGCGTTGCGCAATGCGTGAAGTATCCCTGTTAGGCTTGTAGGCGCCAGTGCGTCGCCGCTCCGTTTTGAATTAGGCTCTAATATTTAATCTGGCGGAGTCAGCATTATTTAACTCATGCTTTTGAAATGTTTGCACATCCTACGGATTATTCTCGTTTTAATTGATGAAAAAAATATGTATTAAAGGAAAATATAGCGTGTGTTTTGTAAATATTAAGGTGGTTCCGTATCAAATTTCATGATTTCCAAAGCACACGAATTTCTACACAATTTCTTATAGCCTTTTATAATCGATGGCAAAAAAGCAACAGCCAGGCGATAAAGTGTAAAGCCCGGCTGCATAATGTTTTATCGCTTCGTATAGCCCGGCCGTATGATTTTCTCCGCATTCTACAGCTAGCTATATGATTTTCTGTAGCCTTCTTTAATCGGCTGTAAGAAATTTCTGCGGATTTTCGTGCAAAGTTCAGTGAATAATCTGCATAATACGAAGCAAATTCCTTAAAAGTTTCAAAAGAATCTGCACCAACATTCTCTTGTGAAAAATTAAATTGCTCAATTAAATTTTGCAACATTTGATGTGGCTTGGCTCCTTTCTGCTGAACGCGGTCCGAATGGACGGAGTTAAACAGAAAGGAACCAAGCCACATCGGGATCGAACCGAAAAAAAGAGGTTTAAAATTTGGCTCCTGCATAAGACTCAATGTAAAAGATAAACTTCAAGTTCTGTTTTGCAAAATTTGCTCCAACAAAAACTTTGAATTTTTGGCGATGGATAGTAGAGCAGTGGTTGAGTTCAAAACCACTCATAACTCAATTTTTTCCAAAATGTGGGTTGGTTCCTTTCTGCTTAACTCAGTCCAAATGTCCCTAGTAAAGTAAGTATATAGGTACTCCCTAAACCTCCCTTATTTACCATGTAAACCATATTCTCCTGAGGAGGGGAATCGTTTAAGGAACGACTACGAGTACAGCCCTAAATCCCGAGGATAATATCCGGGTCCCGCAGACAATGCGTGGAGCGAGAATTGCGGAAGGTCAGCGGCGATATTTCGGGGCGGGAGTCCCGGCTCCCGGGATACGGACCCCGCAACCCTTCCGCACCCTCGCTTAACGCCGGCGCACAGTGCACGCAGTTAAAAGGAGGAGTCGGACAAACCCTGGAAACTTTGAAAGCTTCTATTTTCGAAATTATAAAACTTTTTTGGATGGCGTTATTCGGCGGTACGGTACCCTGACCAGCAAATCTTCTAAGTATCGTTAAGAGGCTTTACTGGATGACTTTTTAACTGCTAAACGGAAAATTTCCCACCGGTTATTCGGCGGTTAACTGTACCGCCGAATAACGTTCTAATCGACGGTACCGTGCCGCCGAATAACGTTCCATTCGACTGTACCGTGCCGCCGAATAACGTTCCATTCGACGGTACCGAGCCGCCGAATAACGTTCCATTCGACGGTACACTGGAAAAAAAAACACATTGGATCTAGAGTCCGGACTCTTAAAAACATCGACAAGAAAAAATACTCTTGATTCAATCAGATTTAAGCTTAAATCAAGAACCAAGCCTCTTAATTTGAGCGGATCTCCTTTTGATTTGAGCTTAAATCTGACTGAATCAAGAGTCCTTTTTCTTGTCAATGTTTTCAAGAGTCTGGACTCTAGATCCAATGTGTTTTTTTTTTTTTTTTTTTTTTTTTTTTTTTTTTTTTTTTTTTTTTTTTTCAAGTGTACCGTACCACCGAATAACCACTTCGATATTTTTTAACAATTTAATTGCTAAATCAGCAATCCATTTCTTCCGTGTATCACCCCCTTTCTCGCTTGAAACCCCCCACTTTCACCAAGAAGATCGCACCATTATCTCTTTGTCTATCACTGAGAAAAAAAACATTGGATCTAGAGTCCAGACTCTTGAAAACATTGACAAGAAAAAATACTCTTGATTCAATCGGATTTTTGCTTGAATCAAAAGGAAATCCGCTTAAATTAAGAGGCTTGGTTCTTGATTTAAGCTAGATTCTGATTGAATCAGGAGTACTTTTTCTTGTCGATGTTTTTAAGAGTCTGGACTCTACATACAATGTGTTTTTTTTTTTCCAGTGATCGCTTTGTCTGTGGAATTCAATAACGAGCCCGCTGTGCGGCGTGGAGGGAGCCGCGGTGGGCGGGGAAGGGGAACCGTGAAAACCAAGCGGCCGAAAGTAGGGCGCTGAGGCAAAGGCAGTGCCGGGCGCCCTTCGCCCTCCGCGCGGGGCGGGGCGGGGGGTGGCGGGGGTGGTGGCGCGGAGCCAAAAGTCGCGGGCCCTCCCGAGCCGCCCCGGAAACCCCCGAGCGGACGGCGAAAGTGGGACAANCCGCCCCCCCCCCCGCGCTCACCGCCAACCCCGCCAGCATGCTCCCAGAAGCGGGAAATTTGAATTCGTGCGCTCCGGCGGACTCGGTAAATTGTTCTGGCGCTCAGCTGTTACTGGTGCTCATAAGCCGCTACCCTAGTAGCATTGGCTATCGTAAAAAAAAGTTTGAAAACTCGCAGGTTTCACTGAAAAAAATAGTTGTGTTCACAGGGCTCCTGCACTTCTTTTGTGACAGTCACAGAGGCTTCTGTTATGAGGACAGAGTACTCTGTACCCAAGACTGAAGTTCGGTTCTCACAACAGAAAAATTCTGGAAGCGTAGCAAAAAAACTGCAGGAGCCCTGTGAACAGGAGGTTCTGTCGTCAGCACCATCTATTTTTTTTTTGTGTTCAAGGATGAAAGAACTGTTAGATTATTCAAGCAGCGGGCTCAATTTTTGTGTGAAAACCGAGTAATTTCATTGAAAGATTGTTCGTCGATCATCTCGATCCTGGTAAAAATTTTGATGATTTGTTCGATTTTCGAAATGACATCGAATCAACTCGGATCCTTGTACGAGTCAGTTTTGACTATAATTCGGTTCATTTGAATCTATTTGGCTCTAATGGCTCCAGTTGACCAAAATACACGATTATTATTGGAAAAATTGACTCGTAAATTGATTTTTGAAGTTGTGAAGTACAACATTTTTGTTAGTAGTCGTATGCAGCTCCCGTGTTACTTTGGTAATCTTTAATTCTTTGGACGATACAAATATTTTAACTCCGCGGATGTGCGTGAAGTATCTCGCCTTTTGAAGGCATTTTTTAATTTGCGGTTGGAAATTCACATAGTTGTCCCTGTTACTTTAGGAATGTCCAGTTCTTCGGGTGATACAAATATTTTAACTCCTGGAATGTACGTGAAGTCTCTCTACTTTTTGAAGGCGTTTTTGTTATTTGATGTTTTCATTATTAGCGTTTGGGACCTCACGTAACCCTTGATACGTCAAGAGAATACCAGAGCCTTCATATGCTATTAAATAGGATCATTATTCTAGAGCTCTCCAGGCTGATTATTGAAATTGATAGACAAAGCGAGAGATAAAGAAGACAAAGAAAAAATGGAGGGATCCTGTAAGTGGAAACGTTTGGTTGCAATGTACAAAGTAGGTGTTGTAAGAAGGTAAATAGACTAACTTACGGCAACCCGCGAGAGACCCTATTGTTAGTCCACCATTTTCCCCATTAGTCCGTAACGTCCACCTGTTTCATCCAATAGGATCGCTTCTTTCCCCTCATTGTCTTCCTCGTGCATTGTTTTGTCTATCAATTTCAATAATCAGCCCTTTGGTCCAATTTTTGTACGATCTTCAGTAAGGAAGAATGAATTCTCCCATCAATACCATTCCCATCGTTATTAACCGTTCAAAGATACAATATTTCTCTTTGAACAATTAAAATCCCGGAGAAGAAGTTAACTTCCAGTGAGGACAAAGAACAGTGCGCTGTGAGGGCATAATTAGAAAGATTACTTGAACTACCCGACAGCTCCTGAAGGGATACGAGAATTCAGGGTATCGCGAGTTGAGATAGTCTATGCACAGTCCCTGCTACTAAAAGCTCTACGTAATGGCTCCATCTGATGAGAAAAAGTTGGCTTCCAGCCCAGCCATCCGCCGCTACAGATGGTTCGTCGGAACGAATATCAACAGATTGGGCGTCATTAGAAGAGGTCGTTACGATACTGACTTATTTTAATGATTTTCTTTTAATGAATGGAGGTAATCAATATACACGGAAATAATGGATTGCTGATTTAACAATTTAATTGTTAAAAAATATGTCCGACATGCTTCAAATATACATTTTATAAAAGTGGAAAGCTACATGTAATTTAACCAAGGGGGTCGTTTTTTATTGTAAAATCTACATTGAAGCATATCGGACACTTTTTTTGATTACAAAATTGTTAAATCGGCAATTTTATTTTTTCCTAATAGATCTTGAACCTTAGATGCTTTTTGACAACCTTTATAATAGGTTTGTTGTTGTTATAGGAAAGGATATTGAGAAGCTATTAAAAGCTCTTGCCTCTCGCAGTAAAAAACTAATATTTTAGAAATTGATAGAGCAGGAAAACAGGACAACTGATATTTATTTATTTTTTTTATTTATATATTTTTTATTTATTCATCCATTTATTCATTCATTCATTTGTTAATTTATTATTTATTTATAAAAAACAGTTATGACTCGCGACGTACAAACTACACAAAATTCATATTTTGCTATAATTCAGAATCAGGATGCTTTAATTTTTACAGATTTAGTTATTGATGAAGATCGTATTAAAAATTTACAGACGGAAAATAAAACAAATAAAATGGTAGAAGTGAAGACTAGACAGACGGCAACGATATCAAGGGCGAAATATTGGAAAAGTGTCGTTTCAGCGGTGAAGGGCCTCAAATGATCAGCTCCGCCGTGTCTTGCAACGTGTTCCACCCAAAAAGTCGCTCTGTCCAAAGCTACCGCGCTGAAATCACGCGATATCGCAGAATGTCTTCTCATGTTCTCCAAAATGCTAGAATCAAATCGAATTACACCGTTGATTACACGCAATGCCGAAAAAACGCGTAAAATACGCCCTAAAAATGCCCTAAAATTGGTCAAAAATTCCCATTTTGTAAAATACACTGGTAAAAAAAACACATTGGATCTAGAGTCCAGACTCTTGAAAACATTGACAAGAAAAAGGACTCTTGATTCAATCAGTTTTAAGCTTAAATCAAAAAGAAAACGCGCTTAAATTAAGAGGTTTGGTTCTTGATTTAAGCTTAAATCTGATTGAATCAAGAATATTTTTTCTTGTCGATGTTTTTAAGAGTCTGGGCTCTAGATCCAATGTGTTATTTTTTCCAGTGTAATTTTCCACGTGGCAAATTTCACTGTTTAAAATTATCTCCAAAAGATTCTCGCTCAGCTTTGCAATTTTGTTGAATGATCAAGGTAGTTTTTGGTGAAGTTTTTAATGCCTCCTTTTTTGTTTGAAAGTAGATGTTTTTTTACGCATTTGCTGTAGTTCAACTGTTAGTGCAGAGTTGGCTGTTTTCCGTTTAATTTATAAAATATTCAAAGGAAAAACCAATCAAATTTCCGCTAACGGTTTGATAAAGACAAATCATCATAACAGGGCCGGATTTAGGGGGTGGCCACATGGGCCGCGGCCCATGGCGGCAAATTTAGGGGGCGGCGAATGTTGTAATTTTTTCAAAAGTAGATATCAAGAAAAATATCTGATTAAAAAAAAAAATTACAAACGAGAAAAGGCGAAAAAATCTCTCATTTCCTGAGAGTTAAAGTATAGTAATTTCCTATTTGTTCGTCTTTCGGTGATACAAGAAGACATCACCTTTCATTAGTCAAGTTGAGAGAGAAACCAAACACGCAATTTCGCCTGGAGCAGCGCGGCGCAGAGAGCAATGATGACGAGGACTTGAGATAGAAAGAAGAAGCCCTCGGCGCGGCGGTCGGCATGTAACACATATTAGCGCCTACAAGACTCCATGAATACTTCACGCATTGCCTCAAACGTAGTGCGGTCGGCAGCGGTTAGCCTGAAACGCGTAGCGCCTACAAGACTGCAGGAATACTTCACGCATTGCGCCGAACACAGTGCGGTTGGCGCGGTGGCGGAAATTAAAATCATTAAACCACATTCATGTTTATTCTTTCATAATTGTTTCGTTCTTTTCTTAAAAATGAAAGGCCTCCTCCACACAGAGATATTTTTACGGAACTTAATTTTCGCCCAAAGTTCTGTGAACTTTTGCTAGTGTTGACAGGGCTTTCACTAAAAATGTGCCCAACACGAGTAAACGCGTCTTATGCACCCCTCCTCCTCCGGCACGTTCACTTGATGGTTTGTATCGATGTTTCAAAACGAATGAGAAGGGGTGGCAAGTATGTAAATCCGGCCCTGCATCATAAAGTTAACTATTGAAAGGTATTAATGGACGAAATCAGAGAGAAACCCAAACTAGGACCCCGAACACTGCCCTTGGGCCGATTTTATCCCTCCAAACTGTGGTAAGCTGTCTCAGTTTGATTATTTTTTATCAAAATGTGACCGGTGACCCTTTGTCTGACTTCATCATGTATACATGTCATTTGGACTACATTTTGAACATGAATCATTCTTAAAAAAAAACAAGCAGTGAACTCCAACACAATGTGTTGATAAGGCGCGTCATTAACTCACACATATCAACCCTTTAGTTTTCATTTACAGAGATTTCAAAATAGGCAAGTAGCACAACAAGAGAATTCATACGATCCAACTCTGAGAGGTCAACGATGCACCTTGACGAGATCGTGTATTGTGAATGTAAAAAGCCATTCGAACGAGTTTAAGTTTTTTGATCTGCCCCAAGCAAAACCTTATCAGATTCTTAAAGAAAAGTGTTACGGAATAATTTAAGCGAAGAAAGGAAAAATTCTGTCGAACTCCTGAAAGATACAGTCGATTCAAAGGTCTTTTTGGGGCTAAAATATCCAAATCACCGGTACCTATTATAAATCCCGATATATTATTGAAAAGAAATTGACTCGATATAAATGCAATTGCATTAAATATGTCTTGATTTTGTTATTTTAAACGTATTTCTATGCAAAGAAGTTCAACCATGTCCATGCTTTATTCATTCATGAATTGAAAGTAAGCAATCTACATCCCGAAAATCTACCGATTTGCCGTAAAAAATTGCAGAAACTTGATATACCAGGTCGATGCACTCACTCGTTGAATTTACCAACCAATTTCGTGGGTGCAAATATATAAAAATCAATATGCCATTGTGATTTTGGGTGCATTTATTTTTCATGAAACAATAATAATTTCAATCCCGAAAAACCATCAATTGTCCGTATAAAATCGAAAAAATCGAGATGTGTCGACTCCCTGACGTGAAAATTAGCTTCTACGTGTAAAAATACTTACACATGGATATGCTGAACAGAAACCATGTGTGGACACACATGAATAGCCCTAGAATACTTTTAAAGCGCCTTTACTTTCCAGAATCTTGACGGAATTTTTTTTTGGCTTAAACGACTCAAGAGACACTGTAGTTAAAAAATATTTAGAATTTTCGATTTTGACACAAAAGAAAATGTTCGTTCAGGCACACCCTGTATTGTATGGAGTATTTGTGTGTCGTAGAGCGCGAGGGAGTGCTGTAAAGCGACTTGTATGTATGTATTGCGCTGGTATTCAATCCTTGCCTTCAGATCAAAATTCTTACAAGGAAGCCCCTTGCAAGAGGCGAATTTTTTGTAATTTCTCCCAATTTTTTCTCCGTTATATAGTTGAATTGCTTGCCAAATTCTGAGGTCAATTATATTTAATTGTAATTTATACATTTCTTTTTTCCCCTTCATTTTATTTTTTGTATGGAGAAGTTTCGTTGATTTCTTCGGATTTCGAATACTGTAACTTCTCTTCTATTCGGCCGATTTTTATGAATGAGACCTCTTTCAATTCGTCTTTGAATGGAGAGTAAGGAAAAAATTGCTAAGTACTCGCGAAACAATTTTTTCGAAAATTTGATGGATCCCAGCGTGGCGGTGAAATGGGTAATTGAGTGAAAGTAATTAGGTCTGACTGTGGCGAGGGCCGCGAGGGTCGCCTTTTGTTCTTCAGCTGGGAAGCGACGCGGCGAACCGAGCCAGGACCGGGACACTACCTGGGTTTTGTGCCTGCCTGTGCACTGTTTCGGCCTGATAGGGGAGTGAATTTCTGTATGGGCCACGGTTAGCACATGGGCTAATGAGTCTCGAGGCTCATCACAGATTGCACTTACCACTATCCTGCTGGCCCTGGCTATCAGAGCAAGGAGTACCAAATTTTGAAAAGGATAACAGGGGTATGGAGATCTGTCAAAGCAACGTTTTAAACAAAACGAAGAAGTGAAATTCTCATTCAACGAATGCCGACCTGATCAGTCATCCTCGAATCAGTTCGCTTGCTTCTGCTTATATATGCATATTTTAAATCAGCGCGTCGCATTCTACGGTTTTTTTAAGAAAAACCAAGTAACGTAGACTCTTGGTATTCATTACACATAAACTAGTGAGCCCCAGAATGAGAAATACATTAGAATCATAATTATTGACGGAGTAGTAAACTTTTTACACGCTTTGGAAGATCACAGAAGTTCGCGGTAGTCACTTTTCGGTAAGGAACTAAGGGACTCGGTTATTGTATCGAGTGGGGGGTCGAAACGATCGCAAAGGCGGTATACTACGTATACGCGCCAACAAGAATAAAAAATGAGTGACGATTGGACTACATTGTGCAATATCAGAAACTACAATTGTTAATCCATTCATAAAATCACCTATCTGCGCAGCGAAAATAATGGCCTTTACGTCGTTTTCAACATGAACCAGAAATTATAGTTCCCAATTACAAAATGCGTTTCATTTAGACCGCGTTAAGCAGAAAGGAACCAAGCCACACAGCACTTGCCAAATTTAATTGGGCAATTTAATTTTTTACCTGCAAACGGTTCTGCGGATTTTCGTGCAAATTGCAGTGAAAATTCTCCATATATAGTTTGAAGAAAATTTCTTAAAAATTTCAAAGGAATCCGCACAGACGTTCTCTCATAAAAAATTGTATTGCCCAGTTAAATTTGACAGTAGCTGATGTGGCTTGGTTCCTTTGTGTTAAACTCGGTCCAGTGCTGAGTATTTTAGAATTTCTTACCTCTTTTCGTACAATACGCTCTCGATGACAGACTTAACTTTATCGAAGGAGTGAAGTTCTTTCGGTAGTAATCTCGCTCCAATTTTGGCATCCACCATTCTCCAAACCTGGAAACGTTGATCGCCATACCACGGTATCCCCACCACGGGAACCCCAAAGTGCACCGCCTCCTGGAAACTCTGGAGACCACCTTGGGTGATGAAGACCCTTACTTTAGGATGCGCTGTTAGACATAATGATGTATGAAAACATGAATGATGATCATGAAAAGATACTTGGAAATCACAAAGAAAAACATGTTGACTATCAAATAATGAAAGGGCATCTAACATAAATATGGCAACTGGCGTTTTTATGTTCCCGAAAAGAATGCACTCGAAGTAGAAATACTTTAACGAGGCCTAAAACACGGATAAATACACTCAAATCCTTCGACTGCGTTAAGCAGAAAGGAACTAAGCCACATCACCTATTGCCAAATTTAATTGGGAACTCTAATTTTTTACATGAAAACAGTTTTGCGTATTTTCTCGCAAATTTTAGTGAAATTTCCCTACGAATGCAAATTTGAAATTTGTGAAATTTTCCTTTGTACGAAGCAAATTTCTCAAATTGTTGGAAGGAATCCGCATAAACGTCCTTTCATAAAAAATTGAATTGCCCAGTTAACTTTGGCAATAGTTGATGCGGCTTGATTCCTTTTTGTTAAACGCGGTCCACTTGTTCAGTAACCACACGTGGAAACAGTATTTCTTTGAAATGACTGTTGGTCCCGTATTTTTAAGCATTTCAATTACCTCTTTCGTCTATTATACCCTTCGAATTAGTCATAATACATAACCACTATCTATAGCAATAGTGCAAATGAGCAAAATCCAGTGGAATTGACTCTGAAAATGTTTAGACAGAGTTGGTGTTTTTGCCATGTGCGTGAAATTCTCATTACTGAGGGGAAAAACGCATTCGAGCATATTTTCCCATGGAGAAATGCTGTTTTGAGCAACATTAGTTACGACCTAGTCTCTTCAAACAGCATTTATCCATGAAGGAATATCGTGCTCAGATGAGCTTTTTCTCTCTATAATGAGAATTTCACTCACATGGCAAAATCACCAACTCCGTCTAAACGACGCGCGCGTCAACGCTACAATCAGTTCATCTAAAAAAGTCCTGAAAAGAGAACTCCTCTCTTGTTCAATGCCATTCAATTTTTTTTTACTTTGCCATAGCTCTGAACAAATTTTTCCACAGATATCGAATTCACTGACTTTGAATCCACAATAGTAGACCCTTTGAATTGTATTCCAATAGTGTGCTCTGAACTCATTTGTAATTTGTATTAATCAGACTTGACTTTTCTTTAGTAGAATTTTAAATTATTGTATGAATATCTGACGTACCTAGAACACTCTCTTGAGGTAACCATTTCCTCGTCAAAATATTGTTTGCAAGGTTCGGAGTACCTTCAGGTTCATCTTTCCATAGAACTCGATATCCAGAAGGCAGCTCTTTAAAGAACCTCAATAAATTGGCCCGAGCTATCTCGGGCAAAGATTTACTTTTGATATTACTTCCAAGACTGAAATAGATGACGCCTTTTTCTGCACCATCTAACCAGTCTTGTAAATCCTGAAATCATGTTTACACAATAAATATAATATAATTCGGATGGATTAAATTATATTCGAAGCTACATCCTCTTTTCATGAATGTCTTCGTTACTAACAATACCTATATTCGCCTTAGATTCAGTAAAAAGTTCAGTACTAAAAGTGTCCCAGTGAATCGGTTAGACCCGTCATTGAGCTTTGCGTACCTAAAACTAAGCTCCGAAAAGCTTGGAAAAAAACCTGCCGGATTTATTTTATCACATTCTGAATAGAAATGACTATCCCGCGGATTTTTTGAGCTAATCTAATTGTAAATTCATTTTAGATAGGTATACTCAAACAGAAAGCTGAGCGTTTCCAGAATTTTTGATCATGCTTTTTTCTTATTTGTAATGCACGTTGAACAGCAATCGGACTATCGGTAATCAAATCATTTATCCTGATACTGCATCTCGATGGCCGACGTGCGAAACCACGTATCTCTATCGCGGTGTATCAAAATTTCCGCTCCTATTTTATTTTTTCGATAAGAAACAAGCTAACTTCACGACTTGAGATTTATACACAATATTTTGCTGATGAAGCGGAAAAATCAAGGAAGTTTTCAAGAAATTACGTTGACTAGTCTTGCTAAGAAAAAATAAAATATGACAAGAAGTATTCTGCGTCACAAACAGAGATACATGCTTTAGAATAATTGAGGTATCGAATTTTGCATGTTGATTAAATGAATTTAATTAAAGAAGAAAGTCTTGCCTTTACACGTTAGTTGTTTATTGTTTCAGTGGATGAAAATTTGATGCACATTTGAATGTATATTGATGCACATTCAGTGGATGCTCGAAATGTACATCCTCTGAAACAAAAAACAAGCAGTAAGCTCCAACGCATTCGCGTCGGAAAGCGGCTCTGGCGACGGTAGTTGTAGTCAAGAATGAGGGCCTAGACACATTTTGTCATTGATGTACAATCCGACAACTGTCGATTCATGTTTTGTAACTTAGCAGATTTACAAAGCCGGTGTATAAATGTGTATTGGCCCTTGAGTTGTTAAAACGTTTACGGTTTCCTTGGTAACCTTTGTTTGCTATCAGTTGATATCGAGTAATATGCCTAGGAAGCTCCAACCACTGCATTCTTCCAAAAAAACCGCGAAAACTTTAAAATTCAAAATTTCAAATTTTGAACGTAAAGTACATTTTTACCATCACGAGATTAAAGCACAGACAAGTTTTGAATTATTGACTGTATCACCATGATTCCAAAAATACACTACACAACATAGCATTGGCTAACAATAAAACAATATGCAATAAAATAAAGTCATGACAAGGTACATAGTCGAAAATGGCGCCGATTCCCATCAACCAACGCGCGGTCTCTCCAATGTAACATGGTCCATTGATACTCCCCAGCTGGGACCGTCCGGAATAGCAGCTCTAGTGCAAGCACCAGAGCCGCTAATAACTAGCGTTTAAAGGCAAGCTTTTTGTCATGGGAACGGAGTTCCCCATGATATTACAATCGTTCCGTTGCTTTCGCAATGGGATTCCCTATACCTCTGCGACCTTGAGCGTTTCGCCCAGTCTCCGATTTTTGGTTGATTTTCCGATGTATCAAAAACCGTTGTATTTTTTAGCCAATCATGTCTCTACGTCAAGTTGTGTTGATT
>NW_017547174.1:2308911-2341484 GCF_001854935.1 Bemisia tabaci | reverse complement strand
GCGGGGGGCGAGGGAAGGGGGTTCCATTGATTTTTTACTGGCCTAGTTTGTCGCTCACGCCCGACGTTGTGACGTACAAGGCCGCGCTTGGCCCGGTTGCGATTGTCAAGACGGCAAGACGCTTCCAGCTCGCGATGGACACATACTCCTCGGATAATGAGAGTCAAGAGCATGGTGTCTCGGACTGGGAAAAACCTGGATTAAGCGGGTATTATGCTCGGGTAGATATACATTCACGGTCCTTGGTATGTTTGTTGCCTATGCGATGAAATTGAAGGCGAACTTTATGTGTGTGTATATCTGCTGATGAACTTACACATGGATTGCATTTAGCAAAAAGGAACAAGTGGATTGCATTTTGCAAAAAGGAAACAAGAGCATTCCATTGTTGCTAAGATTGTGCAGCATACATTCCTTGCAATAAAATTGCTGAAACCTTGCAAAAAGTTAAATCTACTATGGTAATTTTCGTTTTGAATTTATAGTTTAATGAGAGTATAAATAAAACTTATTCAGATGATCAGTTTATATTTGCAAGGCGAAACAAGTTGCACAATCATAGCGACATTGGAATACTCGTGGTTCCTTTTTGCAAAATGCAATCTAAGTGTGATTTTAGTTGTTGTAAAATGTTGCTTCTTGGTAACTATGCAAAAAATCTCCCTGATTAGCAAATAGTTTGGGCTTTCCACCGAAAAATTGTAATTTTAAAGGAAACTAATTGTGTACATTTTAATACTGTACATAAATTAGTATTTTTTGAAGAAAAGGAGAAGTTGCACGATTTTGAAAACATTGTAATTGCGCTGGTTCCTGTTTGCTGAGTGCGATCCACATATATGATCCTCTTAATTCTTTTACAGTTTAAATTTCACGAACTGATTGCGGCAGGCGCACCAGTCATATAATAGAGAGTAAGTTGGAAACGTAGCCAAAGTGGTTAAAATCCAGAAAACTGCTTATCTCTTCGAGGGAAAGTTGTGCTCAAATGAGCTTTTTCCCTCTGTAGTAAGATTTCCAGTTTTCTGGATTTTAACGCACGTTGGCTGCATTTCCAACTTACTGAGTTTAAATTGTGTCTCGGATTGGAAAAAAACGGTGATTCATCAAGGAATAAAACAATTGAAGAAAGATTAGGGAAAAATCAGGGAATTTGATCCAGAAACCGGGAATTTGTTCTTTTACCGCGAAGAATTTATGCTATTGCACCTGAACCACCATTATTGACCACTTGTATTACATATCGTCGTTTCTCTCACGAAAAAACGTAACTCCATTTCAACGTCGTCAAAGTTCCCAGCGTGACTTGCACTTTAACCTGGAGAATTTTGAGAATTTCTCCGAGAATTCACAGAAACCCAAAGTGCCTTCATTTTTTCATGTCTGCAACATGATCATCCCGAGTGCCGGAAGATTTGAATAAAAATGCTCCTTCTATGGTTGTTCGATGAACGCAAGACAACCAAGAGTGCCTTCAATTTTGGGATATGCAAAACGGGCATCCCTCGAGTACCAATAGTTGCATCCAGGTGTTATTACAATTATAGCAGCACCATATGCACCCCGGAGGCATGAAATTTATTCGCATAGCACCTTACATAGGGTGTCTCAGAATTAAAGCGTTGTGCAGAAGCATGTTATTTGTGTCAATTTAAGACTTTTTCTTCTGTAAAACTCTTTTCTCATAATGTCTCCAGTTCGAACTATGCGGCTTTCTAAACTTTTTTTTACGGTTATGGACCAACATTCCTACCTGACGATACCTCAAGTTCAGAAGGACTTATTTCTGCCAAACGGAGATATGTGCATTATGACGTGAGCCCTGTTATGCATTAATTCTTATGGGTCTCAGGGTTCATGTCTTAATGCACATAGTTCCGTTTGGCATAAGTGCGTCTTCAAGAGATTTTGGGGGTTGCAATGGCCCTTTTTCCGAAACCTTCTGCAAGTGATTTGATTTTAAAAAGCTTTTAATGCGAGTACTGTCAAGATCATCGGCCAGATTTTTCCACTGAGCTTATATCCGCCGTGCTAAGGAAGAACACCGCATGAACATTCAAGAGTTGCCATATTTCCTTCGATAAAATGTTTATTTTTGCGGAAAGTCATGTATATTTTACCTTGAAATTTTCAGATGTTATAAATGAAATTTTGAACAGAACTGTCTGAAAAATTAGACGAAAAATATTCAGAATTTTCCTAGTAAATAGTGTTTTATCGAAGGAAATATGCAGCGCCTGAAGGTTCATACAGCGTTTTTCCTTAGCACGGCAGATATATATCATATTTTGCTGAGGCTCCGTTTCGAGAAACCAGTCAATAACGCATACCAAAACGAACAGAATCCCAGCCCGTTTCGAATCATTTGGACATATTCCTGCCAAACGGAACTATGTGCATTATGACGTGAGCCCTGTTATGAATACATCCTTACGGGTCTCAAGGCTCATGCTTTAATGCACATTGTTCCGTTTGGCAGAAGTCCGTTCATTTCATAACGTCATCGACGTGAAGTGCGTGTGCTTTGGGTGCGTGGCAAAAACCGTCAAGTCGAAAACTACCCATGACACGCCTCATTGCTCCGATTGGGGGGTTATCAAACCGCCCCCGCCGAAGAGCGTCCCTGCTAAATGAGCAGGAAAACCGTCGCTTTGTCGAGGCCTGTTGAGGCTTGCCCGAGCATGATAACCTTTTGCCCCGATTTTTCGTCGCTCCGCTGACGTAAGGGCGTATCACTGTTTCCGCGTGAGCCCTGAAAAGTATGGAGTTATACGGAGAACAGGGTTCACGCGGAAATTGAGATACGCCCTTACGGCAGAGGAGCGAAGTTTTGTCGTCTCTACTCCCTGCTCGTTGTCTAATCAAAATTTTAGACTACGTTTTGCTGTACAGGGTGATTTAAGGGTAAGTCGTCAGACTGCAGGAGCGTGTTCTATGGGCCAAAATAAGACTTTTTTCTTCCATGAGATTAGTTCCAAAAGTACTTTAAGGGGACTACACCCCCCCCCCCTCCAAGTTCTGGGAAATACATCCGTTTTCACGGAAAAATCTTCATAATTTTCCTCCAAAATGAACATTTTATCAAAGGAAATTTGTCAACTCCCGAATATTCATACGGCGTTCTTACGGAATCTCGTGAAAATGGATATGCATCCATAATTTGGTATTTTGGTATACGCTTAATGGGACCGCATTTAACAAAAAGGAACCAGCGCAATTACAGTGATGATATGCTTCTTCATAATCATCTAAAAAATTTCCCAGATTAGCAAATAGTTTTGGCTTTCCACCAAAAATTGTCAATTTGAAAGGAAAATAACTGTGTAAATTTTATACTGTACACATATCAAGTATTTTTAAAAGAAAAAAAAAAGTTGCAAAATGTTGAAAACACTGTAACTGGTTTCCCTGGTTCAAACACTGGTTCCTTTTTGCTTCATGCTATCCAATTATTTAGTGACTTCTGGAAAATCGAAGTCTCATTTGGACTGCATTTTGCAATTTGGACCCATAAATTTTGGCTCAACTGAAAAAACACTCATGTGTACAGGGAAACTAATGGTACATACGTCGTTTTTAAACTGGGCCAGAATTTATAGCTCCAAATTGCAAAATGTAGTCCATTTAAAACTGGGCTTTCGGGGCGGGGGTATCCGAAGGTAAAACCAGAGCCAGGAAAAGTCGGTGAATTTGAGAATCAAGATATTATGGAAACCGTGCGCATACCCTTGTGCCCCCCCCCTCTCCCCTCTCATTTCGATCCGCAGCTCGGGTGAAGTCGATGTCTCGGAGATTGAAAGACCACGAAGTAACGTAGTGCTGTAATTTTCACCTCCTCTAATGGTTCTAATGGTCATCGGTTCAATAATTTCTCCAAAGGTCAGCGTGCACGTTCCCCAAAATGAACAACAAACATGGCCGGCTGATGAGTAGGAAGTTGCAATTAAGGGCCTTGAGGCAGTTGCAACTGTAAGTGAAGTTGCCATATCTACTGACTGTTTAACAGAGATGATTCAAGTTCCGTAATCACATGAAATGCATTTTGCAGGGCGGAACTACTATCTCCTCTGGCTAATTTAAGAAACAACGTATGTACGATTAGTTTCTCTTTGCAGATAGGTGCTTTTACGGATAAGCTAGGAATAGTGGTTCCTCATTGCAAAACTGTAGTCTATATCTTGGAGCTCCTCGACTTCCCACATTTTCATGTTTTTGTCAAAGTTAGAATTGATTTTGCAATGAGGAACTCCTGTTCCTAGCTTATCCGTAAGAGCACCTGTCTGCTTAAGGAAACGAACGATTAGTAGGTTGTTTCTAAAATGAGGCAAAAATAATAGTGCTTCATCGCTTCTTCTAGTTTGTTCTAGAGATCTATTGATAAAGCCAATTTCCATTAAGTGTAAGGGCTACTGACATTATAAATCGCTAACTAAACGATTACACAACGAAATTTTGGATTCTTTCATTTAAACAACCCTTTCATTCTCTGTCATTGGTCGTTCTGGAGTTTGGATGGGCCGAACTTTATGAGTTTTGCAGCTGGGTTCATATTTATGGGCTTTCAGTTTATCGTAGGGTGGATTTTTTGGGTTTTGAAGTATAATATTCAGGAGCGGCACTTTGAGGACGTATGAGAGAATATTGGGAAATTAAAAATACATTTAGCTTTCAAAACTTTCCCATAAATTTTACCAACTATCCCTAAGACAGATAGCCCCCTGTAGTTTTCGTAGTCATCCTTCTTTCCTTTTTTGTGTATAACTAAAATCCAGGACTTTTTCCATTCCTTTGGTAAAAAATACATTTAGGATGATTCTGCTCTTATAGGTCCTATACGTTGCTGATGAACTGCACGCGCCAACATAACGTACCGCAACGTAACGTAACGTAAAGGTGGTCAAGTAATCGTGACTGCATTTAATAATTTCACATATTCATGAATCTTTCGTCAGCTTGTCATAACCATACCGCGTGTGTTGTTGGCCATCGTCTAAGATGCCGTCGTTCACTCAGTTTCCGTGGTGTAGTGGTTATCACATCCGCCTAACACGCGGAAGGTCCCCGGTTCGATCCCGGGCGGAAACAAATGTTTTACATAATTCATATCTGGACCGCGTTAAGCAGAAAGGAACCAAGCCACATCAAGTATTGGCAAATTCCATTGAACATGTAAATTTTTTACATGAAAACGGTACCTACGGGTTTATGCCCCGCTAAAAATTGGCGATAAGAGCTGCGTTTCAAAATACCATAAGAATTCTTATAGCCGGCTAAAGAAGGCTACAGAAAATCATATAGCTGGCTGTAGAATGCGGAGAAAATCATACGGCCGGGCTATACGAAGTGATAAAAAATTATGCAGCCGGGCTATAGTTCCTATAGCCGGGCTTTACACTTTATCGCCTGACTGTTGCTTTTTCCCCATCGATTATAAAAGGCTATGAGCAATTGTGTAGAAATTCGTGTGCTTTGGAAATCATTAAGTTTGATACGAAACCACCTTAATATTTACAAAATACACGTTATATTTTCCTTTAATACATATTTTTTTTCATCAATTAAAACGAGAATAATCCATGCAGGCTGTGCAAACATTTCAAAATCATGAGTTCAAAAACGCTGACTCCGCCAGATCAAATATTAGAGCCTAACGCAAAGTGGAGCGGCGACGCACTGGCGCCTACAAACCTAACAGAGATACTTCACACATTGCGCAACGCGTGAGGTATCCCTGTTAGGTTTGTAGGCGCCAATGCGCGTTTCGCGCTGGCTGCCCGCCTGCCGCACCGCAGCGTGGCACGGCGCTTGAAGCAACTATTTCACAGCAGAGGTATTACACAGTATCATACGAAACTGAAGGCGCTCTGATATTTTAGGAATGGCAGGCGTCCATCAAAAGTACGGAGCTTTCCTCGCAAAAGAAATCAAGATACGAAGGCCCAAAAAGAGAGCAGTGGTCCAAAAACTCACTAAGTCCTAGCATCCGTAATTAGTGACGTTTAGCATACACTTTATCGCCTGGCTGTTGCTTGGTCGCCATCGGGTGTAAAAGGCTATAAGAAATTGTGTAGCTGGCCATAGAAGCTATTGGAAATCTTACAGCCGGCCGTAGGTCTATGGTATTTTGGAACACAGATTCTACTGCCAATTTTTACCAGGGTGTGCAAATTTCAGTAAATTTTCTGTCCAGTACGAAGCAAATTCCTTAAAATTTTCAAAGGAATCCGCACAAACGTTCTCTGGTAAAAAATTAGATCGCCCAATTAAATTTGAGAATAGCTGATGTGGCTTGGTTCCTTTCTACTAAACGCGGTCCATTTGTGAGAACCAGAGTCATTATACTTTAGAGACGTCCCACTACTATCTATAGCGTAAAAATTACTTTCGAAAATCAAAGATCAGATTGGTTCAATCCAATCATGTCTCATGACCAAAGAGTTCCTATATTTTGAAATTAGGAACTACAGTATCTGGCTTAGTTTAAAAACTACGTATTTATCATTAGTTTCCCAACACACAGATGTGTTTTTTTGCGGATAAGCCAGAAATTGAAGTTCATAATTGCCAAGTGTAGTACTCTTGGTTTACCATTTTACCAATCGCCACCTAAGTTTTCCTCACTTAATTTGCAAAAACTCGCACCTAGCAGAGTGCTTGCCTCAACATTAATTAGTCAAATAGGTGAAATTTATTTGATTTTTTTCTCATCGAGTTGCGCAAATCACTTTGACGCAAATGAATTTGATGCTTGTCGCAATCACTTACATCAATCATCATTAGGCGGAAAGGAGCGTTGGACTCCGACTTTAATTTCCTCCTCATCCAATTATATTTCTTAGTAGGCTCCTGCGAGGTCTCGATGCATCGATTGTTGTGCCATTTAAACCTATGGTAAAGAATCGATTATTAAGGTGTTCGCTGCGAACACCCTGTTTATCGATCCTTTTCCATAGGTTTAAATGACATAACAATCGATTTATCGCAATTCATGCCACGCTTCTGCTTGAAACTGCCCCCCAAAATGATCAAATCGCAGAATCTGCACGATCTGGCAAGAGCTTGCGTTGTTTTAAAGATAAGTACTCGTATTTCGAAATTCTAACTCGCCGAGAAAAACTATTTTCCAGCTGGTCCGAGCTTTGCGGCGGAAAACACGGCGCACAAAGGAATAAAGGAAGACGGACGAGGTGGGGAGGGGCGGGGAGGAGGAAACAAAGGGGTGATGAATTCGAGAGATCTTTAGAAATTCTGAGCCGCGTCATGGGTGACGCGGCGGGGGGAGGGAGGAGACTTAAATTTCATTATGTAAATACGCCGGGGCTAGGGCCACGGATCAGAAGTTGAAAACGGATTCGGATGGATCCTAAAGCACACTGTTGCCAAATTGGGCTTGACCATAAAAACAAAACCGGGGTGTCTAAAGGTCCGAAAAATCTAGCAACTCCAGGGAGACAAGTTTCGAAAAATCACGGAGAAAATAGAACTGTGTTGAGCACCAGAATCTGCGCCTCAGCACATGCGGCGGATCAGGGTGTCTACAAGTCCGGAAAGTCCGGGAAAAGTACTGATTTTTTTCGGGCGATCCGGAAGTACTGAAAAATCGTGGAAATTCTACAAGAGGGTCCGGAATTTGTCTATTTTTTCGTCATTTTTATCGAAATTCGAGCGAGGAATTCAAATTCTTGAAATTTTTCGAATTTTGTCTACTAAAGGTATTGAAAAAGTACTGAATCTTCTGTTAAGGAGGCACTGAATTTCTGGAATCGTACTGAAATAGCACTGTAAAAGTACTGATTTTTGGCCAGCCTGTTTTAGAACACCCTGCGGATGATGAGTTTGCTTTACCCCTCCAGTCCGCACTAGGGCACAGCCGGCGACTGTCCTCAGCACACTCCTCCTGTATTTTGCACATTCCTCCTCTACTAGGCGACATATTTTCCTGCACTCCACCACATGCGGAGGAAGTTAAAGCAAAGTTGATTTTATTTTTCTCCGTGATTAGCACGGAGAAAAATAGAACTGCGCCGAGCACCAACTTTGCTTTAACTTCCACCGCATGTGGTGGAGTGCAGGAAAATATGTCGCCTAGTAGAGGAGGAATGTGCAAAATACAGGAGGAGTGTGCTGAGGACAGTCGCCGGCTGTGCCGAGGACTAGATCGTGAGGGTAAATAAAGCAAAATCGACGTGTGTGTGCTTTTTTAGACGTAAATTTTAAGTCATTTTCTTCAAGAAATAACGTCTCCTTTTTGCTCTAGTTGAAGTTCGCAAGAAGACCCTTCACCTGCAAAACCTTGATGCTTTTCATTCCATGTTTTTTTCTATTTCAAGTGACTCTGCTTGGAAAATTTTTCTTGTAAACTATTCTGATGAGTATTAATGCCAAAAAAACATGAAAAAACTCGAGAGAATATAAGTAGACACCCGTCAAAATCTGAGAAAAGGCAGGGGATTTTGAAATCCAAGGAAACTTGTCACCTGTGTCATAATCTATGAAAGAAACTTTGGCCAAGTTCGAAAGCTCTTAAGACATTCTACTTTAGCAAGGCAGTACACGCGATTGATAATCAAAAGCGTTTTGTTTCTACGCCAAAATAACTGATAAAGCGGATCAAACCGAATCTGAAATTCTTAGGAGCACCGTTTTGACAGCCTATAATGCCTCATAATATACAAGTTTTCAGATCTTTTCGGGATTCAACTTTCGGGGGGCAGTGACTACTGCGCCTAATAAAGATCGATGAGTGGCTCGATGGGTAGAATCCTTTCGACATTGCATCTAGCTTCAAGGCAATAATCATCGCTCATCATTAGACGAAGATGAGTTATGTTTGATGGAATATCGTATCTCCGCTGTGAGACTTTTAACGCGAGAACATCCTTGCCGTGTGCTTTTTAAGTCCTCGAATATTTGCTGTTATGGAATAAAATCTTATGAGCTTTCAAACAAAGCTGGACTTCCCCTGAAAAAAAATGTAAATTTAAGAAAAGTTATTAGTATTACCTCTCCCAGGTGTAATTCACTCTAAATTGTCAATTAAATTTTCTAAAAGCCAGGAAGAAAAATAGTTTTCTGAAGATTCGTATTTTATCAAAGGCAACTTGACAACGACGGCCTGCTGTGGTGTAGTGGGTGTAACACTTGCTCTATGATCGGGAGGTCCCGAGCTCGATTCCTGGTTAGGTGACCCGAGGTTGATAGTCTCAAACGAAGTTTATCTGGGGCTGACTTGATTAGGGTCGCTTAGGGGGATGGTACCCTAAGCGCAAGTATAGCGCAAGTTTATCCCTTGTGGGGTATTTGAAGTGTAAAAAAAATAAAAAAGTCTGAAGACTCATACGCGGCGTCCTGCCGCCTCGAAACGCGTACTGGCGCCTACAAACCTAAGGGGATACTTCAAGCATTGCGCAATGCGTGACGCCTACAAACATAAGGGGATACTTCAAGCATTGCGCAATGCGTGACGCCTACAAACCTAAGGGGATACTTAAAGCATTGCGCAATGCGTGAAGTATCCCCTTAGGTTTGTAGGCGTCAGGACGCGGTTCGTGCTGGCAGCTCACGCCGCGGCGCTCCCAACGCGCGCCGTTTCTCCACAGCTCGGCAGCATGGTGACTCAACTCTCCCTAGAAATAATAATGAATTCCTCCTAGGAAAAAATCGTCCCTAGTGGGATACGCTCTACTTTGGATGATCTTCATTGTAGGAACCGGGCCAAAAACTAACTCACGCTGGAGTCATTTCTTTCGACTGACCCACTCAATTTTGCTGTCAATTTCGACCTTGTCCCCATATCGGAGATAGTCTCAATCACATCAGTTTTCAATTTTTACTATGCGTGCATTTCGGAAATGAATTTTTCGTGGAGGATTCATGGGAGCAGTAATTCCCAAGGCAGCGCTATACTGCCGTGCTAAGGAAGAACGCCGTATGAGCCTTTAAATGTTGCCAAATTTCCTTTGATAAAATATGAATTTCAAGGAAAATCTGCGATTATTTTTCTTCCAATTTTCCAGAGAATTTCATCTGCAACCAGATCTAATTTGGATGCATTTCTGTCGAACGGAACTATGACGTAAGCCCTGTTCTGCCGTGCAATGCAAAAACGCCGTAAACGCCATTTTAAATTTTTTGGAAACCATGTTTCATCGCAGAAAAACTTGTGTACCTTAGGTCAATGTTTTTACAGAAATCTTTCGCAAACACTATCAAGAACTTAACCTGAAAATGTGAGGTGCATGGGTAAAACAATTTTTATTTTATTAAGTGTGAAGTTCGAAAAAACGAGGGAAAATCTTGATGGATTTACGGCGTTCTTGCTTATCACGGTAGTGTTGTACATCCATTTTTCTGGGTCTCAGAGCTCATGTCTTAGCACGTAGTTCCGTTTGGCAGAAAAACGTCCAATAATCTGAGAATTTTAAGGGAAAATATTCATAACTCTCTTCAAGAGCAAACATTTTATCGGAGGAAATTTAGCAACTCTCGAATGTTTATATGGCGTTTTTCCTTAGCAAGGCAGTATACATGGGGGCTCCTTCAGCTCCTTCTTTAAGCCAAAATACAAACCATAAGTTGAAATAGTTATCCATTCGATAATTCGAGATCTTATCGTCATTTCGTCAACATGAAGCTATTGTCCCTGCTCCAAGGACACCCTGAGACCGCGTTTGTGTCGAAGACGTGGAAATAAGAAAATTCTCAGCATCTCTCAGCATGCCTCTCAACGAAGCGACCCCTCCCTCTGTTAAGATACCGCGGGACCCCGAGTTAGCTCTTTACTGAACTGACATCCGGAAAACAATGCAAATATCCCGCTTTCCATAAAAACCATGAAAGCTTTCCCGCTCTTCGCTCCGATCTCTCCCGTTCAGATCATCTCGGGAGCCACACCCCCACTTTCCGTTCCCCGGGCGAGAAATCCGGATTAGGTACTAACTTTTTATTTTTATTTTTCGCTCCATGATCGCCTTACCCTCCTTCCTCTCAGCTTTTCCGCGTTTTATTTCCATGTAGATTTTTAGTTCCGAATATTTCGTGTATACAGAGCTGTACTGCCGTGCTAAGTAAGAACGCCTCATGAGCCGTTAGGCGTTGCCAAATTTCTTCTCGCAAATCACTAATATCCAGGAAAATCATTGAATATTTTTCTTCCAATTTCCTATAAAATGTACTTCGTAATTTGATCTAAAGTGTCTGAAAATTTCAATGAAAAATATTCATAATTTTTCTAAAAAATAAGCATTTTATCCACGAAATTTGGCAACGCTCGAATGTTCGTACGGCGGTCTTTCTTAGCAAGGCAGTATACTGCCGTGCTAAGTAAAAAAGCCGTATGAGCATCCGAATTTTGCCAAATTTCTTCTTTGAAAATATTTATTTTCGAAGAAAGTTGTGAATACGCTCCCTTGAAAATTTCAGACTTTTTAGATCGAATTACGAACGTAATCCTCTGAAAAATCGGAGAAAGAATATTAACAAATTTTCCTAAGAATTCGTGATTTGTCGAGGGAAATTTGGCAACGCACCATGGCTCATACGGCGCTCTTACTTAGCACGGCAGTGTCCCTGGAAATGGATGGCTATCGTGTACCAAAAAAAAAGCGGGAGGATTAAAGAAGGAGAGTTAATCTGGATGTAAAACTAAATGTTAACGACGAAAGAAAATCAATGCTATCACAAGGATAATTTTCCCCGCCAGAGGGAAAACGATTGACGGAATGTGATTTCCACGGGAAACGGAACTGCACTTTACTAAAACACAATTTTAATCAGAGCAATTTTTGTGGGGAAACCGAGCAGTTTCATTGGTAAATTGTTCGTCGATCCCCTCAATCCTGATAAAAATGTTAAAATTTGAATTTCGAATTTTGAATTTTTTGTTCGATTTTGAAAATGACATCGAATCTACTCGGACCCTATTTTATTTGAGTCAGTTTTGACTATATTTCGATTCATTTGTAACTTTTTCGCTCACATGGTTCCGTTTGACCCTCAAAATACACGATTAATGAAACAATTGACTAGTAAATTGATTATTGATTTTGTTAATGTGCAACATTTTTTGTAGTAGTCGCACGCAGCTCTTGTGTTACCTTCAGAGTCCCTGATTTGTTGGGTGATACAAATATTTTATCATCATATTTTTTCACGGTTTGCGGCTGGAAACTTACATGTAGCTCTAACTTCAAGATATTTCAATTCTTGGGGCGATACAAATATTTTAACTCCGCGGATGTGCGTGAAGTATCTCGTCTTTTGAAGGCGTTTTTCTGATTTGCTGTTCTCGTTATTCACGGTTAGAAAGTCATGCAGCTCTTGTTAAGTTAACAGAATATCAGAGCTCTCATTGAAACTGTTAAGTGGGATCCGTAAAGTGCTCTGCGGGCTGATTATTGATTCTGATGGACAAATCCATAGACAAAGACGGCAAAAAAAATAAAGCGATACTGTTGGTGGAAGTGGTTATTTGCAATGGACAAAGTAGGCAAGTAATATATCAACTAATAGCAACTCAGAAGAGATGCTATAGTAAGTCTATCAATCCCACCCTTAGTCTATAGTAACTACCCGTTTAATCAAATAGGATCGCTGCCTTCTTGGTTTTTGCTGTATCCATCAATTGAACTACGCTTTGCAATTAGGAACTACAATTTCTCTCTCAGGTTAGGAACAACGCATGTACTTTTAGTTTTCCTATGTACATACGTGTTTTTACAGATGAGTCAGAAGTTGTGATCGAAAGTCTAATGACGATAAACAGCTGACGAATTTCAAATGTAGGATTCCGACAATGCCGCGATCAGCAGAGACACATGGACCGCGTTTAGCGCAGAGGGGAATCAAGCCACATCAGTTATTGCCAAATTAAACCGGACAGTTTGATTTTTTACGAGAGAGCGTTTGTGGATTTTTTTTAAATTTGCACAAAAACTCGCAAAACCGTAGAACGCAAACGCAAAACATAAACAATCAAACTGCCCTATTAAATTTGGCAATAGCTGGTGTGGTTTGATTCCGATTAACGCGGTCCACATAGTCTTCTCCTTCCGTGTGCAGCAGTCACAGTGCCCCCTTTTATTAAACATTTAAACCCGACTTTTCATTTTCACTTCGTAGAAACTTGTAAACTTGTAACTTGTAACTTTGTAACTTGTAACTTGTAAATATTTAATCAATAGCAATAAACAAAAAAAAAAGTCTAATGACTCGCATTATCTTCAGTGCGGAAAAAAGAATCCATTTTTATTTTCGACAGTAAGAGTTGATTCTCGACTTGAGTAGTGGCCAGGCGTCTTTTTCTGTGTGCCGCAGTCAAAGTGTCCCTTTTTAACAACTCTTACACCTGATTTTTCATTTTAAATACATAAAAGTCGCTCTCACAGCACTCCCTGGCGCTCTGCGACTCCTAACCGCCACGCAACTCGGTCTTCCCACAGGTCATCAGGGAGTCGGCACTCCCTCATCTCATCCATAACCCCCTGTCGCCAACCTTTCACCGGGCGTCCCCTTCGACTCCTCCCAGGAGGAACCCAATCAAGCATATTTTTGAACTTGTGAACCTCATGTAAATATTTCATCAACGACAATGAACAAACAGAAAGTCTGATGAATGGAGATGTTGCATGTGTGAGGGATTCGCGATTTGACTGCTGTTTCTTATGTAAAAAGGAGCGAGAAACACGATGGTGCCAATGGTTTTCTCTGAAAGCAACTCCCAAGCTCAAAAAACGCTCTCAAAGTAAGGCCAAAATGGAGGGGATATCCCGCCCTACCCTGAGAGTCCACCTCTACATCAAAACAAACTCTCCATCCAAAGATAGGGAGCAAATACATCAGCAGGGTTGCCGTGTTTTCAGTTTTGGAGTCCCCAAATGAAGTGGCAGCCCTGTCAATGTATTTGCTCCCTATCTTTGCATGGAGAGTTTGTTTTGATGTAGAGGTGGACTCTCAGGGTAGGGCGGGATATCCCCTCCATTTTGGCCTCAACTAGAGCGCTTTATTTGAGCTTGGGAGATGATTTCAGAGAAAACCAGTGACACCATCGTGTTTCTCGCGAACTTTTACACGAGAAACAACAGTCAAATCGCAAATTCCTCACACACGCAACATCTCCATTGCATTATCTTCAGTACGGAAGCGGAATCCATCTTTATTTTTAACAGCGGAAGAGTTGATTCTCGACTTGGGTAGGGGCCAGGTCGGAGGTTCATGAGCACTACGCGCGCCCTTATCTCGACAAGAATGTGCATGGAAGACGCTTCGTTATCCCCGGAGCGGGGGGCGCGGAGGGGGCGGCTGCAGCCGTCGAGGGGGTTGGCGGCGGGTCGGGGGTCGGAAATTGGCGCTCAATAGAAAATCCATTATTCTCGCCCGTAATGCAATATTCATTCGGGCATTATACACAGCTCCGAATCAATATACGGAGCGAAACCTAGCAATAATGGGCAGCGGAATCGATGCGAGGTGCACACCGCACACACCAACACACCCACCCTCGTTCACAGATACGGATCGTCGCACGGTGGATCAAGTCAATAGCAGTGTTCGGAACTCACCTTGGAGTTTTAGGAGCCATGTGGCGCATCAAGCCCGATTTTTAGGCGCCATTGAAGATTTTTTAGGGGTCAAATTGACTTTCTGCCCATGTATATTACGGCGCATTTAGTGAAAGATTAGACGCATTCGTAACAGAACTGGTAAGAAGCTGTAACTTGGGGAAGACAAAAGCACTAAGGATGAAATCGTGAAGAATAGAAGGAAGCTTTCACTTGTGGTGCTGACAATTTAGAATAATCACCTGATATGAAAATTCAGATTTTTAGGGGGCAATTTTTAGGGGCCAAGTTGGCGCAGAGCCTTCATTTTTGGCGTTGGCGCCTGTGAGTTTCGAACATTAGTCAATAAGGAAGGTCGGATAAAATTTGGAAAGTTTACAAGCTCATAACTCCGTTTATACAAAATTTCGAGGTTCTAAAAGTGGTTCAGTTCGTTTTCTCGGGGAATTTTCTTTCAGAAACACCCCTTAAAGTTTAAAACGTAACGAAATGAACATGAAAATTTGCAATTTTGGTCGAAGATTTCACGTCCGACCTCTCTAATCGACTAGATTCACTGTGCGTTGGCCCGCGAGGGGTGAAAACCTGACGCTCGGGAAAAATTTGCAAATCGCGGGTTTTTCTCGCTCGCTTGAGATGAGTCGGAAGTTTTTATGCCGAAAGGAACTTTATCTATCCTGTCATGAGCCGTATAATCCGTAGGAATACATGCATTACAGGGTTCATGTCACTGTGAATGTAGTTCCGTTTGATATAAATACATCCAATTGGACGTTTTTATGCTAAAAGAAACTATGTTGCACTCGAACCCTATGCACATAGTTCGTTTTAGCGTAAATACGTGTAATTCAGGGTACCTTGACCCTATCGCACACGAAGAAAAAACTTTGGTTCAACAGCAAGCCGATAATTGGATTTGATAGACAAACTGATATACATAGAATCAAAAGAGAAAATGGAACGATCCTATCGGTTAAAACAGGAGGTTGCAAAGGACAAAATGGTAAATTATAGACAATGGGCCTGTTGCATGCAAGAGATACAGCCGTGCGAATAGACTTTTTAGCGGTTAAATGACACGAAAATTACGATGGTCACATTAAAAAAGTCTGAAATACACTCCTTACTGCGCAATTTGTGTTGTTAGGAACGCGCTTTTTCAAATTTCCCGCGTCTGGGGGCAGTTTTCTAACGGAAACAATTAACGGCAACTCCGGTCAACTAAAACTGACAACATAACCTAAAAATCGGAGCTCGTGACATCGTGAAATGAAATGTAGAAGGATTGCGTTGGATATTTAAAAGTTGATCGATTTGGTTACCGCATAAAGCGTATATGGACCACTATAGGAGATCACGTTGGGTTTGTAAACAAGCTAAAGGAAAAAATAACAACAACAACGACAACGACTCGGCATCTTCCGGAAATCACCGAGCCCGCCGTTTGCTCGTTTCCGGTGATTAGAAAACTGCCCCCAGACGCGGAAAATTTGAAAAAGCGCGTTCCTAACAACGCAAATTGCGCAGTAAGGAGTGTATTTCAGACTTTTTTAATGTGACCATCGTAATTTTCGTGTCATTTAACCTCTAAAAAGTCTATTCGCGCGGCTGTATCTCTTGCATGCAACAGGCCCATTTGACGATAGTGACCCTACAATTAGTCCATCATTTCCCCCCAATTGGTCATCACCACCCGTTTCAACCAATAGGATTGCACCATTCGCTCTCTGTCTTCTTCCTTAATTTCTTTGTCTATCTATCAATGTTAATAATCCTCCATCTTGGAATTATGCATCTGAGTGTCTAATTAATGCGGGAAAATTCAGGAGGCTGCGCTGCACTGATGATGGGTCTAATTAGACCCGAAACGCGTCTGCAGTTATGCCTTCCTGAATGGTCGTAACTGGTGTTGCACCAAACAGCGTTGCCTCTCTGAGGGAAAATTGGGTGCGGTGGCGTTTGCGGACGTGGCGTTTGCGGATTCTAAGAATCGGGTGGCATTTGCGGATTCTCATATTTTGACGGTGGCGATTGCGGACAGGCGGAACAGGGCCGGTGGACTTTGCGGACCAGAGAATTTCGGCGGTGGCGATTGCGGACGGAGGGGTAGGCACCTACATATGCTGCCCCCCACCCCTGCGCTGTATATTAAAGGGAAAAATTACCGGAGAGGCTCTGATTCCTTTTCGTGGATGTAGAATGAAAAAAATAATTATATTAGTATAAAAACATATGAGCAGTGAACATACAGTAAATTTTTAAAAAAAGGCATATCAAAAATCGCAAGAAACTGAAAAATCGTCAGTTTCAGTCCATTTTTAGGATGAAAAACATGTTGTAAATTCGTCCAAAATTACTGAAAGTTAAAAAATTAAAATGTGTTTCCATTTTTCGTATGTAATTTTTTAACTTTCAGTAATTTTGGATTAGAATTTACAACATGTTTTTCATCCTAAAAATGGACTGAAACTGACGATTTTTCCGTTTCTTGCGATTTCTGATATGCCTTTTTTTAAAAATTTACTGTATGTTCACTGCTCATATGTTTTTATACTAATATAATTATTTTTTTCATTCTACATCCACGAAAAGGAATCCAGAGCCTCTCCGGTAATTTTTCCCTTTAATATACAGCGCAGGGGTGGGGGGCAGCATATGTAGGTGCCTACCCCTCCGTCCGCAATCGCCACCGCCGAAATTCTCTGGTCCGCAAAGTCCACCGGCCCTGTTCCGCCTGTCCGCAATCGCCACCGTCAAAATATGAGAATCCGCAAACGCCACCCGATTCTTAGAATCCGCAAACGCCACGTCCGCAAACGCCACCGCACCGGAAAATTGTGCTCGAATGAGCTTTTTCCCTCTGTATTGAAATGTATAGTTTTCTGGATTTTGACGTGCGTTGACTACATTTCCAACCTACTGTCTTATTAATTAAGAATTGGTCCTTTGTAATCTTAAGACTTCTAACACTGGAAAAAACCACATTGGATCTAGAGTCCTTTTTCTTGTCAATGTTTTCAAGAGCCTGGACTCCAGATCCGATGTGTTTTTTTTCCAGTGAAGACTAGCGTAACAGACCCATAACCATTCGAAAATCTGATCTTTATCCCATTCGCGATTAAGACTTCCGATGAGTCTCCCAAGAACGCCGCATATATTTCCTCAAAAATTTGGATTTACGTATGATTAACCCCGATTTTTATTTTTTTGTTGCAGGTACGAATAAACAGCTCCTATTCACTTTTCGGTGGAAATAAAGCTTTGTCGGTAAGTAGCTTGACACTTTCGCGATTCGTTTGTTGAGGAGTCTTTAGAACGGACATTTTTTCTCCGAACACAAACCGCAATCGCTCTTTCAACGCGTCCTTTTCTTGATGATGAAAAAAAGGAGTAAAAGAAAGAGAGAGGAAAAGTGCTCCTCTCTGAATTAGAATGCTGAGTAAAGGTGGATGATTTTCGTTTGATCTTTTGACGCCGGAAAGAATTAAATTAGTTTAATTGGAGCCTCGAGCCGAGGGTTCAAATAATTTAATTAGCAAAAACACAGCTGAGCATGTCATGATTCAGTCTTTCCACGGTATTCAGGAAGTGTCAGCTTTGATTAAAATATCTAACGAGGCCTTACCTTTTACTCTCTGACTTGTGTTATTTATTTTTTTCTCATAAAGTGAAGGGAGCTGTGAATTTTAAGAGCAGAGGAAATGGATTTTAGAGAATCCGCACTGCTATATATTCCATATGATGTAGAGGTTACTTTCGGAAGTGTTCGCTTTGATTCGTCTCTTTATGACTCGAAATGAAAGATTTGAACAATTGGTTCGACAATCCTAGCATAATTTGCGGAAACTTGCTCGGCAAGTAGTTGCTCACCACGATATTCATCAGTCATCACCGGGCGAATTTTATTCGATTTTTATCTCAACAAGCTGCTCATCAATCATCATCAGGCAAAATTTAAAGTTAACCTCCTAACTTAGCTTTTTCTCCCCCTATTACATTTCTTGGATTCTTGTAGACCGTCAGGTGTCTGTGCACAAGATTTGACTGACAGACATGTTGAAATCGTTTTGCCTTTTCGATTTGCGACATTCACTCGGAGCAACCTTTCGAATATACTTCAAAATTTTTCTCGGTAAAATTTTGCATACTCGATAGACTGCAGCGTGATATCATGCTCGGAGATTTAAAATAATTGTCCCAAAATTCAAAAGTAATCAAGAGGTCATTAAACCATGAACGACTTTTGACTTGCGAATACTTTTTTCATTCATGTCCTTTAACCAAAATACAATTCGCACAACAAAAGTTACTGGAATTAACTCCTTAGATATTAACATTTTTACTTTATATTGGTCACAAGAATTTTTAATTCCCCGCTCACAAGAAATACAATCACATAAATCAAATCGAACAAGGTTTTGGCAGACTTAGTTCTTAATCTAGCAATATTTCTAACCCGCATTATGGATTTAAAGTGCTAGCGACGTGCACTAGCTAACAATAAGCGAAGCATGGAAATTGAGGTTCCCATGTTTCCCTATTGCAGAATAGGGCCAAAAAGATAGGATAAAGAGGAGCGCCTTCAATGCACTGGGTAATCTCAATATGAAATTGTGATACCACTATACGTGCGTCTTGACAGTAATTTTGCATAGCCGGCCAATTGAAGGCAATTCTTTGGTTTCCAATGGACCAGTAGATGAGGAACGAATTTAAGCATTCTGATACATGTTTCTTAACCAAAATACCACGGAGAACACGATTCGAATTATGTACTGAAAGTACGAAAAATACTGAAATCAACTCCTAATTAAGAAACTAACGTTTATTGGTTACAAGAATTTAGAATTCTTCGTTCAAAAGAAAGACAATTGTCTATTTTAATCAAATCGCGCACCACAACGGTTTTGCCAGGCTTCTTAATCGAGCATTGTTCCTTCCTCGCCGTATGGTTTTAAAATGTTAGCGACGTACAACAGCTAAGCGAACTATCGAAATCGAGGCTCCTATATTTCCCTACCGCAGAATAGGTCCGAAAAGATAGGATAAAGAGGAGCGCCTTCAATGCACTGGGTAATCTCAATACGAAATTGTGATACCACTATACGTGCGTCACGACAGCTATTTTGCATAGCCGGCTAATTGAAGGCGATTCTTCGGTTTCCAATGGACCAGTAGACAAAGTGCGAGTTTAAGCTTTCTGACACATGCTTCTTAGTCAAAATTTCACGTAGTCCACGATTCGCGCAACGATAAGTCCTGATATCAACTCATAATTAAGGAAAGAACGTTTTTAGTTTACATTGGTCACGAAAGTTTTTAATTTCTCGCTAACAAGTAAAGCAATGGTCTACCTGAATCAAATCACGCACCCTAACGGTTTTGGCTTTTTGATCGAGCATTGTTTCTTTCTCGTCTTGTGTTGTTCAAAGTGATGACAACGTACAACAGCTAAGCCAAAGCATCAAAATTGAGGTTGTCATCGCATGTCATACCGCAGAGGCTGGTGCGGTGACGTTTAGTGCGTGATTTGACTCCAATAAATATTTGTTTTTTCTATGAGCCCAAGGTTTTTTAAAAGTCAGGGAACATTAAATACCTTGGTTAGGAGTCAATGGGTCACTAAATCATTAACGAATTTTGACTTGCGAATTCATTTTTCCACAGACAAATGACGCGTAGAACACGTTGAGCGCATTAATAACGCGAAGAAGTAACTCAGAAACGTAGTTCAATAAGCGCAACATTTCTGCAAATTTAAAACGCTCCGGTTTCGCGGCGAACCGAATGATGTCATCCGGCACCAATCAGAAGCGAGCAGGGGTTTTTTACGATTTCCGTCGAATGTTTTCCTACTCCTCTTATGTAAAAATATTAGAAATTTCGAAATTATTTCTTCAAAGAATCGAATCTCATTAATGTTATTTGTAGTGAACAAGGAAAAATTTCACATTGAAATACGTGTTATTTTAACAAACATAAGTGGAAAATGAGAGAAGATAGCGATTTGACTGCCGCAGTACATCACTGCCACCATTTCCCCGCCATTCTGGCGTTTTTGAAATTCCTAAAGATAGGATCAAGAGGAGCGCCTTCAGAACACTGGGTAATCTCAATGAGAAATTGTGATACCACTATACGTGCGCCAGGACAGTTATTTTGCATAGCCGGCTTATTGAAGGCAGTTCTTCGGTTTCCAATGGACCAGGAGACAAGGTGCGAAGATAAGCTTTCTGACACATGCTTCTTAGTCAAAATTTCACGTAGTACACGATTCTGGCGTTTTTGGAATTCCTTCGAGTCTTAGGAATTTTAGTCTTTGTCTCCCGGCTTTGGCTTCAAAAATAAGGAATAAGTCATCACGTAATCTACTCACTAGGTATTTTCAGAAGATTAAATAAAAAAGTTTTGGTGATCCATTGATCGATCGAATATAAAATCGTTCTCCAAAGTGCGGAAGAACCACCTTGGATAATTTAAATTAGATCGGCGGAATTCCGAAAAAAAAACTCGATTTCGAAAATCATGAGTGGCGGTAGCCACATCCGGGCAAGTAACCTATCCTCCAACAATTGGCAACACAGCACAGCCCGATCGAGGCAACGACACCATAGTTACAGGTAACTTGCTTATTTGGGTTTTTAGTTGCGAGTTCAAAAGCTTTTCAAAGCAACGGAGCGACGGATTTCAGAAATTTTGGTGTCTAAAGATGCGTCTCGGTCCCGTCTAACGAACTGTTGAGTTTCAAGGAGGTTGATGATTTATTAAAAGAAATAATTACGCATATGTGCCTAAAATAGCGAAAAGTATCCACTTTGACCATTTTCACTTTCAGACAAAGCTATGGAGAATACGAGACATCGGAGCCCTATATAATGTTATATCAAAAGAATTGTCATGTTCTCGTGTAGTGCGCGTTTAAGTTTCATTAATAACCAAGGCATCCTAAGAAAAATATTGCGTCTAAACGGCTTTTCGGGTGCAATGGGCGACCCGACCTGCTGACGTTTATCATTGAATTTCTCGCTTACACTATTCTGGAATGAAATTATGGTTATTTCGAGGGAACATCCTGAAGTTATGAGGATTCTAAAAATTATATATGAGTAGGGGTTTACTTTTACCGTTTAGGCTGTAGCTTTGATTATGTCCCAAAAATCGTAAAACCCGAATTTACTAACACATACACACGGTAGAGTGACAATGTTAGTGCTCTCTGCAGTCAGCATCTCACCAGCGGAACAACAAAACAAACCACGAATGTTAGGTTAGTTCCTGTTTCACAGAGCAACAAAAACGATCGATACAATACGGAATCATTTGGTTTCAATCATTTCAATCCATTTACGACTTCAACAATGTTTGTGACAAGCATTATCATCGTATTTTACAACCTGGAGCAGAAGTTTATCGCCTCATCGTGAAGTGAATTCTGAATATCCAATCTTAGAACTCAAAACCTCACCATTCTACTCTCTCATTGTTCTCTCTTCATTTTTGGTTCAAATCAAGTGATTTAAAGTCGCTTCACTAAAATTATGAGACCCTGAATCCATTTAAGAGCGTGAAGCTCACATTTTTCTGGCATTACAGCCTTTTTACTCCTCAAGTTCTACGGATATGAGTCCATTTCGCTCAAGGTTTTTCTGAGCTCTGAGCGATACCAAGTGTTTATACATTTAAGATAAGTGAGGTTTGTCTTTTGGTTCTTCTTTTAGCAGTTTTAAAGTAAATTAGGTATTACAGTACCTTCGTCCAGTTTTGTTTCCTTGTTTAATGTTTATTAAGAGTCTTTCTACGTTAACACTCAAGGACATACATACTTACGCTCAGGTACCAATACCATTGTTTTTCTCTCACGTCAGGATGTACCTTTAAGCATGCTAATTTACTAAAGAAACTCCTCCAGTGATAAATAATTTTAAGCTTTATTACGAAGTAAAAACCTCTGTGTGGTGTCGCTAAATTTCTCAGATAAGTCTCAGTTTAGACACGTAGAACAGACGTTCACTTTTGTCCGTTACGTTCCCTGCTCTTATAGCTTCACATCTTACTTTGATCTCTGATTCATCGATTAATGGCACTTTTAGTTCCATTCATCATCAATCAGTTCAAAGCTATCTCAACGATGAATCATCAAACGTCATATCAAGGAAGAAATTTTCTGCTGAAAGCTATGCGACGGAATTGACAGTGCAACTCAACTTACGAAAGCATGAACCAGGACATAAGAATCTGTCTCTAAGTGAACATTTTTTTCAACTCATCAGGCAGTTTAGCAGGTAAGAAATCTACAGTTGATTAATTAAGGATTACCAGATTACATGCACACTGGTTTTCCAACATTTACGGTAGATAGGGATATTTTTATTGATAATGATTAATGACGAAACGAATATATCAATACCATGGCCAAACTGGGAAACTACTTACCGCAATCCACAAAGTTCATCCTCAAAGACTTTCAGTCTTTTCATTTCTCTGCTGATAAATAATTCAACATAATTTCTGAAAATCGTGTAATTAATGACTTCGATGCGCAGAAAATTCTTTTCTGGGATTTTAAGCGTAGTGGTCACTAACTTTTCCCTGATTTTGGAATGTCCTCTTTTGACATTAGGTGTCTCAGATAAAAATTCTTTTCACAAAAATTTCAAGTTTTTACTTGACTTAATTTTAAGTGTTTAGTCTCTTTAAACTGAAAAGTCCAATTTTTTTACTGGGAGAAGGAATTTCAATGCTCCGCAGCAAAACTACCTGACATATTTTCACAGTGAGGAGGGCTTAATTTCCTAACTTTTACAGAACCTGTCACCCTGTCTATCCCTCAGAAATTCAGTGAACCAGATGAGATTCAATGAGGGTCGTTGATAACTTTACCACTAAATTAATACCGCTTAAAGGATTTTGGAGGGAGCAATTTTACCCACTAACATTGTTGTCTAACAGGGTTTATTCATCAGAGCCCTGAATTGAGGAACCAAGAGAAAATAATTTGTTTTCATTTACTCCTCAAAGATGATACTATGACCATGATGCAGGTCAGTACCTATGAGAACTATATAGATCTCATAAAATTTCAGTAAACCTTGTCGCTGGGGGAAAGATCTAATACATACTGAAGATAATCATCGACTAATGTACTCTCCTAAATAAAGACAAAAATTACAATGAAAATGTTCATTATTTGATGAAAAATAAAGTACAAAAATTTTCAGAGTCTCAGAGGACACCAAGAATGCCAAAAAATCTTAAAATAATTTCCTTTCACAAACAAAAATAAAAATGACACTGAACATTTTTAGCAGGGCTTCTTGATCATCAGAGAACAAAAATTTTGAGAGCTTGACACTTTTAATCCTTACAATTTTTAGATTGTAACACTAATGAGGTCTGGGAAGCTGTTGAATGCCCTGATTTCCAAACTTCTATTACTCAAGCAGCTGCACACATTTCTTTGAATTTCAATTCCATGGTAAAATTATTTCTATTGCATTGTAGTGTTGAGAATGTTGCCTATTTACTCATTGAAGGAACAATTTTTAGAGCAATTAATTTGAAATAAGTACCTACCGTTGTTGCAATTTATCATTGAATTTCTTCGTATTTCTTTTCTTTCTTCTTTTTCTTTTTTTGGGATTCTACAATTGTATTTCTTTTCAGGGATATCTACAGTTGTGTAGATTTTGATTTTTAAAACTCATCTCTTTTTAAAACTAAGAGAGCGTTGAAATAATTATCACTTACCATGTATAACTTTCTGCAAAATTTGCCTCAGTTGATGCTCTCACAAGTTCAGTTGTAAAGTCAATTCAGCCATAGCTTTCCGAAGAAAATTTCTTCTTCGATCTAACAATTAATGATTAATCGTCGAAATAGCTTTGAACTGATTAATTAAAAATGACAGTCAAGGGTGTAAAAAAATAAGACGGATCCGAGAAACTTTGCTACACAGCAAGGAGATATCCACTTCATAGCTATAAGCATTAAATGGATTACATTTTGCAATTAGGAGCCACTATTTCTGGTCCATTTTAGAAACAGAATACATGCTATTGGTTTCCCTATGCAGATATGTGCTTCTATGGGAGAGCCAGAGGTAATGGTTCCTTATTGTAAAATGTAATCCAATTCCTTCACAAGTGCGGGACTTCATTTGGTAAAATAACGGTTTTCTTGCAAAAATGAGATGATATAAACTCCAAAAAACCCAAAAACTTGGGTAAAGAGACTCCGGGCAAGTCACCATCCTCTTGCCAAAAACCTCCAAAAGCTCTTCTTCGTTCCCCTCTCCGGGGGAAAAAAAATATCACTTTACGACAGCTTCCTAACAAAATGTCCAGGAGGTTACAGACAGGCTGCTAGCCCCTCATCGGACCAAAACGCACACCGTAGGTACCATTTTTTCCTTGTATGTGCCTTCAAAGTACATGAAATGACTCCTTGAGGGGCGGGCAAGTTTTATTGAAATTCACGTTGTCTTCTGAAAATGAGCTAAAATTTTTTCCTTGAAGAAGAAGAAAATCGAGTTATCATTGTTTTCCATACACGGTAGGTATGCCTATAAGAGGCACGAGGAACGCCTTCCAAAATTATTGATGCAACCCGCACGACTCCGAAGTCAGCGGGAACTTTCTTGCAGCGTCTCCTAAGATTTTCCCCCACGCAATAATCCCCTTCAAAAATGAATGATGCAACAAGCGCGTCCTGTATGACCGCGAAAGCTCCTCAGATGAGTAGTCTTTTGATCTGGTCAGAAAAATATTCAAACTTTATTTTTCGTCTTCTCCTCTCATTTCCCGCATTGACAGAGGCGAAATTTTTTGGAAAGCATGACGCGCCCGGCAACAATGCTCTCACTGAGGATCAACCTGTAGGTCAACCTGTAGGCTGGACACTGCAATTTGCGTCTACATCTCGCAGTATTTTTGAAGTTTCAAATCCTCCAATAAATCTGAGAAATTACTTTTTGCATTTCTGCCAACTTGTAAATCCACTGAAGAATCTGAAACATTCAATTGAGCACATCTGCAGTCGCTCTTAGCATCGTTTATGATGGAATGAAAAAGATCGTCCTTCACTGGGCTAGGTGCGACTCGTTTTCATGTTCGTCCAAATTTTCATTTTGTCACACTGCTGAAAAAGATTTAGGAGCAGATGTTCGAACTCACTCAGAATGAGGCCAATTACCGAACTGATAGTACGGGATCAGAATAGAAAAAGTCAATCACTACGAGAAGGCTTCATGGACTTTCAAAGAAACAGTACCGACTTTGTTGTACAAGTATTCCTTAACGATCATTCATAGTGGAAGGCCACATTCTATTCGCACTTTTTTTACGCATTGTTGCCGGGCGCGTCATGCTTTCCAAAAAATTTCGCCTCTGTCAATGCGGGAAATGAGAGGAGAAGACGAAAAATAAAGTTTGAATATTTTTCTGACCAGATCAAAAGACTACTCATCTGAGGAGCTTTCGCGGTCATACAGGACGCGCTTGTTGCATCATTCATTTTTGAAGGGGATTATTGCGTGGGGGAAAATCTTAGGAGACGCTGCAAGAAAGTTCCCGCTGACTTCGGAGTCGTGCGGGTTGCATCAATAATTTTGGAAGGCGTTCCTCGTGCCTCTTATAGGCATACCTACCGTGTATGGAAAACAATGATAACTCGATTTTCTTCTTCTTCAAGGAAAAAATTTTAGCTCATTTTCAGAAGACAACGTGAATTTCAATAAAACTTGCCCGCCCCTCAAGGAGTCATTTCATGTACTTTGAAGGCACATACAAGGAAAAAATGGTACCTACGGTGTGCGTTTTGGTCCGATGAGGGGCTAGCAGCCTGTCTGTAACCTCCTGGACATTTTGTTAGGAAGCTGTCGTAAAGTGATATTTTTTTTCCCCCGGAGAGGGGAACGAAGAAGAGCTTTTGGAGGTTTTTGGCAAGAGGATGGTGACTTGCCCGGAGTCTCTTTACCCAAGTTTTTGGGTTTTTTGGATCGATCTTCACTGCTCTCCTCGTTAGCACGAGAAAGGTTTCGACTGGGTTGAGTGGCGATTTTCGCAAGTTGGCAACACTTTAAACACTCCATTTAAATGTATGATAAACAATCGATTCTAGGCAAGGCAGCCCGCCTCCTCAAGAATCGATATAATCAATGGATCTATTTTTTGATGTGTCATATGTCCGTTAAATGTTAATTTTAAAAGCTGAAACTTGGTGTTTGATCGTATCTCATTATTTTTTGCAAGATTCTTACGAGTGGCAAAACTTTTAACACTCCATTTAAATGTATGATAAACGCTGGAAAAGAAAAAACACATTGGATCTAAAGTCCAGACTCTTAAAAACATCGACAAGAAAAAGTACTCTTGATTCAATCAGAATCTAGCTTAAATCAAGAACCGAGCCTCTTAATTTAAGCGGATTTCGTTTTGATTCAAGCAAAATTACGATTGAATCAAGAGTATTTTTTCTTGTCGATGTTTTCAAGAGTCTGGACTCTAGATCCAATGTGTTTTTTTTCCAGTAAACAATCGATTCTATGCAAGGCAACCCGTCTCACCAAGAATCAATATCGTCACCTTCCAGGCAAAGTATCACAAGCGCTATGCGACTTTTAAAAATTCCCGCCGCCATTTTATTTTTTTACAGAGAAATTGTTCAACGAAGCTGTCCGAAAATTTCACTGAATTTTCTTTGTGCTGCCGATAAAATTTAGTGAAATTTCCAAACAGATTCAACCAACAATTTCTCGGTAAAGAAATAAAATGGCGGCGGAAATTTGTAAACGTCGCATGGCGCTTGTGATACTTTGCCTGGAAGGTGACGATATATTCAACGGATTTAAATGGAGTATCATCACTATCATCAGTGTTTCCAACTTGCCGGAATTGCAAATGAGTGGGTTCCTGAATCGAAATTCGGAGCGGAACCGCTAGGACCCGATCAAAGGGCGGTAGGTAATTAGCTTGTGGCGTTAGTCGTTAACATTTGTGTTGCGTTATGAATCACCGGAGTGGACCGGTGACGTCACGAGCGGAATCGGTGAGCGTTTGATGAGTCCCGCGGCCCACGTGGAATCCACTTTGATCGCGAAAACAAAGCTAATATAGCGCCGGCGGCCGCTCGACCACAAAATTGGGCTAATATCTTGAGCGCAAAATCCAACAGCGTTGGCAAACGATATTGGAACTTGCTGTGTCAGCGCGTGGGGTTGGAAAGTGCGGAGGGGCTGAAACCTGGAAAAACTATGAAATTATTCGCCCTCTCACTCCTTCTGTGTTCTCGTCCTCTTTTCTTCTCGTTATCTTCCTCGGCTTTTTATCCCTCCCTCTTCTTCTCCGTTCTTTTCCCTTCTTTTTATCCTCACCTTGCTCACCTTGGTAAGCGCCTGGGAAGTCCAGTCGCCTTCAATTTTGTGCGTATGCAATACGGACATCCTTGGACCACGAATAGTTGCATCCAGACGCTAGCATGAAATTATCTACTTGAGCGCGGCAATAAGTGAAGGCGCTTTGCCCGTTCCTGAACGCCGAATGAACATTCAAGCGTTGCCAAATTTCTCCGGATAAACCATGTATTTTTGAGAAAGATTACATTTTTTCCCTTGAAGTTTTGAGAAATTCTAGATTGAATTGGGAGTAAAATTGTCTGAAAATGTTGAAGAAAAATATTCGATAGTTTCCTTGAGAAATGAGAATTCGTATTTTATTAATGGAAATTCGGCAACGCCTGACGGCTCATACGACGTTTTTCCTCAGCACGGCAGCATTCTTGGGGAGTATCCCTGGAATCGGTACAGGGTGTCTAGCATCAGGAAAACTGGAAAACCGGAAAATATTAGGAATTTTGCCCGATCAGGAAAATCGGAGAATCGGACGTTTTATCAGGAATTTTTCTCACTCAAATAATCTCCTCAGCGGAGAAAGTCTTACTGCTATTTGCCTACCGACCCAGGAGTCGAGAAAAATCGGGAAAATATCAGAAATTTTCAAAATGAACAAATCAGAAATTTTTTTTTATGAAATATCTGAAAAAAATCAGGATAATATCAGGATTTTTCAAAATTAAAAAATACTAGACACCCTGGGTAAGCTCTTTTGATTTAGGGTAGATTAGGGTTAGGGAATCCGGCAACTCGCATCTGCGTGATCTCCAGGTGCAGCGGCGAAATTGAAATCTCTTCAGCGGGCACTCTACCTGGCCATCCCCCGTAAATTCATCCTCCTTCCGTCCTCCTTCCGGTCCGCATCCCTGTGCGGGATCCGAACAGAACACAATCAAAGGAACTCATAAACAGAGAGCGCCCTGATTGTCGGCTCGCCGCCCCTCCTCCCTCTCCTCATCGACGACTAATTAAGCCACCCCCACCCCATCAACCCCTAAGGATGCTTCCGCGTTGCCCTCTCAGGGCGCTCGACCGGTGTTGACACTTTTTGGAGGCTCGGATTGCGATCCCGGGGATGAAATTAGGGGTTTTCGGGAGATTCGACGACGAGGGTGCCGGGTCAAGTGCTCCGGGCGAGAGGTGGGACCCGAATGTGGAGTGGGACTTGTGGAGACTGAAGAAGTATGTACAGAGCGTTTTGTTTCAAAATATCTATCATGCTCACAATGGACCACTAGACAAAGTACGAATTTAAGAATTCTGATACATGTTTCTTAACCAGAATTTCATGTAGAACAAGATTCGCGCAACGAAAACTAATAAATTTAACTCCTAACGGAGATATTAACATTTCATTTCACATTGGTAACCAGGAATTTGAACTGCCCGCTCACAAGATACTCAAAGCTCTACGTGAGTCAAATCGCGCACTACAATGGTTTCAGAAAGCTTCTCAATCGAGCAATGTTCATTTCCCACCATAAGTTGTTCAAACTATAAGCAATTTGCCACAGCTGAGCCAAAGGGTCAAGATTGAGGTTGCCAGATTTTTATATCGCAGAGACTGTCATGATAACGTTTAGCGCGCGATATGAGTCACGTAGAGCATTGAGTTTTCATGAGCGGTTGGTTTGAATTCACGCATCAAGAATCATTAAATAGCTTCACAAGGAGTTGATTTTTGTAATTTTCGGTGTTGTACGTGAAATTTTTGTTGAGAAACATGTATCAGAATGCTGAAATTCGTACCTTGTCTAGTGGTCCATTAGGGAGAACTTGGGGAATCTGGGAACGTGAGGGAATGGACCACTAGATAAGGTGCGGATTTAAGCTTTGGGATGTATGTTTTCGTATTAAACTGAATGTTGAAATTCGAATGTGAAGTGGGGCTTGTGGAGACCGAAGAAATGTGCACAAAGCGTTTTGTTTGAAAATATCTATCATGGTCGTAATTAGGGAAAACTTGGGAAATCTAGGAAAGTCAGGGAATGGACCACCGGACAAGGTGCGAATTTAAGCTTTGCGATGTATGTTTTCTTACACAATTTCACAATAAACGTGATTTGCTGAAATGATCGCCAACAACGATTTATTCTCATTCTCATTCAACGGTAAACCAAACAAAATTTTGAGTGAAAGGTTTGTGATTAACATAAAAAGAGTGTTCCCGATCAAAGATTTATTCTCCTTCTCATTCATCGTAGATCAAATTAAATTGATCCCTATCAAATGACCGGCCCTATCAAGGACTTATTCTCATTTTTACTCAACGGTAAACCAAACAAAATTTTGGTTTCAAATTTTGTGATTATCGTCAAAAAGCTATTCCCGTATAAATTCAGAATATAACTGCTTGACTAAAACAGATTTTCGTTTGAAACAAGCGACTTTCCTCTTGACTTGACCCTATTTTCCTCTTGATGTTAAAATTGTCCTTTTTTAGTCGAAAAGAAATCTTTTTTGCGGTAATTCAAGAATATTTCTGCTTGAGTTAAGTCCGGTTTTCAGTGGATCTGCATGAATAGTGTTGTTCAATAGTATTCCTGTTACTTTATTAAAATAAGTGCCTCTGGGAAAGGAAACGTTTTCTTTTATAATGTGATTTAGTCTGCGTTAAGCAGAAAGGAACCAAGCCACTTCAGTTATTGCCAAATTTGACCGGGCAGTTCAATGTTTTACATGAAAACGATTATGCAGATTTTTACGCAAATTTCAGTGAATCTTTTGCATAGTGCGAAGCAAGCTCCTTGACATTTTCAAAGAAATCTGCCGAAACATTCCCCTGTAAAAAATTGAATTGCCCAGTTTAATTTGCCAATAGCTGATGTGCCTTGGTTCCTTCTGCTGAACGCGGTCCATAGACGCATTTAGTGTGACGTCACATCTCGATTTAATTTCAATATCTCGAAAGTCGAAATGTGCCCCAACAAACAAACACAACGTTCGTCCGAAGACTAAGAAATATGTCACGGAGCTATATATGTATTATCAATTCGTGTGTATGTGGTCTCAAACGTTTTGGAAAATAACTAGCTTTCATAATTTTACGGTCTCATGGATTAATGTTTCAGTTTTGGGCTAGTTTTAGCATTCCTTCATCAATTGTTCATTTTGTAGGTTATGTTTGTTTGTTGGGGCTCATTTCGACTTTCGAGATATCGAAACAACAATATCGCTTCGTGACGTCACCACTAAATGCGTCTATTCAAGGGATAAGCCCGTTTGCTTTTCTCATCTCCCCGACTCTGTCATCCGAATTATCTTGCCTTCTTCACTTTTTCATCCGAACTTCTCTTCCCCCGACTGAAAACCGAGTTTTTAAAGTTGCGCGGGGAAGGAAGTTAACAACAAAATCTGCGAAAATATATAAGATGATAAATAATGCAGCCGCCGCGAGCAACTCCATAAATTTCGGTTTCCAAGACTAAATCCGTGTTAACGCGAAAACTTTCATAAAGTGGCCACTATTATTAATGCATAGCCGACGAGAGATGTGCGTTTTGCATAACGAAGCATTACTTCTGAGGAATTGAGCATTAACGTCTCCGGATGAATTAACAGTGATACATTCGGGTTTTAACGCTGAGTGCTTGCTCGCGCTGTGCGTCGACCTGGAAGGGGAGGAACTTCAGGATGGGGGGAGGACAAAAATTTAAAAGGCAATAATGCAAGGGCTTTTATTTATAGCATTGATAAGCTTTTTATGAATAAAAAGATATCACGCATTATTTTTTCTTCGAAAAAATTATTCCTTCGTTTAAGCTGATGAATGGGCTTGTTGCAAACTTCAATCACAGGAAGAGGAAAAGTTTTTTCGATAAAGTGGCTCAAAAACCGAGCGAGGTAAAAACTAGTTGCACACGTGTGTGCTCGCCTTTTCAATAACCACTTAGCTCCGGGTTGGCCATTGTGATCCGTCGAGGGAACTGGACTGTCTCGCCGCCATGAATTTCCATATGTTCGACGTACATTTCGAACTTACATTCATTTCTCCTAGAGGGTGTCCCTGACTCAAACAACCAGACTGTAAGAGTGTACGTTATGGGTCAAAATGGGTCTTTCCTCCTTAATGAAGTTTTTTCCCCCACAAATGATCCCATCCGGAGCCTCGGCCCTCATAAATTTTTGGGAAAAGCATCATTTTTCCAGGATTTAAATGACAGTTTTGAACCAAAAAGTATCTATACTGTAAGCTCCGAGACCTCCTAAAAACTGAGCAATTTAATTTTTCACACGAAAACGGTTTTGCGGATTTTTGTGGACATTTCGGTGAATTTTCTACATGGTATGATGCAAATTCCCTAAAATTTTATGAGGAATCCGCAAAAACGTTTTCTTGTAAAAAATGAAATTGCCTCGTTAAATTTTGCAATAGCTCTTTTCTGCCATACGCGGTCCATTTTGCCTGAAGCCGTCACAATGTCACATTCTCCGGTGTACCCACCATTCTCCTTGCGTAACCTCTGGCGAAACACAGCACGCGTCACAGAGTAATACGCAGTAGAGGAATAAAACGGAGCTATGGATGATTAGTGGTCGGGCCTGATATAAAGGAAGCAATAAAAAGTTAAATGGGCCGGAATCGGAAAAGCCCATTCGCCGACGAGGAATAGCGGTGGGGAGGGGGA
>NW_017547174.1:2294225-2308856 GCF_001854935.1 Bemisia tabaci | reverse complement strand
GAGGGGGGGGAGGGGCAAGGGGGACTCACGAAAAATAACAGAGAGCCGAGGAGTAATAAAGAAGGTTATTACCGAATAGGCCATGCGAGGACTCGAAGGTCAGGGCGGGATTTTAGGAGGCTCCGGATAACCCTTATAGGTTAGGTATCTTGATCGTTATCTCTTTTACCGCCGGGCCGGGGGGACTCGAACTTAAAGGACTTGAAGATATTGGAAACGAAGTTTGGGATCTCGAAGATGTAGCGGAATGTTTTACGCTACATCTCAAGATTTTCTGAAGGTATGCCGTAATAGCAAAGAGAGCCGTAAGTGCAAATTTTTCGAAATCGAGTTTTCTTCAAAATTCGTCTAAACTCTTTTAGATGAAATTATTGAGATAGCTAAAACAGCAAAATTCATCCTAATTTAATGAAAACAAGACGTATGAGAAAGCCGTAAGTGCCGAAAAAATGACAAAGTTTTTTTCAAGACAGCCGCAGGTGCATGAGAGCCAATGAAAACAGTGCTCTCCAGTAAGGTGCCGCCCTCTTCTGCCAATTTCTAACCTGAAAATGTGTTTGTTGTGCGTCCAAAACGCAACAACGAAAGCATGCAGAAGATAGCACTTACGGCTACCTTGCCTAATAATAACCTAGCATGAAAATTAAAAATACCCTTTTTATGTAATGGAAATAAAATCAGTCGATTTTTAATCATCCATACGATTTCTAAGAGTCTTCCGGACGACTAGTGGCAATTTGACAAAGAACGGAGGCTTCTTTCAATAAAATGTTCTTGTCAGAAGCTTCTGAGCCCGTTTTCTCAAAACTTCATTTTTGCACTTACGGCTCTCTTCGCTATCACGGCAGAGGTGGTTCTTCTTAGAGTACCTATATAGGGAGAGTATGGACAACTCGAAATATGTAGCTCTGAGGGCCCAAAAGGGTAGGTAACCTTTTGAAAACGGAAAGCGTCACTGTCAATCTTTAGACTCCAATATCAAACGATAGCTGACAAGAAAATTCATAAGTAAACATTCTTCCGCAAAAATGAGTAAGTTTATGCAAAATCCAAGTCAAATACGTGCTTTACCAACGGTAGTTCCCAACAATTGTGATTATAAATCAATCTGGATAATTAAAATTCATAGATTACCGACCCTTTTGGGGTCTAAGAGCTCCATCATCTAACCTTAATATTTTCGACTTGTCCATACTTTCCCTACATACTACATAGGTACTCTAGTTCTTCTGTGCGTTCGAGGACTATTCGATGGTCGATTAGTTGGATCGCATTTAGCAAACAGGAACTAGCGCGATTACAGAATTTTCATAAACCTGCAACTTCTTCTTTTTTTTAAAAAAAAATACCTGAAATGTGTACAGTATTAAAATTTACACAATTATTTTCTTTTAAAATTAACTATTTTTCGGAGGGAAGCCAAAACTGTTTGCTACTCCGGGAGATTGTCTAGATAATTCTGAAGAGGTAACATTTTTACAACTCTGTAATTGCACTGGTTCCTTTTTGTCAAAAGTGATCCATGTTAATCGATAATTTCTAGATTGTGGGACTTTCCTTCAGAATGGGTCACTAAACCACGACCAAATTTTGATTTGCAAATACATTCTTCTGACAGTAAAGGATGTGTAGAGCACATTAAAAATGCAAAAAAGTAATTCAGAAACCGCAAAATTTGCAGTTCCAAATTTAAAACACCCTGGTTTCGCGCCGAACCAAATGATGACATCCAGTACCAATCGAAAGCGAGCAGGGTTTCTATGACTTCCGTCGAATGTTCTTCTGCTCCTTGTACACATATGGAAAGAACAGAGAAGTCGAAATTATATCTTCAGAATCAAATAATCGAATCTAATTCGTGTTATCTGTAGTGAAGAAGCAACAATTTCATATAATTTACTTTTCAATTTAACGAACAGCGATTCGACTGCCGCAGCACATCACTCACTCAGGGCCGCGGTTAGGACAGTCCTTACTCAGGACGGAAATAATATCCGCGGAGCTCCTTGGACAAGGATACGACTATTCGAACTTCCAGAAATGCGCTTTGCATACCCACTCAGATGAAGGCGGGCACGCATTTATCTTTTAACGGAGTCGTTCCTATAGCGTTTGCAGACACGCACCGACTATGAAACTAGAATTATTCTCTCTCGATCGTAGTTTTCAGATTTGTGCTAATGCTTTCTATCATTAAGAGTGTATCTCTCAACATTTTTGCACAGAATTTTCAAAAAAAAACCTGAGGGAAAGGCAGGGAAAATGGCTTTAAATTTCGTCCAGTATTTTTAAAATATAATGTAATAAATAAACCGAGATAAATACTGTCCAGTTTTACAACAGAATAGGAGGCCACCCCCCCCCCCTAAGCGCTTCGCGCTTAACGCGTTATACGTTACTCATTTCTCTTATGATTTCATATATATAGTATGATTATTGACGACATGTATCTGTTACATCATAACGCTGTATATTTTTAGTTTTCTTCTTTTTTTCATACCTTTTGTAAGTACATGCCATTAACGCACACACATTTTTCCTTGTTGCAGGTAATGTATTCCCTTATTTTCGCCACTCATCAGATCTTCACTTTGGACACCCGTTAAAAAGTAATCAATTTTTACTATTTTTCACACGCTGTTTTTATTAATTACTTTTATTCTCAATATTTTGTTCGATGAGACCCTTCATCACCTCAAATTTAAAAGTTGTGGTGTTAAAATTCATGGTTCCGAATATCGATACCTATAGTGCAAAACCACGTATCTTCATTGCAATGTCACACAATTTCTGCCCCCATATTTTATTTTTTCGAAGAGAAATAAGGCAACTATACACCTTGGAATTTCAACGGAATATTCTGCTAGAAGAGGAGAAAAATCAAAGAAGCTTTCACAAAATTTAGATGACTTGTATAAAGTATGTCGGGAAGTCTGCAAACGGAGATACGTGGTTTTGCACTTTGGCTATCGATTTGTGGTACTCAACAAAAACACAAAAAATCAGTAGGGAACAGGGCTAAAATCAATAAAAAAATTTTTTAAAAAAAATATTGATTTTAGGCTTGTTTCCCACTGATTTTTTGTGTTTTTGTCGTATACGTTTTGGGTTACCATTCCTAACATCTCTTCTCTTGTATGTGATATTCATATCTGCTCGTAATTTCCGCGAGCTAAAGCTCCAAAAACATTCTCAACATCGGTGGTATTTTCCGTATCGCAGTTTCACTTATGAAAGGAAATTCAAATGAATAAGTGAGACACTTGTTGCAAAACCACAAGGACACAGGGCTCTAAGGTCAAGAGTACCGCCAGCTTATTGGATACCCTACAACTACAAGAGCTGTCGGCCCAGACTGTAAGCCTCACAGTGTTCTTCTCTCCGTTTCTTTTAATATTCTGACATGCGTCAAGTTGTATCAAATGGACGTATTTCTATCAAACGGGACTATGTGCATTAAGACATTAGTCCTGAGACCCACAAATATATGTGCATAACAGGGCTCTTGTCATAATGCACATAGTTCCGTTTGATAGAAATACGTCCAAATATCGTCTGCAGTACAAAATCGAGCCTATCGAAACCTTTCCGAAAACTTTCTGATCAAAGCGTAAATCCTCAGTAAGCTGCATCAACCTTCGTCAGTTCGATGAGCGTCCTCTGACATAATAGCCTATCGCTATTTTAAGATGAGCCTCGGAAAGTATAGAGTTATAAGGCGATCAGGGTTCACGTTGAAATTGAGATACGGCCTTAGGTCAGAGGACCAACGTTATAAGGGTTTTTCGCGAGATGAATATTGGTTCCCCTCAATGGATGTTTCGGTTTCTTCTTCGCTTTTATTATGACGAGCTTGACAAGAATTGAAGGGAAGAGGCAACCCACAAAAATGTTTCATACACCAGTAATTCTTTCCAAGAAAAGCTCTGATAGTAAACCTTTGACACGGAGTGGAGTAACGTAGACCTATCTTGATCCGCTGGTTGCATACCCTTGATTTTGCAAGGATTCTGCGAGAAGTGCAAGAACTACCAGAGACTGTACATAAACCGTGGTAGTAAAAGTCTTACCTTTCTGGGCCAAGGCCCTCGGTAGCCAAACTCTTAAAAATCGGGAAAATCAGGTTTAAAAAATTGATCAGCAATCCCTGAACGTGACACTCCGGGGAAAATTTTCGTTTCTCAAAATGGCAAATCCTCAAGTGAACCACATTCTGCAACAAGGAACTACTATTTTTGGCTCATTTGAGAAACAGCATATATATGTCATTGGTTCCCCTGTGCAGAGAAGTGATATCATAGAAGAACCAGAGATAGTGGTTCCTTATTGCGAAATTTAATCCGTATAGTTCAAGCTGTTTCGTGTACAATCGGAATATCCCAAATGTAGCATCTGGACTTCTGTGTCATCCAAAAAATCGCACAAGTTCTCTTAAAATCGGTCCAAGAAAACCTTTAATAGACATAGAATCTGAACCGAAAAAAATTGGTAGAATTTACCATTCCTTCACGCTGTATCTCTCACAGCGTCAATTATTCAGAGTCAATTCCGCCAGAAGAAAGGTAAACGTTACTATATACTGGTACAGGTAACCAACTATTCTTCTGGAAGAGTCGACTTGAAGATTGGTAGAATTTACTATTCCTTCACGCTGCGCTGTGTGAAATACAGCGTGAAGGAATGGTAAATTCTTGTACCTATATGGATTAAATATTGGTAGAATTTATACATAGGGTGTCCCAAAAGTACTGCCCCTTTTTTCCCAGAGGGCGAAAGAAAGCAGATATCAAAATGCGGTTTGGGTGAGGTTATAGTCCTAGTAATTACCTATAAAACAAGACCAAGTTGAGCTCTGTAGCTTAAAATTTGACCGAGATACAGCATTTTGAAAATGACGTGTCAAGGTGGCGCCTACAGGATTTTGAACATTTTTTACGAAAGAAAAAACCAAGTTTAAGAATGAAACGGTTTTATTATGAATGAGTTTATAGATTCTTACCGAGGTAGACAAAATTTACACTTCTTCATCAGATGACTCAGCTTTTCCTTCCCTCTCAAAGTATCTTCCTTCACTTTGTATGCAGCGCCGCATCCGTTCTTCCCATTTCACCAGAAAAGTTTTCTCAAAATCTTCTTTCGCCAGGGATTTGAAGAAGGTTTAAACGGCTTTTTGCATCTCGGCAATCGAATTGAAACGCTTGCCTCTTAAGCTCTTTCTTAGCGCGGGAAATAGCCAAAAATCGCATGGTGCGAGGTCCGGTCTATAGGGGGGGGGTGAGGAAGGCAGACGATCCCACGTTCAAATCCCTGGCGAAAGAAGATTTTGAGAAAACTTTTCTGGTGAAATGGGAAGAACGGATGCGGCGCTGCATACAAAGTGAAGGAAGATACTTTGAGAGGGAAGGAAAAGCTGAGTCATCTGATGAAGAAGTGTAAATTTTGTCTACCTCGGTAAGAATCTATAAACTCATTCATAATAAAACCTTTTCATTCTTAAACTTGGTTTTTTCTTTCGTAAAAAATGTTCAAAATCCTGTAGGCGCCACCTTGACACGTCATTTTCAAAATGCTGTATCTCGGTCAAATTTTAAGCTACAGAGCTCAACTTGGTCTTGTTTTATAGGTAATTACTAGGACTATAACCTCACTCAAACCGCATTTTGATATCTGCTTTCTTTCGCCCTCTGGGAAAAAAGGGGCAGTACTTTTGGGACACCCTATGTACTATATTCCTCACGCTGCGCTGTGAGAAATGCAGCGTGAAGGAATGGTAAATTCTACCAATCTTTTCTTCAGGTTGGTTACTTGTGCCAGTATATAGTAACGTTTACCTTTCTTCTGGCAGAATTGACTCTGAATAATTGACGCTGTGAGAGATACAGCGTGAAGGAATGGTGAATTCTACCAATTTTTTTCGGTGCAGATTCTATGTCTATTAAAGGTTTTCTTGGACCGATTTTAAGAGAATTTGTGCGATTTTTTGGATGACACAGAATTCCAAATGCTACATTCGGGATTTTCCGACCGTACATGAAACAGCTTGAACTATATGGATTAAAGATTGGTAGAATTTACTATTCCTTCACGCTCCGCTATGTGAAATACAGCGTGATTTGGCTGCAGGTGCTTGGCACGAAGCCATTAAACAACAGAAAAAATAGAAAAAAAATACTGCGTGAAGGAATGGTAAATTCTACCAACCTTCTTTTTTCAGTGCGATTTAATTTTTAATTTAATAATAAATTAATTCAATTAATACAATCCCTCTATTCCGAGGACATTCACCGCGAGTTATAAGGAGCCACAATGATGACGCCCTTAAGGCTTAAGGACTTTAATTCTCCAGACTTTAACCAACGCTTATGACCTGCACGTGTCCGGGCAGTTTTTACACCCTCACAGCTCGACCCTCAATCTACACTCGTTTCGCTGAAGTAAACTGAGCATAGCTGTTCTTCAACGAGCCTATTATCATTTCACTCCACTTTTATAGTTTCTCTCTGTGAGTTCGTGACGTTAATTGCGTAACTGATATTGATTTTCCCATAACATCCCATCGGTCGTCGCAGACGGGGAGCAGTCGCCCACGGCGTCCTAATCCGTCCGATAGGGGCGATGGATAACTACCCTGCTAATTAGTCGGGTAGCCTACGCACAGGGTGTTTGTAAAGTCCGTGATGTCGGTTTACGGACCTCGGAAACCCAAGATAGATAGATACACAGTATCGGTAACACTGTTAATTTAAGAGTAAAATGTTTTTCAACGTATAGTATGCGGTTGCACAGATACACAGTATCGGTAACATTGTTAATTTAAGAGTAAAAATGTTTTTCAGCGTATATTATGCGGCTGGTCTTAATTTTCCTTCAACTGCGTCTGCAGCAATTGTTGTTACGAATATGTTGTGCGTGCTGATTTCAGATCATTACATACTTGACTCTCCGAAGGCGTTTTATGTGCACTAATTCGTTCGTTCTCCAAGAGAGGGCGCCACTTGGGTGCACAAAACGCCTTCAGACAGTCGAGTATGTAATGAACCAAAATCAGCCCGCACAGCATATTCGTAACAACAATTGCTGAAGACGCTACTGAAGGCGGATTGAAAAAAATTGAATAATTCACATTGAGATTTTAGGCAGAATTTCTTGACAGTTTCTTGATAAAATGCCGTTCGCGAATGGATATTTCGCGACTTTGGAATATAGCTACGTCCTTTTCTCTGTAATTTCTCTCTAGATTACACAGCTCTTTGAAATATTCGACCGGTTTTGGTTCACAAAAGCATCCGCAGAAAGCCCTGTAAACTGAAGCCCGGGACTCGATGGCTGGAGTATTTTTGGGCTCTCCTTGAGGCTTCATTGCTTTCAAAACTTATCTAATCAACATAACCTTATGACCCTTGCGTTAGGTTATAATTCAAGCAATACAGGGATCACGAGTTGGCGTCACATAAGCTGTTTCTGCACTCGGCCGGGCTCATAATCAGGCGGTATTCAAGGCAAAGCCCTTTGAGTTTGATCTGCCGCCGATAGCGTAATCCGGCAAAATTGGACGTATCTCTGCCAAACGGAACTATGTGCATTAGGATATGAGCCCCAAGACCCACAAGAATATATGCATAGCAGGGCTCACGTCATAATGAACATAGTTCCGTTTGACAGAAATACGTTCAATTTAGGATCTCTTTGTTGTTCGAGGGGCGTTCTTGGAATCCATGGGTGTATTAAACGGAATCATGAATTCAAAGCCGGTTGATATACTAGACGAAATTCACTGCGCCGGCTATCTAGTGCCACTGAGTGTTTTTTCACAGCAAAAAGTAACCTAAAAAATTGTTAGAATGTACGAGTTGTGGCGTGAGAAACCATTTTTGTTCTGTTTTAGTAAAATTTATGTGAATTGTACATTAAAAACAAGCAGTGAACTCCAACACAATGTGTTGATAAGGCGCGTCATTAACTCGCACATATCAACCCCTTTAGTTTTCATTTACAGAGATTTCAAAATAGGCAAACAGCATAAAAAGAGAATTCACGATCCAACACTGCGAGGTCAAAGACGCACCTTGACGAGACCGTGTATTGTGAAAGTAGAAAGCTATTCGATCGAATTTAAGTTTTTTGATCTGCCTCAAGCAAAATCTTATCAGATTCTTGAAGAAAAGTGCTACGGAATAATTTAAGCGAAGAAAGGAAAAATTCTGTCGAACTCCTAGAAGATAAAGTCGATTTAAAGGTATTTTGGGGCTAAAATACCCAAATCACCGGTAGTAAAAATCCCGTTATATTATTGAAAAGAAATTGACTCGATATAAATGCAATTGCATTAAATACGTCTTGATTTTGTTATTTTAAACGTCTTTCCATGCAAAGAAGTTCAACCATGTCGTTGCTTTATTCATTCATGAATTGAAAGTAAGCAATCTACATCCCGAAAATCTACTGATTTGCCGTAAAAAATTGCAGAAACTTGATATACCAGGTCGATGCACCCACTCGTTGAATTTACCAACCAATTTTGTGAGTGCAAATGTGTAAGAATCAATATGCTATAGTCATTTTGGGTGCATTTATTTTTCATGAAACAATAATAATTTCAATCCCGAAAAACCATCAATTTTCCGTATAAAATCGAAAAAATCAAAATATGTCAACTCCCCGACGTGAAAATTAGATTCTACGTATGTAAAATGTAAATACTTATGTATCGATATGCTGAACAGAACTATGTGTGGACAGTCAGAAGCCCGCGGCAACATTAATTCAACAGAAAAACTGTAAAAATTAGATAGGATTTTAGCCGCTTTGCCCGCCTCTCCTCGCTACTTACAACAAACCGTTCTTATACTCATCTCAAAATTTTTCTCAGAGCTTTGGGTTATTATCAGCTTCCATTTAAACTCCGGTTCGATGGCCGAATCGGCTGCCAAAAAAGCAAGCCACTGTTGAGGGGTTCTATGAGAAATTCGTGATATTATCGGCTCTCAGGAAATCACCCCATGGCTAAAATTGGTGGTATAAATGTTTAAGTGCTTAAAATAATCGTATTCAAGAAACTAAGGAATTAAACTATGGAGTCAATTTCTTTTTAATAATATAACGAATTTACTACCGGTGATTTAGCTATTATAGCCCCAGAATACTTTTAAAGCGCCTTTGCGTTCCAGAATCTCGACGGATTTTTTTTTTTTTTGCTTAAACGATTCAAGAAACATTGTAGTTAAAAATATAAAGATTTTTCGATTTGGACGTATGAAAAATGTTTAACTCGTTCAGGCACACCGTGTATTGTATGGAGTACTGCTGTTATTCGACCGTTGTCTTCAGGTCAAAATTCTTACAAAGAAGCCCCTTGCAAGAGGCAAATTTTTTGTAATTTCTCACAGTCTTTTCAGCGTTAGGTATATAAATGATTTGCTTGTCAAATTCTGAGGTCAATTATATTTAATTGTAATTTATACATTTCTTTTTTTCCCCTTCATTTTATTTTTTGTATCGAGAAGTCGAGGTTTTGTTGATTTCTTCGGATTTCGATTACTGTAACTTCTCTTCTATTCGGCCGATTTTTATGAATGAGATCTCTTTTTATTCGTGTTTTAACGGAGAGTAAGGAAAAAAATGCTAAATACACGCGAAACAATTTTTTTGGAAAATTGGATGAATCCTAGCGTGACGGTGAAATGGTTAATGAAGCGTAAGTAATCAGGAAAGGGTCTCGGCGCGGTCGAAACCCAAGGCGGCCCAAGACCATTGTTCTTCGAGACGCGAACGCAGTGATCAAGAGCGTGGGGAGGAGAGGGCTAAGCGGATTCCCGTAGGAGCCACGTTTAGCAAACGGTCTAATGAGTCTCGAGGCTCATCACAGATTGCACTTACACAGATTGCAATATTAGAGCAAGGGTACCAACTTTTGAAAATCATAACAGCCGTGTGGAGATCTGTCAAAGCAACGTTTTGAACAAAACGGAGTGAGTGAAATTCTCATTCTTAAAGTGCCGAACTGGTCAGTCATCCTCGAATCAGTTCGCTTGCTTCTGCTTATATATGCATATTTTAAATCAGCGCGTCGTACTCTTAGGCTTTTTTTAAAAAAACCAAGTAACGTAGACTCTTGGTATTCACTGCACATAAACTAGAAAGCCCCAGAATGAGAAACAACTTTAAATCATAATTATTGACGGATAAATAAACTTTTTAAATGCTTTGGAAAATCTCAGAAGTTCGCGGTAGTCACTTTTCGGTAAGGAACTAAGGGACTCGGTTATTGTATCGAGCAGGGTTCGAAACGATCGCAAAGGCGGTATACTACGTATACGCGCCAAAATGGTACCAAAATTTTGTTAAATTGTTAATCGATGCTGAGCACAAATAAAATTGCAAAACATGCAACGTTGAAAACTGACATTTTGTCCAATATTTTTGTGTGTTACTGTACTAGTACCTACTATACACTATACTACATTTATTAAAATAAAGTGAAAAAGAAAATTTGAAAAATGCAAGGTGGAATTTTCCGTGAAAACGAACATGGAGGGTTTTCTAACTTGGATATTTCAACAGTTTTTTTTAAACGATTGAAATCGAACGACACAATATTTCGAGTTGTATTGAAATTGCACGCGGAAATGTTAAGGTGCTCAATCCCCCAAGATTTGTGGTTTGAAAGAGAGCAGTGGAGGTTAGGAGTCGTAGAGCGCGAGGGAGTGCTGTAAAGCGACTTATATGTATGTATTGAAATCAACCAAGCAGGCCTTGTAATAATTAAAAAAATTATTATCTGCTAAAGCTCTTGAACCTGGTGGTCATCATCAGACCTGCCACGAAAAGCGCAAATTTGTAGCACAATCTTCACGTCACATGGACCACATTTTGCAATTTGGAACTATAAATTCTAGCCCGGTTCAAAAACAACGTGCGTGCCATTAGTTTCCCTATGCACATAAGTGTTTTTCCAGAAGAGCCAGGATTTATAGTTCCAAATTGCAAAATGCAGTCCAAATAATAAGGGCGATGCGCGATGCAGTTACCAAATACTTATACATTTTCTTACCAGCACTGTCATTAATATATTCAACATAGTTTTTCCGATTCAGATTTTTTTAAAGAGGGTTTTGCCTTTGAAATTTCCGAGTTCTTCAACTTTTGTTTGGTGATTGGCGCGCAGAAAGTTTCATTACTAGAGCTCATCACAAATGAGAGTTCGTTAAGATTATCGTATCAAATGATAACAAAATTTGACTGGTGCCGCACCGAATCCCTCACACACAGGGGCCTTTTCAAGCACCGCAATCGTGATTTGTGGTTTGGTGGTTTCACAATCGATATGCTACACAGAGGATCGAGTCAGTAGGAGAGGTCGTACAAAATTTGGAAACTTCAAACCCTTATAACTCCCTTCATACAAAACTTGGAGGTTTTAAAAGTGTTTCAATCGGTTTTCTTGTAAAATCGTAATATGTCAGCACCCCTTAAAATTTAAATTGTGACGAATTAAATATCAAAATTTGCAGTTTTAGTGTAAAATTCCATGTCCGACTTCTCTGATTAACTCGATCCATTGTGTGTCGTTCGTCCATTTGTCCTTTGTGACGTTGAAAACTCACAATGACGACTATCAAATGGAGATGTTGCATGTGTGAGGAATTTGCGATTTGACTGTTGATTCTTATGTAACAGTTCGCGAGAAACACGATGTTGCCTCTGGTGTTCTCTAAAATTAACTCCCAAGCTCAAAAAAGCTCTCAAGTTGAGGCCAAAATGGAGGGGATATCCCACGCTATCCTGAGAGTCCACCTATACATCAAGACAAACTCTCTATGCAAAGATAGGGAGCAAATACATTAGCAGTGATGCCGTGTTTTCAGTTTTGGAGTCCCCAAATAAAGTGGCAGCCCTGTCAATATATTTGCTCCCTATCTTTGCATGGAGAGTTTGTTTTGATGTAGAGGTGGACTCTCAGAATAGCGTGGGATATCCCCTCCATTTTGGCCTCAACTTGAGAGCTTTTTTTGAGCTTGGGAGTTGATTTCAGAGAAAACCAGTGGCACCATCGTGGTTTTCACGAACTTTTATATAAGAACCTACAGTCAAATCGCAAATTCCTCACACATGCAACATCTCCATTCGCCGTTTCAAGTTTTTGCGTGAGTGCTATGGTAACACGGCGTTCTGAAATCACCGATGGATCGGGTAAAAATGCATTTAGATCCTTACTGTAGAATTCCATCCGATCGATTGATGAATTCGTTTCGCAATCCGAGCATCACGCAAATCCGTCATTTCACATTTTTCATGGCGAGACGGAAGTGTGCTCCGCCCTTAATCGAGGTGTATCTTTTATTCTGTTTGATTTATGTGCGAGTATTTGTTCATAAGTGAACGATTGTTTCTTTTTTGTTCGATGGGTTGAATGATTGATTGATGATGCACGCGCTGACTTTAAAATAAATCAATAAGTATCACGATTTACAATTTAATGCCGGGATTCGCGGATCAATACGTGCCCGCTCATTTCAAAAATAGTTTAGTTCAAAGTGAGTGATAGTCGAATACTAATACTGCTACTCTGCTGTCGAGACAAGATCGCCGTAATTCCATCTCATATTTTCAGTCCGTTCCTGAATAAAATGCACTATTCAGGGTTGTCACAGTCAGGGAAAACCTGGAAATGTTAAGAAAACTGACGACAATGTCAGGTAAAATTTGTAAAGCCTCCTTTATTTGTTTTCTAGGATGGGTTCGATGTCTCGAACGAAAAATTTTGCCTGAAACTTATTTCTAATCATGTTTTTTTAATCATTTGGCATTTCTTCAATTGTCAGGGAATTTCACCAAAATGTCTCAGGGAAATCAGGGTAATGTCAGCAATTTTATTTTCTAAATTCTTTGGCAGCCCTGTCTATTGTAAAGCTACTTTGAGAGGAAAATATTTTAAGAATATCGTACTCCTTTCAAGTTCCATGTTTCCACTTGGATGAGTTCTTATTTAGATGACACTGTCACTCTGGAAGGGTAAAATATGAAGTTCCCCCAAATCCCTTGAAATGGAACGTTTTATTCGAAAGAAAAAATCAGTAACTTCCGCGCAAGAGCTTATACGACTCTTCTTAACGCTCAATCAGCAGTGGTTATGATATCAATTCAGCAACACTGGGACTGCCCAAGGAAAATGGATGCAACATAATGTGTTTGAGCGTAGGTCAAATTGCAAACCACAAAAAATGAGGGCGCTCTCTTGTGTCAATTAAAGATTAAACTCAATTTGTTTTGCGTAGGATGGCTTGTATAACTCAGATATGAAGGCGTTTTGCAACATAAATCGCGTATGACATTCAAGGTGCTCTCGCGTAGGTCAAATTGTTCAATACAAGAAATGAAGGCACTCTGTATTAAGTATCAATAGCGTGGGACCACGCGTACCCGCGTGGGTTGAATTGCATAGTTTCAGAATTGAAGGCGCTACGTGGCATCACGATTGGTCAATATACCATCGGCCACATTGAAGAACATGACGTCATGACGTCCTATTCCCCCGCCCTATTGCAAATTCCCTCGTGGAACGTCATTTATTTTTGTGGGAGTAAAACTTTTGATCCCGGCGCATTGTCGTGTGACGTATTTGAGGTGTAATAGCAAATGCAACTTCGATTGCACGTTAGATAAGTCCTTGACAGTGGCGTGGCGTGCTTTGCGATGTATCGATTGTTATGCCATTTAAACCTATGTAAAAGGATCGATAGACAGGGTGTTCGCAGTCAGCACCTTAATAATCGATTCTTCACCATAGATTTAAATGGCATAACAATCGATACATCGCAATTCACGCCACGCCACTGCTTGATGCACGAAACGAAGGGCGTTTGCAACATATAGCCAATAAAATCCAATAATATGTTTTTGCATGGGTCGAATTTCATAACCCTCAAAATGAAGACAACATTTAGCATCAATGGCAAATTGAATCTAATCTAACGTTCTAACGTATAAAACGCCTTAATGATCATCATTCGAATGTTGCTAACTTTCCTTCAATGAAAGTTTATTTTTAAGGGTTGTTATTGAGAAAAATTGAGAGATACTTTCAAAAACTACATTTATGACGAGACGGAACACTTATCTAAGACCTTACAGGAGTAGAAATCAAGACTACCATGCTAAGGAAGAACGCCGCATGAACATTCGATATCGCCTGATTTCCCTCCAAAAAAGTTAATTTTTTAGGAAAGTGACAATATATATTGCCTTGAACTTTTCGGTTATTTTCGATTGATTCGCGAACAAAATCGTCTGAAAATTTGGAATGAAGATATTCGCACATTCCCCAGAACATTTGTGCTTCATCGAGGGAAATTTGACTACGTCTGAAGGTCCATACGGCGCTCTCCCTCATCACGGCATCAACGTATTCCCACGTAGCTCAAATCGCATACCTCAAGAAATGAAGGCACTCTGCGGTATCACGATCGGGCGATACTCTACCAGCTAGATTGCTGTATATGACGTCATCCCACCCCGCTCTACAGCAGATCCCCCGCTCCTCCCCCACCCCGGAACATCATTTATTTTTGTGGGAGTAAAACGTATGATCCCGGTATTATTACTCTCCGTGCATTCGAGGCTAGACGGGGGGGG